>JAMZAV010000535.1:0-389971 GCA_024449915.1 Sweltsa coloradensis
CGGGATTGACAGTCAATACGTTACATGGACCAAGAATAGACATTTTAATTGGTGCCGCATAGTTCATTGGTAAGAGCATAGTCGAACAGCTAAGGTCCCGGGTTCGATCTCCGGTGTAGTCACTTGATTCATTTCTGTCAAAGACTGGTTTCATTCTCAAGAAGACATGGCTTAAAAACAATAAAACCAATACATTAGCAATAAAATAAAATATAAACAAAAAAAAACGTCTTACAAAGACAACCCTTATATACTTATTATTATATTATATAAGTACTTTAGACAGAAATTAAAAAAGTACCTACGCCGGGATCGAACCTGGGACCTTGGCTTCCGGTCCATGCTCTTTTTTATTTCTGATTTTCTTAGTACTAACATTCAGTGTCATAGTCGCCTTGTATAAAACCAAGGTTAAACATATATATTATTTCCCTTAGAAGACATGATAAGGGATCCATGTCCCAATACAGCATACCATAGTTACAAGAGGCCAGAGTCAACGTGAGACTGCGATGTGTGGCAGACCTCCACCAATGTTCAAAATTTCGACATTGGGCTTTTAAAAATATGGGCGTCTACCCGATTATTTTTTGCCATTTTCCATTCCGATTTTTTTTGTGTGTATTTTATCCAAACGTATTCATTTTAGCGCGGTGTGAATCGATTCAATTAAAGAAAACATCACATCCCCCGTGTTATAAAACAACAGATAATGATCGAGTGCGATGTAGACATACGGACTCTAGCGCCGCCCGTAGATAAAATCGAATTCACCTGGTTAGGTCGGTGTTTACTATTCAAAGAAGTTCAAGATCATTCCAGTTCAAGTATTCAAGTTCTAGTTCGTCATTATTCGCTTGTCGATGGCGTCGGCGCTGACTGGGTTGTCTGCTTTTAATTTAATTTCTCTCACTGAAAATCACTTATGTAACTGAATGGGTAGACCCTAAATATGAAATTATTTATTTATAATTAGGGAATGATGGACATCTAGGTTTATTGTATTTTAATTAGGTAATTTACTTCGAATATAGTCCCACTGGACCCAATAAAGTCTTCAAACCGCCCAAGTGTATCCTAAGCGGTGGCGTAAAAAGAATTTTTTGTGGGATGCCCGCTGTAGGGTACACACATCAGATTAAACCGGTGTGACCCTCTTCAGGTGACTACCTAGGTATATTTCGGATAGGACAATTGTGAAGGGAAGTCCGAGGGCAATTTAAGAGGACTCAGCTCAATCCCTAGCATTCGCATTAACGACCGAGGAAAACCTCGGAAAAAACCTTCAGTTAGGATTGTCGGTCTCGACGGGATTTGAAACCGGGACCTCCCGATACAGAGTCGAGCGCTTAGCGCTCGAGCCAACACTGTCGGTAAGCGGTGGCGTATATCGCGTACGCCTAAAGGTGGACCTGCATGTACAGCATAATATAATCATATTTATGTGTTATAGTTATACTTTCCATTAGAATAAACATATTTTGGGTGTTTGATGAAATAAATTTTTCTTGGACTCTAGTGCTAGAAGTTAACCGTAAAAAGTACACGAACACTTTGTTCAAATCCTGGAAAAAAACAACTGCAATGTGCCACAGTATTATTATGATTTGATCCAATGTTTGAAATCAGCTTCTTTAGTTTATCTGGAAATAGTTGTAGTAACAGAAATATTTCAAACTTAAAATAAATAAATCGTGCTGACAATCTTACACTGAAGTCCTTCAAGATAAGCTAACTAAGAACTTTGTACAAAAACGGATTACCCCCATTTTCTTGAGAGCCTGGACGTCATCCTTGAACTTATGGTAAGAGTCGGCTGCGATGTCTCCGTTACTTCCATCGGCCATCGGCTTCTCATGCATCATACTATCCCATATACTCTCGCCTTTTCCTGCAAGAGTCTGGTAATTAGTTCCTAGCAAAGAATTAATGGCAGTGCATTCTGCAATTAAAATAAAACAATACAAATGAGTACAAAATAAAATTAAATATCTTTTCAAGACATCTGACCAACCGCCCACGATCGATGCACACTATCTGATAACTCCACAAGAAAAAAATTGAAAAAGAGGCATCTTAGTCCTGGGCTCCTGATACAACGAGCCACGGCACAGCTAGCACCATGGCTGTTACAAGACTAGTCTACTTACCACTCACGTTCCACGCGCCCTCTATCTGGTAGCTGGAACTAGCTGCACCGAACAGGAACCCAGGAGGGAAACATCTAAGTCCTGGGCTCCTGATACAACGAGCCACGGAATGGCTAGCCCCCCTATCGTTATGACTGGACGAAAGCATTTTAAGAAATGATTGAACGACAACAATGATTTTTTTATCTTCACATCCTGAATTAAAATTTTATGTTTTTGCATCAAAGGTAAATCTTTTGCCATTCATACAGCCTATTGTTCTCTAGTTTTACCAATATTAAATTACCCTATTCAGACTGTCGTGTTAGGTCAAAAAACAAAAGATCATGGTTTGAATTAATACAAAGTAAAAATACACACACGGAAATACAAGCAATCATCTCAAATGTTTGCGTTATTTGCTCTTTTCTAGGTGCCCGTTAGGGCGCCGCACGCCGGCCGCGGTGCGCTACACTCTCAAGCACCTTATACACCAAGCAGAGTTGGGGTGATTTCGAGGTGTTAAACCCAGCCCCTCATGTAACGTGATGTGAACTTGAAACTATCACAATCGAGGGGATTTAGGTACCTGACAACACATGCCAAATTTTATTGGGGTACGATTATTCCTTCTTGGTGAAAAAATGGCTTGAAACATGCTCAAAATCACTTTAAGGATGTTAGCTACTGCTACTGCTACTACTGCTACTGCTAACATCTAATACGTCGGCCCGCGATTCTGACCAGACGGGTGGGGGGCTACATGTTTATATTTTACATGGACAAATTTAAAGGGTTTTAGAAATATAGTCTCTTTTGAAAAAAAAAGTTTTAAAAGTTTGTTGGAAGGCTTCCAAATAAAGGTTTTAAAATAAGCCTTAAAAACTTGGCATACAATCAACAAGTAACCATAGTTACTTGACACTTGTTGACGGTATAAGCAAGTTAGGCGGGAAAGTGCGATACGTAAACAAATAGCGGACATTTAAATTTTTCTTCTTTGTGTGGAACGAGAAAAGGTGTCATTATACTCTCATAAAACAAATCAGAAAACCCTCCCTGGCCTAGGCCCAGATGTGGAAAATTATTTATAATGCAAAAGTGTAGTCTAAAGTTCCATTGGCTATAGGACTAGTAAAATTCATACTTAAATTTCATGTTTGACAAGCCTAGCCAACCCTAATGCCAGCACAACATTGTTCTGATATGAACTTGCTCATCTGTTTTTGTTTACATAATTGCAACAATCAAATCATTTCATACAACTTGTCTTTTCGATTGGCCCGGTTTATGAGCACTGCCATCTAGAAAAAATATAGAACTTTTTCGAGCTCTTTGCTATACGCAAATCTTTTAAAGTTTTGGATTTCGTATACTCTTTCAACCATAGACATCCTATATAATTGGCTAGACCAGCAGTCGGTGGGCCACTTCCGGTACAATTAGAAGCCATCTTAAAATGACAGTTTACATGTTAATCAAATGGGAGCGATTTGTGGCCAAATAGTTCTCAAGATTGCCGCCAGGTTGACAGGTAAGCATACTAGCCTTTAACACCAATGATTTAAATTCCCTTATGCACACTTCGTTTTTGTTTTTTTTGTTTAATACCACTGACAAGCTAAACCATATCAAAACAATCCATTGTCAAGAAGTTCGTTGAGAGCTTGTTGTAGTAGTCAACCAGCCTGGTTTACTGAGTCGGGTGCTCCCAGTTGGAGAACTCTGGACCAGGAGATGGAGACTACCGATACCACTCCCTCTCGGAATCAGGACGAAGTATAAGAGACAGGGTTAATTGGATTCAAGGATACTCACTTTGTTTTGTTACTGGCTTCACATTGGAAGGGGAGATGGAGATACTTTTGTTGGCTATCGACATCAGAAGAACAGAAACAGAAAATAACAGGAAATTATTAAAGTGACTACCACCGGGGATTCGAACCCTGACCTTAGCTGTCCATTTCTGTCTAAAGTACTAACATAACAGCGTTGTGTTTAGTTATTTTAGTATGATGTAAACCATTATTTTAAGCTCTTAAAATTGACATTTAACTTGGTGATCATAGTATTAAAAAAAGCTGTCTATCGTTTTTATCGGTAATCTGTAATGTCGTTGCATTTGTTGTAATTAGGAAGTGGTGGATGAAGAGAGGACTAACAGGCCTTAATCCAGCCCCATCAATAAAGGACGACAATCAAATCAAATCAAATTCAAAATCAAAATCAAGTCGCATACTAGAAAGCCAAGATAAGGTTAACCACCATATATCCACTCTAGGGTTTACAGAGATGGGTGCTATCTTCAGTTAATTTCGTATGTATACCTAAATGGTTTGCAATCTGCTCTACACACAGTATGTAACCATGTACAAACAGACTCAAGAATTTAGACAATTTTAAAATGGTTGGCTGACATCGCTCAGTTGGTAAGAGCAGCCCGTGACAGCTAAGGTCCCGCCCAACAACAAACGTTATCATTCCGGGTCCGAAGGTGCGGGCTAACGGCGGGAAACGGGCAAGTTCGGGACGTACCCGAACAGGGACCCGCGAGAGGATAAGGTTATGGACGTCCCGTATCTCGGGAAAGTTTACGGGACGTCCGCACGGGACCCCGCGTATGGGGGAAGCGTTAGGGACGTCCCGTGTTCTACAACGTACTCGTATGGGCCAGGTAACGGGACGGTCCCCGCACGGTAAGTGCGAAGGGAAGTTAAGGGACGATCACCCGCACAGGACCCGCGAGGGAAGGTTAGGGAGTTCCCGTATACTAGTGGGAAAGTTACGGGAAGGTCCGCACAGGACCCCGAGGAAGGTTAGGGACGTCCCGTATCGGGGAAAGTTACGGCACGTCCCGCAGGTACCCGCGACGGGAAGTTAAGGGACCGTACCGTGTATGGGAAGGTAACGGAGGACACGTCCCGCACGGGAAGTTGCACTCTGAGGACAAGGTGAAGGGACGTCCACGTGTCTGCGGAATGTAACTGACGTTCCCGCACGGGAAGCGCGAGGAAGGTTAAGGGACGTCGCATAGTACCCGCGAAGAAGGGGATTAGTAAAAGATACGTACGAGGCAAACTTGATACCACGGTTATATTATGTACGATTCAGTTAGTCAAACATAATTTAAATTTTGCCTGTGAAACAAAATGAGCATCATTGGACTTTAACACAAACTCACGATCATTTAGGCTGTTGCATAAAGAGTTATGGTGTATATTATTTTAAAAAACAAGAGTAACCTGTCACCTTGATATGTGTAAATATTATTTAATTTATGGGGTTTATAAATCAAACAACTGGAAGACTATCAACAGAATTAAAAAGAAATTGGCTTTACGATACATTATTAAAATTATAATGATATAGTATTGAAAATATCTACACAATTAGAATCGTGTGAAGACCCTATCTATGAAAAAGATCCTTTCTTTATGTAAAATTTACTCGTTCCGTGGTGTATGAGATGGTAGATGAATCATTGGTCGCTGACCTACAGTTTAAATTTTAACTAAAGCCAATAGATGCCTTCGTTCGTAAGTTCATAACTGCATGTCAAAACGCCTGAAATTAGACTGTATTCATTTACTATGGATGTCTGGTAAAAAAATGATGATTGAAAAACCTCTTGCCAAAAAACAGGGCATGTTTCTAACCCGTGTAGCACGCTCACGTTTTCTCCATTTGTTGCCTAGATAAAAACGTTCCATCATCGTACACAGACTGCATATGCCTCCCACTATTCTATGGATTGCGACCTGTATCATATTTTATATGTCCAGCTAGGACCCAATTCCATTACTGATCTTGCCACACAGAGTACTCGTCTAGAATCAGGCGTAATAAAGAACAATATAGTCTCAAAATTACCTGAAATTGTTTTGACTGATTGTAAAACTATATAAACTATACTTTATACTTTTATTAATCATTAATCTGTCATCCTGTCATTGTCCCCCCCCAAAGCTGCTTCTTTCTGAACCCTTTTTGACAATGTTTTCCGATTTATTTATTTATTTTCTAAGCTCTTTGTTCTTTTCTGTAATTTTTTGGATTTCCACAAATTAACTGAATATGTCATGCAACCATAGTATTATATACCTACATGTTTTTCATGTTTATTTTGTTTATATGTTCCGTTCTCTGTATTTGTCACCATCTTAAATAATTATTAATAGTCTATACCCCACAGTTAACCTTGTTTCAGGTTGTGCAGGTTTCTTGAGTATATCTTGTTAGAAATTTATTTCTGTAGGCCTCCTATGTAACATTAATTATTTATTTGTACAATTTCCTGCTATGGTGCTAGAGTCATGTATGTTCTATGTGTTCTATGACAATAAATAAATGTATGAAATGTTTGACTGACTGAAACTAGGTACTTTGTAAAGATGATGTTTATTGTAAAGATAAAAATAATGATTTAATGTGGTTAGGTTACGCCATAGGTGGTGTGTATTTAGTCGTGTAAGCTAATAAAAGCTTTTAAAAAAAATTCAAATAGAAATTCGTAGAACACCGGAGCCAACTTCATCTGCACACGCAAAACTAACCTTGAATTGTTTATGCAGATAATCCGGTGCTTTCTGGCCTGCTTACATTTTCTGCTGTTAATGCAGTTTAATCTTTTAAAAAATTAGCAACTGTAAACAAGTCTCACAATACTCCAGGGTTTTTACTTTTCACCAACTGGGACATAAAGATAGAGATCTCTACTCAGTGATGTGATATTTAATTCTGTGGTTGCATAGATACAAAAAAAAACAATAAGAATTAGTACCATATTAATGAATTTTGTGGTCGTCAGAACCAGAGCCCCACCCCCGCCCATCGGACAAGCAATACCCAATTAATTTAATGCAGTACACCAGCTTTCAGCATACATCAACAAGCAAGAACAAAAGGTTCGAACATGCTGACTGCGCATCCGGACAAGCATGTATTACCTGTACTCAACATTTAAAGTATACCGTACACCATAAGTAAGGTATAATAAACTGAACACTGATTCCAACACAGCCAAAAATAATTAGAAAAACGATACGGCAAGGGCCACAAAAAGCAAGCGCACAATAATATACGATCGTCTAGTAGATTTGCTGTGAAGCTATAGCGTGGCTTATGCCGTCGAACTCCAAGCATCAGTCGTGGCGACACTCCCGGTAAGGCAATCAACTGGTGTCAGAATTAAGACCCACATAGCCATATGTAACCGAGATGATATAAAACTTTTTATTTTATTTTTGTCGTTTAGTCTGTACAGTTTAGCACCTAGATCACGCTACAGATGCTACGGGAAACTAGCAGGTAAAGATCGCGGGAGTCCCGGTGCGGGACCGGTATCGGCCAGATAGGACACTTCTAGCCCGGGACCAGACGAGGAGTCCCGCAAGGGTCCCGCGCTGCAAACGTGCGGAAAAAAGCGGACTGCGGGAAGAGTGCGGGACAAGCCCCAAAAATGTTTGTTGGGCGGGTCTCTATTCCCGGTGTAGTCTCTTTTTGTAAATTCTGCCTTTAGAACTAGCATAACAGCATCATAGGATCGCCCACTTAAAATCATAGGTTTTAACACCAACATATCCAACTCTGGGGTTACAGAGATGGTTTGTAATTCTCCAGTAAATTTCGTATAGTCAATAGACAAGGCAATCTGCTCTACACACGTTAGTAACAATGTACTATAACAACCGTGAAGAATTAGAAAGTTATAAATTGGTGGCCGCATAGCTTCAGCTTTGTAACGTAAGAGCATAGCCCAGTAGCTAAGGTCCCGGCCCGTTCTAGTCCGTGTAGTCTTTTTTTAAAATTTCTGTCTAAAAGTACTAGCATAACGCGTCATAAGAACGCCTTTACTATAATAGCCAAGGGTTAAAAATTCATACTATCCCAAACTCTAGGGTTGGCCTACACAGATGGGTTTGCTATTCTCAGTTTATTTCATATGTAGTCTAATCACGAGCAGTGTAAAAAACTGCTAATACACGTATTAAACAATTGCACAAACACAGACCAAGAATAGACAGTTTTAAATTGGTATAGGCCGCCATAGTAGTTCAGTTCAGCTAAGAGATAGTGAACGAACAGCTAAGTCCTGGGGTCACGCGATCTCCGGTGTAGTCACTTGATCATTTCTGTCCAAAGACTTAGGTTTCATCTCAAGAAGACATGGCTTAAAAAACAATAAAACAAAACCATTAGCAAATACAACTATAAACTATAAAGGAGAAAAAAAATATACGTCTTACAAAGACAACCTGTGTATACTTACTTATTAATATATAAGTAAGTTGTAGACAGAAATTAAAAAGAGCCTACGCCGGGATCGATACCTGCGGACCTTGGCTCGGTCCATGCTCTTTTTTATTGATTTTTAGTATCCAACATTCAGTGTCATAGGGCGCCTTCTAGTAAGATACTCAAGGTTAAAACATATACTATTATTTCCTTAGAAGACATGATAAGGGATCATGTCCCAAATACAGCAAACCATAGTCTACAAGAGGCCCAGAGCAAACACGTGAGACTGCGATGGTGGCAGACCTCACAATGATTCAAAAGTTCGACATTGGGCTTTTTAAAATATGGGCGTCTACCGATTATTTTGCCATTTTCCATTCCGATTTTTTATGGTTGTGTATGTTATGCCATAACGTAATTCATTTTAGCGCGTTGTGTATCTGTGAATCGATTCAACTAAAGGAAAAAGCACATCCCCCGTGTTATATAAGACAACAGATAATGATCGAGTGAAATGTAGACGATACGGACTTAGCGTGATCGCACGTAGATACATGAATTCACCTGGTTAGGTCGGTGTTTACATTCCAAGAAAAGAAGTCAATGATTCGCGCCAGTGTCAAGCAGATTAAGTCTAGTTCGTCATATTCGCTGATATGGCGTCGGCGTGACTGGCTTGTCTGCGCTTTAAATTAATTGTCTCTCACTGAAATCACCTATGTAATACCTGACATGGGTGACCCTTAAATATGAAATATCTTATTTATTAATTAGGGAATGATGGACATCTAGTTATTGTATTTTAATTAGTAATTTTAATTCGAATATAGTCCCATGGACCAATAAAGTCTCAAACCCGCCCCAACTGCATCCTAAGACGGTGGCGTAAAAAGATTTTTTTTGGGATGCCGCTGTAAGGTACACACATCAGATTAAAACTGGATAGTGCACCAGCATCTCATGGTGACTCAGCGCCTTTACATGATTCCAACGCTTAGGACATATGTGAATGGGACAGGTCCGGTGATGGGTCTAATGTATTTTTTGTTTGAGGAACTCAGCTCCCCCCAATCCCTAGATTGTCATTATACGTAACCGATGTGAAACACCTCGGAAAAAACCTTCAGTATAATGGATTTTCGGTCTCGACGGGATTTGAACCGGGACACGCCCGATAACGACGACGTCGAGCCGCTTAGCGCCGTGCGAGCCAACACTGATCGCGGAATGCGGTGCGTATGGCGCGTACGCCTAAAGAGTGGACGCAAACGACTACAGCATAATTATAATCATATTGTGTATGTGTTTAATAGTTATATACTGTGTCGATTAGAAATAAAACATATTTAGGGTGTTTGCATGAAATAATAATTTTTTCTGGGACTCTAAGTGCTAGTAATGAACACGTCCACATCCTAGCCCATACGCACCCTCCTCCGTCCAAAATGAATAGATAGAACACACTTGTATCATATATCCTGGAAAAAAACAACTGGCAATGTATGCCACAGTAGTATTATGATTTATATTCCCCCTAAAATGTTTTTTTTATTTGAAATCAGCCTTCTTTAGCTTTATCTGGAAATAGTGTAATAACAGAAATATTTCAAACTTAAAATAATAATAACATCGTGCTGACAATCTGACACTGAAGGTCCTTCAAGATAAGCTAAATAAGATACTTGTACAAAAACGGATACCCCATTTTGTCTTGAGAGCAGGTTTGAAATTTAAAATGGAACGTCATCTTGAAACTTAGGGTAGGAGTCGGCTGCGATGTCTCCGTTACTTCCATCGGCCATCGGCTTCTCAATGACATCATACTATCCCCTATACTCTCGCCTTTTCCTGCAAGAGTCTGTAATTAGTCCTAGCAAGAATAATGGCAGTGAATTCCGCATAAAATAAAACATGCAAATTAAGTACGACACAATGAAAATTAAATATCTTTTCAAGGACATCTGCTGACAACCGCCACGATCGGTATGAGCACACGTATCTGATAACAGTCACTAGCATAAAAAATCAAAATAAGAGGCATTCTTAGTCCTGGCTACTCGCATACAACGAGCCACGGCCACAGCTAGCACCATGACTGCGTACAAGCTAGTCTACTGTACCAATCACCCCGTTCCAACGCGCGCCTCTATCTGGTAGCTGGAATCTAGACTGTCAAGCTGAACATTTGGAACCCCGAAGGGAAAAGACCATCTAAAGTCTGGGCTCCTAAGTATATCACTAGCTAAAGCCTACGGTACAGCTGCTATGACCGATGGCTGTTACAATGACTAGTCTACTTACCACTCAACGTTCCACGCCACTCTATCTGGTAGCTGGAACATAGCTGCCACCGAACAGGAACCAGGAGGGAAGATCATCTAAGTCATGGGCTCCGATACAGCAAGCCACGGGACAGCTAGCAACATGGCTCGTTACAAGACTAGGTCTATACACTCACGTTCCACGCGCCTTCTATCTAGCGTAAATGGAAGTGCTGCACCAAACAGGAAACCCAGGAGGGAAGACATCTAAGGATTATCCGGGTCCTGATACAGCAAGCCACGGCCCACAGCTAGGCACCATGGCTCATTACCACGACAGGTCTACTGAGCGGTACCATCACGTATCATCGCGCGCACCATGCTATCTGGGCTAGCTGGAACTAGCGCACTGCAACACAGGAGAACCCATGGAGGGTAGGAAGGTACATCTAGTTCCTGGGTCTCCTGCACTACACAGCAAGCCACTGGCACAAGCCACGCAGCACATGGCTGTTACAAGACTTAGTCTACTACGCACTCAACGTTCATCGCACCCTCTATCTGGTAGCTAGGAACTAGCTGCAGACCGAACAGGAACCACAGGAGGGAAAAGATCATCTAATTCGATCCTGGTCTCCTGATACAGCAGCAACGGACCAGCTAGCACTATGGCTAGTTACAAGACTAGTCGTACTGTTACACACATCACGTTCCACGCACCCTCTATCTGGTAGCTGATAGCTGCACACGCGAATCAGGAACCCAGGAGGTAAAACATTCTAAGTCCTGGGCTCCTGATACAGGCCAAGCCACGCACAAGCTTAGCCCCATGGACTGTTACATATGAGCTAGGTCATACTTACTCAGCTCACAGTTCCAACGCACCCTCTATCATCGCGTAGCTGGTAAACTAGCTGACCGAACGGAACCAGGAGGAAGAATCTAAAGTCCTGGGCTCCTGAGTGACAGCAAGCCCGGAGCACAGCTATGCACCATGGCTCAGTTACAAGAGCTAGTTACTGTAACCACCACGTTCCAGCCACCCTCATCTGGTAGCTGGAACTGTAGCTGCATACCGCAAACGGAACCCAGGAGGGAAGAATCTAGAGTCCATGGGCTCCTGAGTACAGCAAGCCACGGCACAGCTTTAGCACTCATGGCATGTTGCAAGATGTAGTTATATCTGTGACACACTACGTTACCAACGCACCCTTCGCTATAGAGGTGTTTTTAGAGCTGGAATTGTAGCTGCCCGTATATCAGGAACACCAGAGGATGAAGATATACAAAGTACATGGCGCTACCTTGATACACAGAGGCCACGCACAGTACTGCAACACATAGGCTGAGATTTGACATGAATTACTCTTTACAGACAGTCTACCTACCACGTCACGTTCCACGCGATTACTTATATCTGGTAACTGGAACTAGCTTGCCCGACAGGGAACCCAGGAGGGCAAAAGGACATCAAAGTCCTGGGGATCGTGAGTACAGCAAGCCACAGGCACAGTAAGCACCATGGCTGTTCACAAGACTAGTCTACTCTACAACTCACGTTCACGCACCCTCTATCTGGTAGCTGAAACTAGCTGCACCCGAAACAGGAACCCAGGAGGGAAGACAATCTTAGTCTGGGCTCCTGATACAGCCTAAGCAACTGCACAGCTTATGCACCTGTATAGGCTGTCACACCAAGACGAGTCTACTTATCCACTCTCCACGTCCACGCACCCTCTAATCTGGTGAGCTGGAAACTGCTGCACATACGAACAGGAACCGGAGGGGAAGACACCTAAGTCCTGGACATCCTGATACCCAATACAAGCCCGGCACAGCTAAGCCTGGCGTTACAAGACTAGTCTCCTTACCACTCACGTTCCACGCACCCTGCGTATCTGGTAGCTGGATATAATAGCTCCTGCACCGATACAGGCAACCCAGGTAGGGAAGACATTCCTAATGTCCATGGGCTCCTGACTAAACAAGCCACGCACAGCTAGCACCATGGTTGTTACAAGACTACTGAGTCTACTATACCCTACTCACGTTCCACGCACCCAGTCTGTGTAAAGCGGAACTAGCTGCACCGAACAGGAACCCCGGGGGAAGACATCTAAGTCTGGGCTCCTGATTACAGCAAGCCACACTGCGCTCTACTGCGAGCCCCCCATGTGCTAGTTACAAGACTATTCTAGATTACCACCACGTTCCACGCACCCTCTATCTGGTAGCTGGACCTAGCTGCAACGATAGACAGGGAACCGAGCAGGGAAGCCATCTAGATGTCTATTGGCTCCTGATGCCAGTCAGCTGCACGGGCCACAGCCTATGAACCAACCGGCTGGGTAACAAGACTAGTTGACCTTACCACTGCACGTCCACGCGACCTCTAGTCGGGCTGAGCTGGAAACTAGTAGTCATCCGAACAGGAACCCAGGATGGGACAGTACTACATATAGTCTCACACACTTTTCACTTCCTGATTCAGAAATGCACAACGATCACTAGCGAGCACATGGCATGTTACGGACGTAGTCTACTGTACCCATGACACGTATTACACGCGCCACTCTATCTGGTAATGCTATGGAACGATATGCTGCACCGAACAGGAAACGTCCCAGGATTGGAAGTCGCTAGAAGACATCTAAGTATCCTGGGCTGCTGATACAAGCCGAGTCCACGGCACAGCTTAGCAACGAATGGCTGGTTGAAGACTAGTTGATTCTTACACTCACGTTCACGGCACCCTCTATCTGGTAGCTGGAACGAATTTTTTTTTTTTTTTTTTTTGCTGCACCGAACAGACCAGGAGGGAATGGACATCTAAGTCCTGAGGCTCCTGATACAGCAAGCCACGGCCACAGCTAGCAGCCATGGATGTTACATGACTAGTCTATTACCACTCATGTTTCCACGCGCCCCTCAGTATCGGGTAGCTGGAAACTAGCTGCACCGAACAGGTAACCCAGCGAGGGGAAGACACCTTAGTCCTAAGGGCTCCGTGAATACAGCAAGGCCACCCGGCACAGCTAGACACCATGGATGTTACACGACAAGTCTCTACACTCACGTTCAAGCACCCTCTATCTGTAGCTGAACCTAGCTGCACGAAACAGGAACCCAGGAGGGAAGACATCTAGTCCTTGGATCCTGATACAGGCAAGCACAGGCTCCACCAGCTAGCCCCATGGTCGTACAGTGCACTAGATCGACTGACTTACCTACTCACGTTCACGCACCCTCTATCTCTGGTAGCGGGAAAATAGCGACACCGAACAGTGCTACACAGAGAGGACGACATGCTAAATCATCTACACACTGGCTCCCTGATTACAGTCACTAAGCCACGGCACAGCTAGGCACCTATAGGCTGTCTACAAGGACTAGTATACTTGAAACACACTGAGACGTATCCACGCGTCCCTCATCTGTAGCTGGAACTAAGCGCACCGAACAGGAACCAGTGATGTGAAGACAACTAGAGTCCCTAGGGCATGCTCTGATACAACAAGCCAGACGCGCACAGCTATAGCACACATAGGTAAGGTGGCAAGACTACGTCTACTTAACCACTCACGGTTCCCACGCGCCTCTAATCTGAGTGATACGCTGAACTAGCTAGCCAGTACGACAGGAACCCCGGAGGGTGAGACATCCTACGTCTCGGGCTCCTGATAGCAAACGCCAAGCACAGCTAGCACCATGCTGTTAAAGACTAGTCACTTACTCTCACGTTCCACGCACCCTCTACTCTGGTAGCTGGAACTAGCTGGCAACCGCAACAGAGAATCCCAGGAGGGAAGACATCTAAGTTCCTGTCGGCTCCTGCATACGCAGCAAGTACCACGGCACAGCTAGTACCACGAGGCTCGTACAAGACTAGTCTACTTACCACTCACGTTCCACGCACCCCTCTATTGTGGTAGCTGGAACTAGGTGCACACGATACAGGAACCACCAGTGAGCGGAAGACAGTCATGAGTCTGCGGCCTCCTGATTACAGTCAAGCTCACCCTATTTAAACAAGGCATCATCTAGCACCCATGGCTGTTCACAAAATTAGTATACTACTTACACTCACGTTCCACGCGTCCTCATACTGGTAGCTGACGACTAGCTGCAGCCGACAGGAACCCAGGAGGGAAGACATCTAAGTCCTGGGCTCCTGATACAGCAAGCCACGGCCAAGAGCGTAGCACCACGGCTGTTACAAGACTAGTCTACTTACCACTCACGTCCAAGCACCCCTCTATATCTTGGTAGCGGGAACTAGCTGACATCCGAAACAGGAACCAGAGGGGATGACATCTAGTCCTGGGCTAAGAGTACAGACAGAGCCACGGCCAGCAGCTTGCACCATGGCTGCTTACAAGACAACGTCCGATAGACCACTCGTTCCACGCACAATCTATCTGGTAGCAGGAACTAGCCTGCACCGAACAGAACACCCAGGAGAGTTTTGGAAGAGCATCTAAGTCCTCGTGCTCCTGGAGTATCGAGCGAGCCACGGCACAGCTAGCACCCCGTTGCATGTTACAAGACTAGTCGACTTACCACTCAACGTTAACTCCCGCTGACGCCTCGTATCTGATGCTGGAACTAGCTGCACCGAACAGGAAACCCAGGAGGGAAGAGCATCCTCAGTCTGGCGCCATCCTGATACAGAAGCCACAATGAGCCAGCAGCTTAGCACCATGGCTGCGTGTATCAAGACAGTCTACTTACCGCCACGTTCAACCGCGCCCGCTATCTGGTAGCTGGAACTAGCGCATCCGAACAGGCACCCAGGAGGATAGACATCTTAAGTCCTTGGGCTCCTGATACAACAAGCCACGGCCACAGCAGCTTACCATAGCTGTCTCCCTAGAATAGTCTACTCAACCCCCCCCACCTACACTCACGTTCCACGCGGCCCTCTATCTGAGGAAGCTGGTAACATAGATGCACCGAACAGGACAAGGAGGCAAAGACCACACTAAGTCCTGGTGAGTCTCCTGCTTTCCAGTGTACCGAGACAGACACACGACACAGGCTTAGCACCATGGCTTGTTACAAGACTAAGTTCTACTTAACCATCACGTTCCACGCCGACCCTCTATTCCTTGGTAAACTGGAGAGTTGCTAGCACCGACACTGGAACCCAGGATGGGAAGAATTCTAAGTCCTGCGGCTCACTGGACTACAGCAAGCACACAGGCCACAGCTATGACAACCATTATGGACAGCTGTGACAAGACTAGTCTACTGTACACCACTCACGTTTCCACGCCGCCCTCGTACTCTGGTTCAGCTGGAACTAGCCTGCCACCGAACAGGAACCCAGGACGGGAAGACAGTCTAAGTCCTGGGCTCTGATTACAGCAATGCACGGAAGCAGCTAGCACCCCTATGGCCTTTTACAATTGACTTAGTCTACTTACACTCACGTTCCACGGCACCTCTATCTGTAGCTGCGAACTATGCTGCAATCCATTCCTGAGTACAGGAATCCCTAGGATGGGAAGTACATCTAACTTCCGTGGGCTGTCTGATACAGCAAGCCACGGAACGCACCAGCCTAGCAGCCATGGCTGGTTAAAAGACTAGTCTACTTACCACTCCACGTTCCACGCCAACCCTATCTGGTAGCTGGAACTAGCTGCACCGAACAGGAACCCAGGAGGGAAGACAATCTAAGTCCTGGGCTCCTTGTATACAGAGCCACGGCACAGCTAGCACCCATGTGCTGTACAAGATTAGTCTACTTACCACTCACGTTCCACGCCACCCTCTATCTGGTAGCTGGAACTACGCTGCACCGAACTAGGGAACCCAGAGTAGGGAAATAAGCGGAAGACATCACTAAGTCCTGGGATACATATACAGCAAGCAACGGCAGATAGCTAGACCACGGCTGTACAAGGACTAGTCTACTTACCCACTCACTGTTTCCACCGCCTTTCTATCTGGTAACTGGAAGTTCGCGTGCACCGAACAGAGGAACCCAGGAGGGAAGACATCTAATTCCTGGGCCTCCGGATACAGCAAGCCACAGGCAAAGCTAGCACCAAAGCTATTACCAGACTAGTCTACTTACCACTCCACGTTCCACCGCCCCTCTATCTGGTAGCTGGAAACTAGCTGCCACCGAAAAGGAACCCCAGGAGGAAGACTCTAGGCAGTCCTGGGCTCCTGATAAAGCCAAGCCACGTCGGCACAGCTAGCACCATTGGCTGTACAAGACTAGTCTACTTACACTCACGTTCCACGCACCCTCTATCTGGTAAGCGGAAACTAGCTGCACGCAACGGAAACACAGGAGCGGTAGAGACATCGCTAAGTACCTGGGCTCCTGAACAGCAAGGCTCACGCACAGAGTAGCATCCATGGTCTGTTACAAGACTAGGCTACTTCACGCCACTCACGTCCACGCACCCTCTATCTGGAGCTGGAACTAGCTGCCATCCGAAACAGGAACCCTCTTCTTTAAGCACATCTAAGTCTTGGGCTCCTTAGATACGAAACGGAGCCCCGGCCACAGCTAGCACCACACGATGGCTGTTACAAGGACTAGCTCTATTGACCACTCACGTTCCACGCACCCTCTGAGTATCTGGTAGCTGGAACTAGCTGCCACGTGAATAAAAAAACCAGGAACCCAGGAGGGATAGACAGCTAAGTCCTGAGGCTCCTTGAATGTCAGACGATGCCATCGGAATGGCTAGCACTATACGTTATGACTGACGAAAGCATTTAAGATCGAATGATGAACGGACAAACAATGATTCTTTTATCTTACATCCGAATTAATTATATGTTTAGCATTTCATAAGGTAATCTTTTCTCTCGCCATTAATACGCCTATTCGTTCTCTAGTTTTACCAATATAATTACCCTAATTTCAGACTGTCGTGTTAGGTCAAAGAACAAAAGATCATGGTTTGAATTAATACACAAATAGTATAAGTACACACACGGAAATACAAGCAATCGATCTCAAATGTTGGTTATTTTGCCCTCTTTTCTATGGTGCCGTTAGGGGTTCTGCCGCAGAACCAAGTCCCGCGGGTGCGCTACACTCTCAACGCACCTTATACACCTAAGCAGAGTTGGGGTGAATTTCGAGGTGTTACGACTCCAGCCGTCCATGGTACGTGATTGAACTTGAAAACTATCCCTCGAGGGATTTAGGTAGCCTACTTAAACACATGCCAAATGTTATTGGTGTACGATATTCCTTCGATAGCGTGCAAAAAATGGCATGGAAACATGCTCAAGAAATCACTTTACAGGATGTCAGCTACTGCCTACTGCTACTACGGCTACTGGCCTAACAGTCTGAGATACGTCGGCCGCGATTTCTGACAGGACGGGTGGAGGACTACGAATGTTCATAATTTTACAATTGGACGAGTAGGTTATAGACATATAGTCTCTTTTTGAAAAAAAAAGTTGAATAAAGTTTGTTGGAAGGGCTTCCAATAAAGGTTTTTTTAAAAGCCCCTTAAACACTTGCATACATATCACAATTAACCAAGTGTTACTTGACACTTGTGACGTATAAGCAGAGTTAGGTATGCGGAAAGTGCGATCACGTAACACAGAAATAGCGGACATTAAAATTTTTTCTTCTTCTTTTCTTTTTTTGTGTCGGGACCTCTGAAAAGGTGCTCAGTATACTCTCATAAAACAAATCAGAAACCGTCCCTGGCCTACAGGCCCAGATGTGGTAAAATTATTTGTATAATGGCAAAAGTGGTGACTAGGTCTAAAGTTCATGTGGCTTATAGAGCACTAGTAAAATTCATACTACATTACCATTGTTTGACAAGCCTAGCCAGCCCTATGCAGCACCACATGTTCTGATATGAACTTGCCTATCTGTATTGTTTACATAATTGAACAATCAAATCATATTCATACACTTGTCTTACGATTGGCCGCGTTTATGAAGGCACTGCCATCAAGCAATAACATAAATAAGAACTTTTTCGCAGCTCTCTGCCTATACGCAATATACTTCTTTAATAGTGTTTGGATTTCTGACTACGCCTTCAACCATACGACATCTCTATATAATGGCTAGACAGCAGTCGGTTGTCCCCTTCGGCTAACAAATTAGAAGGCCATCTTACAAATGACACGTTTACATGTAATCAATATGGGGAGCGATTTGTGTCCCCCCCACCTAGTTCTCAAGTATGTTTGACCCGCCCAGTTGAAGGTAGCCATACTAGCCTTTAACACCAAATGATTACTGAAATTCCACATTATGCAATCACTTCGTATTGTTTCTTTTGTTTAAATACCATGCTGCACGAAGCTATTGTAAAAACCATATTCAAACAAATTCAGTAAAGATATCTGTATCCGCATTAGAAAAAAAGCATTAAATTAAAAGGGCTAACAGCCAAATCCTTCCCAACCATCTTGAATAGATGGGGTCACAGTGTGATGTCCATTCACATTTGCGTACGCTACGCCGCCTGTGCGAGAGGTATAGCGAGACTGCTAATCTAGCCTACTATAGTGGGCTTTAATAGCAATGCTTTCAACTCACAACCATGATCGTTTTCGATACCGTTCAAGAATACCAATTCCTTGAAAACGAATAACGACTACGTTCAAATTGCGTTTTCAACTCACTCTCCCACGAACCAAGAAATATTTTTTTTTAGGGTCCAGTCCTTATAACCCTATCGGTATACATGTATACTGCACCTTATACCCAGGATGTAGCATGAACCGGGTGTACGATATTTTACCATACCTATGATTGTTACTGCTAATACATAAGAATTTAAATAAATGTTGATAAATAATATTATATTCTCTTTTTCTGCAAATAATTTATGTAAGGAACTTGAAAAGTAATGAGATAACACACATAACAATAAACGGATAAATGAAGAAAATACAGCCCAAAACCTACAACTCAAAAAGGCACAAAGATACAAAAAAAAGGGCCAAGCTGCATCTACCCTTCCACATAAACGTACAGTTGTCCCATAACTGCATCCTCGAAAAAGCTGGCAAAATAGATCACACACAGGTTGTATTACGTTCTAAATTAATTAGAAAAAAAGAACTTGGATAAACTATTACGTTAAATAATAATCGCGAAATTACTATTTAGCCAGCTTTTTAACAGGATGACTGTTATGGAGGACACTGTACGTTTATGTGGAAGGGTAGATGAGCCTGGGCCCTTTTTTAGATCATCATTATTTGAGTGTTGTTAAATGTATTGGCTGTATTTCCTAAAGTCTTTGTATGTGTGTGTAGAATTATACGTACCAAG
Source organism: Sweltsa coloradensis (assembly GCA_024449915.1). NCBI lineage: Eukaryota > Metazoa > Arthropoda > Insecta > Plecoptera > Chloroperlidae > Sweltsa > Sweltsa coloradensis. Next base: position 19,914 of record JAMZAV010000535.1, read on the forward strand.
TGCTCATTGAGAGAAAGTTTTAGTTATCAATATTTCATTTACATAAGTTGTTTGTTTTATCCACCCGTAATTGTTATATTCAAAGGCTGTATTTTGATCTAAGAAACAGCGTGAAGTTTATTTATTTGTGACAGATTAATTCTATTGCTCTAATAGTAGAGGTGCATCCATTTAGAGGCCATTAATTAGTTCTGTTCATAGTGATTAATGTTGAGCATGTTTACGTAAGCCCGTTATATTTTTCCAGAATTTGACATGAATTAAGTACTTCATCCACTATAATTGAGCTGAAGTTTGATTTTTTTTCCTTGCAAACGTCAATATTTTGTTTACACTTTTGCTGACAGCAGAATTAGGGCAATTGAATCTGTATTCTTTAGATTTTAAACAATAATTTACTTTTATTGAAGGTTAAGGCGTTCTGTGCCATTGTGTTAAGTTGAAGACAAAACAATAAACATGGAAAACCTTATCAGTGCTGCGTTTGTGGAAGATTTTTTTTCATCGGACGTGTGAAAAGAAACCAGTTGCTTTTAGACCTACTAGTATATTTAAAATTCCTTTTGTATTGGTAATACCATATCCAATTAAATGCGACTTGCTAAAAAGAATTAGTATGTTTAACAAATAATTTTGTATATGGAACTTAAATAATGTAATGAGATCCCACATATAAACCAGAGAAAACTTGCTAAAAAAACAGCCAAAACCATACACAATCGCAGAAAGCAATGACACAATCATACTCTCGAGGTTTTAAAACACATACACAATGTGCTTAAAATCCTTAATGAAAACCAGCAAAAGATTTGTTACCAGGTCGGTTGCTTGCACAACTTCTTATTCAACAAAGGTGTATTGATAAACTGGCAGTATGCTCTTGAAGATCACAGAAGTGCAAGAGTCAAAGTAGATGCAGTCGATGCTAGATTGGTCAAAAGCATTTGACCAGGATTCCGCACATATATTACTACTTAAAAGACATGTGTGTTACTATGGCATACGTGGTTCATTACATCTGGTTGGAACATTCCTTAAATGTAACACAAAAAGTAACCTTCCAAGGAGCGGAAAAATCAGCACTTCAGTAACGGGACTTCGGAGTACCGACAAGGTTCAGTGTGGGGCCGTTGCTTTTTGACAGTACGATATAGATGGACTTTACACACCAAAGTCGTTTCCTCAGAAATAAGCCATTTGCGGGATGATGCACGATTCTATAGGAAAAACTATTTACGGAAGATGACACTGATGCCACTCCAGACCATTTGGACAATATAAACACTGGTCTGTGACAATGGACATGAAGCATGAACCACTTCTATAAGAGTGTGTATTGTATTCCTCAGATTCCTCTAGATACTGAAGAAACATTGCGATGCAGTTACCAACATAACGGTTTGCCAATACTGTGACAACAGAATTAGTGTCAAGTTACTGGTATCACAATAACTATAGTGATCTAAAATGAGAATACGCATACTGAATAGTAAGGCTGTAAGCTCTCAGAACAAAATTCTTTTATCTTCACATCCTGATTTATTGTTTGCATCAAAGGTAAATTTTTTGCCATTCTACAGCTATTGTTCTCTAGTTTTACCAATTTAATCCTAATTTCAGACTGTCGTGTTAGGTCAAAGAACAAAAGATCTGGTTTGAATTAATCCCAAAGTAAAATACACACACGGAAATACAAGCAATCCATCTCAAATGTTTCGTTATTTTGCTCTTTTCTGGGTGCCCGTTAGGGCGCCGCAGCCAAGCCGGGGTGCGCTACCACTCTCAAGCACCTTATACCCCAAAGCAGAGTTGGGGTGATTTCAGGTTTTTCCCAGCCGTCATGTAACGTGATGTGAACTTGAAAACTATCACAATCGAGGGGATTTAGGTACCTGACAACACATGCCAAATTTTATTGGGTACGATTATTCCTTCTTGGTGAAAAAATGGTTTTGAAACATGCTCCAAATCACTTTAGGATGTTAGCTCTGCTACTGCTACTACTGCTACTGCTAACATCTAATACGTCCGGCCCGCGATTCTGACCAGACGGGTGGGACTACAATGTTCTATTTTTACATGGACTTTAAAGGGTTTTATAGAAATATAGTCTCTTTTAAAAAAAAAAAAGTTGAAAAAGTTTGTTGGAAGGCTTCCAAATAAAGGTTTTTTAAAATAAGCCTTAAACACTTGGCATACAATCAACAAGTAACCTAGTTACTTGACACTTGTTGACGGTATAAGCAGAGTTAGGCGGGAAGTGCGATACGTAACAAATAGCGGACTTTTAAAAATTTTTTCTTCTTTGTGGGGAACGAGAAAGGTGTCATTATACTCTCATAAAAAAAATCAGAAACCGTCCCGGGCCTAGGCCCAGATGTGGAAATTATTTATAATGCAAAAGTGTAGGTCTAAAGTTCCATTTGGCTATGGGACTAGTAAATTCATACTTACATTACATTTTTGACAACCCTACCAAACCCTATGCCAGCACAACATTGTTCTGATATGAACTTGCTCATCTTTTTTTGTTTACAAAATTGCAAATCAAATCTTTCAAAACAACTTGTCTTTCGATTGGCCCGCGTTTATGAAGGCACTCCATCTAGAATAAATATAGAACTTTTTCGAGCTCTTTGCTATACGCAATCTTTTTAAAGTGTTTGGATTTCGTGATACTCCTTTAAACCTAGACATCCTATATAATTGGCTAGACCAGCAGTCGGGGGTCCATTTCCCGGGTAAAATTAGAAGCCATCTTAAAATGAAGTTTACATGTTTAATCAAATGGGAGCGATTTGTCCCCAAATAGTTCTCAAGATTGCCGCCAGGTTGACAGGTAAGCATACTAGCCTTTAACACCAAATGATTACTAAATTCCCTTATGCAATCACTTCGTATTGTTTCTTTTGTTTAATACCATGCTGCACAAGCTAAAACCATATAAAACAATCCATAAAATACTTTATTGCATTAAAAAGCATAAATTAAACCCCAAAATCGCCATCTTGAAGGGGCCGGTTGAGCCCTTCAATTTGCTACGCTCGCGCCTGTGCGGAGGTTAGGAGACTGCTAACTAGCCTACTATAGGGGTTTAATATCAATGCTTTCAACTCACAACCCATGACTTTTTCCACGATACCGTAAAGAATCCCAAATTTCCCTTCGAAAACGAAAACGACTTCGTTTTCAAATTGCTTTTTCCCAACTCATCTCCCACAAACTCAAGAATTGGGGTCCAGTCCTTATACCGTCGTTATACCATGGTTATACCACCTATACCCAGGATGTACATGAATCCGGGTCTAGATATTTTACATCCTATATTGTTTTTTTTTTTGCAAATACCATAGAATTTAAATCAACTTTGATAAAATATTAAAATTTTAGCAATAATTTTGTAAAGGAACTTGAAAAGTAATGAGATCACACACTAACAAAAACTTGTAGAAATACAGCCAAACCTTACACACTCAAAAGGAATGAGATCTAAAAAAAAAGGGGCCCAAACTCATCTACCCTTCCACATAAACGTACGTGTCCCATAACAGCAAACCTCGAAAAGCTTGGCAAAATAGAATTTGCATGTTATTACGTTTAAATTAATTAGAAAAAAAGAACTTGGATAAACTATTACGTTAAAATTAAAAATCGCAATTCTATTTTGCCAAGCTTTTCGAGGATGCTGTTATGGACACTGTACGTTTATGTGGAAGGGTAGAAAGAGCTTGGCCCTTTTTTTAGATCTCATTCCTTTTGATTTTGGGAGGTTTGGCTGTATTTCTACAAGTTTTTTGTTATGTGTGTGTAGAATTATACTACAAGTGTCATTGAGAGGAAGTTTTAGTTATCAATATTTATTACATAAGTTGTTGTTTTATGTAATTGTATATTCAAAGGCTGTATTTTATCTAAGAAACAGGTGAAGTTTATTTATTTTGACAGATAATTCTATTGTATATAGTAGAGGTGCATCCATTTAGAGGCCATAATTCAGTTCTGTTATAGTGCAATTTTAGCAGTTTACGTAAGCTCCGTTTATATTTTACAGAATTGACCGGATTTAAGTCTTTCATCACTATAATTTGAGCTGGAAGTTTGTATTTTTTTTCCTTTGCAAAACGTCAATATTTTGTTTACACTTTTCTGACAGCAGAATTACGGCAATTGATTTGAATTCTTTCGATTTTAAATAATAATTTACTTTTATTTGTAATGGTTAAGCGTTGTGCCTTTGTGTAAGTTGAAGAAAAAACAATAATCAATGGAAAAACCTTACAGTGCTGCGTTTGTGAAGATTTTTTCATCGGACGTGTTACAAAACAAGTCTTTTTGACCACTAGATATTTAAAATTCTTTTGTTAATTGGTAATACCATATCAATTAAATCGACTTTGATAAAATTATTGTATTTTAACAAATAATTTGTAATGGAACTTAAAATGTAATGAGATCCCACTATAACAAAAACTTGTAAAAAACAGCCAAACCTACACAATCAAAAGCAATGACACAATCATTTCTCGAGAAGTTTTAAAACACATCACAAGTGCTAAAATCCTTAATGAAAAACCCGCATGGATTTGTTCCGGTCGGTCTTGCTCAACTCTTCTTACCAAGGTTATTGATAACTGGCAGTTATGCTCTTGAAGATCCAAAGTGCAAGCAAGTAGATGCAGTGATGCTAGATTGGTCAAAAGCATTTGACCAATTCCGCATAATATTCTACTTAAAAAATTGTATTACTATGGCATACGTGGTTCATTACATTCTTGGGTTGGAACATTTCCTTAAATGTAGAACACAAAAAGTAACCTTCCAAGGGGCGGAATCATCCTCATTAACTGTGACTTCCGGAGTACCTCAAGGTTCAGTGTTGGGCCCGTTGCTTTTTTGACATTTTATGATGGATTTACCCCAAAGCGTTTTTCCCCAGAAAAAGCCAATTTGCTGATGACTGCACGATCTATAGGAAAATATTTACGAAAGATGACACTGATGCACTCCAGACCGATTTGGACAATATAAACACTTGGTCTGTTGAAAATGGAATGAAGCTGAACCCTTTAAAGAGTGTATTCATCAGATTCTCTAGATCTAAGAACCCATTGCGTTGCAGTTACCAAATAAACGGTTTGCCAATACTGGAAAAGAATGGTGTCAAGTTATTGGGTATCACAATAACTAGTGATCTAAAATGGAATACGCATACTGAAATAGTAAGAGCTAAAGCCTCCAGACAACTCTATTTTATAGCAAGAAACCTTCATCATGCTCACGTCAGTATTAAACGGGCTGTATACTTAGCATTAGTGAGACAACATCTCCTTTACGCCTGTCCAGCATGGGATCCCACATCAGATTATAACAAAACAAAATTGGAGCGTGTACAAAGTCGAGCAACGCGCATTATAGCTGCAAGGACAAAATTTCAAAGTGACAGTGCTACTGCAAGACGTACATCTTTAGACATTCCATTGCTAGAAAGTAACAGGAAAAAAGTAGAACTGCAATTTCTATGGGGAATGTTACACGGTACTATTGATCTGGACCCATACGCAAGATTGCAAGTCTGTAGTCGAGGAGCAGAACTTGGTAGAGGATTAATTCTCAAGCCTCCATTTGCAAGAACAACAGCTTACCAAAATGGTTTCTACTAGGTACAGGACTTGTAACGAATGGAATGCTCTTCCTTTGGAGTTAAGGTAGATTCGCTCATTAGACTCTTTTAAATCTGCCCTAAGCACACATGTTTTTGCATTACAAAGTTAATTCTGCAGTTTCTTTTTACTGATTCATTTTTATAGTAATTCATTGAAGTGTATATTTATTTACTTATTTTCTATATTTTATAGGTTTACTAATGATTGTAATAATGTTGTTATCTTTTATTATATTTATTGTTATAAGGTTGGCAGTCACCAAGTGTGTTTGGAGCTCTGCTCTTTTCTGCCATCCTCGTGATACATTTAAACAATGAATGTGTTACGGAACAAATAATAAATAATAAATAAATAATAAAAGAAATGCCAAGCCTATGTACCCTCCTACATTTTCGCAATCTTAATACATAAATTCACTTTGCCCTGTGACTGGATCCTTGCAAAGCTTGGCAAAATAAATTTGCACTAACTTTTACATTTAAAACAATAGTTGCAAATAAAATTTTGCCACGCTTTGCAAGGATACAGTCACAGGGCAATGGTAATTAATTATGTATTTAGATTGCAAAAATGTAGGAGGGTACATAAGCTTGGCATTTCTTTTAGATCTCATTGCTTTTGATTGTGTAATGTTTGGCTGTTTTTTTACAAGCTTTTTATTTCATATAAACCTTAAAACTGTTGGCTAAGCTCGAGAAAACCAGGCTTTGACGCAGAGCGCAGAGATAAAGTCTGGATCACTTGGAAGCTCTATCGTTGGTGACCAACCCTCGTGAATGTTCTTCGTTCGTTCGTTCGTTTTGAATGCTTCTTAATCGAAACTAAAAAAAAAACTCTACAAAATGAACTTTTCAAAACAAAATCACGTTTTCCCACGTCTATTAGGCTAAGTAATAGTTTTAAACAATAGTTTTTTTTTGTGAAAAATGTAATTGTTTATATGCACCTATTTTAATCATTTACCACAAGAAGTGAGAAAGCTTCCACATTTAGGGTAGTGATTGGAAGAAATCATGGCAATGCTAATTGTTAAAAATAACAGTGCTTGCAAAGTAGTACGTGCAATGTGCAGGTAAAGTGTGGTGGTGATAATGTTTCAAAGCTTAGTTCAAAGTCTTCTCGAACAAGGTGATGAATGTCTTGATAGAACAAGAAATGATCGATTCCCAGGTTTCGGAGGCATCAGAGTGTCATTGATCGTGACACTTGAAATGCAATTTGATAGAGCCTGGGTGATAGAACCCTCGAGGGGTTTAAAATAGGCAGGGCACAATATATTTGAATGGACTTGCGTGGGCTACAAGGGGTCTGGGGCGAAGCCCCAGCCGGCGGAGGTGAAAAATTTTGGCATGTATTTAGCTCCAAGACAGCCTTTACAGCGATTTGAGCAAGGGAGAACTATACTCATAACACAAAAATATTTTCACTAGGAAAACGCTTAAGTCCCGCCGCGTTGTTGTATGAGCGTATTGGTGCATTGAGCTGCCATGTGTTATGCGGATTTTCTGTTGTTCTGTGAAAAAAATATTACTAAGTTCAAATTTTTTTAAATTAAATTAAATTTAATAAAAAGTAAACTTAAATTTTAATTTTTTAAAATTAATCGTAATTTAAAAAAAAGAAAAAAAAAAAAAATTGGGATTTTTATAAGAAATAATTATTCGATTACGCTCAAATTTCACACGAATATATATGTAATGTTGGATAGTTTAAAAAAAAAAAAAAAAAAAAAATTAAATTTATTTATCAGACCAGACTACCCATTACAAAATTTACATTGAAAAAGAAATATCTAGCTCAGTTGAGAACACAAAACTCGGGAAAAGCGCCAAAAATTAAAATAATAAAAAATAACAATTAAAAAAAAAAAAAAAAAAACAATGAAAAATTTAAAAAAAATCAAAAAAATCAAAAAAAAATTTAAGTAAGTTATTTTTTATCAAAAAAAAAATTAAATTAATAATAAAAAAAAATTAAATAATCAAAAAATGATAAAAATTAAATTAATTGAACTCAAAATTAATTAATTCAAAATGAATTAATTAGCTATCAGAATTAATTAGCCAAATTAATATTAATTAGTCAATATTATGAAATAAATTACGGCACAGTCCTACCTTTGCTGACTGGGTCCTCTCCAATAACTGCCTAGCTGTTGTCTCACGTTGATTAATGATTACCAAATGATTATGTAGGAGTTGTCAAGGAAGCTATCTACATATGTGAAAGCGAAAAATTTAAGTTTCCATATATAATGTTCACCAAAACACAAATACAAGCATGTCCCTACCTACCTATTTGGTACCAAACTAGATTACAAAACCAAAAAGTGGGCGGCATGTCCTGGAAGAAATATTAATTATTGAACATTGATAAAATTATTGTAATTAATCATTAATTTTGTACTCATCTATTTGTCGCTGAAGTTTTGTTTGAAGTCCATTGTTTGTTATTGATGTTCGAAGTAATCCATTTAGCGGTAGTGCACTACACAATAATCCTGAGTGGGCGTTGCACAATGAAGGTCGTGGTGTGATTTTCTTCTTCTATCAGCTGATGGTCGTCTTGTGCCTGAGGCGGTTATTAATTTTTTAGGTCGTCGGCAAGTCCAGATTATGTTGAAACACATTTGGTACAGCAATCTTACAGTTTATGAATGTGAAACAGTTGTAATGTCACATGATAGCAGTCACGTATCAACACACGTAGAGATAAGTTCAGAGATGTCAAGTTGACATTTATAGCGCCCATGAAGTCATTCTAGTTACTGAATTAATTATGCAAATGAAGTTCGGCGAACTTACACATGTCACGTGGTAGCAGTCACGTATCGACACGCGTAGAAATTGAATTGTTAAAATAATACTTTTACATAATCGTTAAACACTTCCACTTATTTTAACATAATACCGAGAATATAACATTGACGCGCGTGTTAATTATTTAAATTTAGATTAGTGGACACATCACACTATTCCCTAATGAGGCCCGTCGAAGAACTACATCATGAAAATGACAGCAGGTCGTCTCCTCCGTCGGTTCCAACTGTTGCGCACTTGTGCACCCGACTGCACCGTCCCCCGACACCTCGGTCTATCGTATCTCCAGTAAAAAGATTCAGGCGTTACACTCACCCCGCACCTACCCCTTACCTATCAGTGGCGGATCTAGGACATAATCATGGGGGGGCGATTTGCGTGTGCATGAACAGTCGTGGAAAGGGACTAAGCGCGGACGCACGGGGGTATGGGGGCAGAGCCCCCCATTAATTGCGCCGCAGGCGAAAATTTTGAAAATCATGTTTTTAGAGTGCATTTGGTGCGTTTTAGAAAAAAGTGGTGGGCGGAATGCAATACGGAAACAATGTAGTTTGTGTGCACCAATTTGTTTTGTCGTCATGTCGAGCTTCCAATTTACAGCATTGGCCTAGATTGCAACATTATTATAAACGTTTGATCTTATTTTCAATTCATAATTTTATTTATTTATTAAACTTCTATCCTATTTAGTTAAAAAACGATTCACATAGGAGGACAACTTAATAAATCGAAGTACACTGATGCAGACACATTTCAGAGGCAAACTGATTATTTCTGACAACATAAAGGAAAGTTGATTTTTATTGGGAGTTTAAAATAAATAGCGCCGCAGGCGAAAATTTTGAAAATCAGGTTTTTAGAGTGCATTTGGTGCGTGCACAATAAAATAATAAAATCATTTTTTTTTAATTTTTAAAGAATCATGGGGGGGGGCGATCGCCCCACCGCCCCCCTGTATCCGCACTGTTACCTATAGTTGAACCGGTTGGCACAGTCACCTACAGATTGGTCGCGTTATACATTTCTAGAACCGCTGCGAAAACTGACCACGCCGAGCAAGCAAACCATCTAGAACTTTTAGAAGCCTAGCCCAATTATCTCGAGAACTCCGTCATCCGTGCTAATTCAGATGTTATTTTCCTCCCAAGCCATTCTAGGCTTATAACTTTCTACTAAAATCGTTAATAATTCCTAATACTTAACCGATTCGATTGAAATAAAAAGCAAAATCATTAGTAATTTACAATCCAATGCATAGGTCTACTTTTCCAGCTTCAAAGCTTGTAGAAATACCTTAATTACCTTAATTAATTAATCTGACAATTACGGCTATTAATCAAAATCAATTTACATTTCCATCAATTCAAATGAAAGTAGATCATATTAGATCACTATTAATGTCATTTAAATTACCTCAATCAGATTAATTAACAAGATATTACATTAAATACTTATTTGCATATTCTGCACATAATTATAGGTGAAAAAATACTGTAGACAGTTAGTAAAACGTGCAAGTGTTACATATAAATTAATAAAATTAAGGTTCTGTGAAAAACCTATTACAATAGGATCAAGCATGTAGGTGTAATAAGTAAAAACAATTTTTAAAAAGAAAAAAAACACAAAGTTTCTATTTTCATAAGAAATAATTTTTCGATTGTGCTCAAATTTCACACGAATATCTTAATTCATAAAATTAAGGTTCTGTGAAAAAATCATTAAAATCGGATAAAGCATGTAGATGTTATAAGTAAAATAAATTTTCAAAAAATCGAAAAAAATCGTAAAATTGCGATTTTTATGAGAAATAATTTTTCGATGGCGCTCAAAAACGTGGCAGTTCTAAGTAAGAGATTTTGAAGGCCTCCATAAAATTTCATCTCAATTGGAGTATCGGTTTAGCCGGAATCGTGCTAACAAACAGACAAAAATACAGAAAGAAAGAAATAAAAAAAAACATTCCGGATTTTTTTCTCCAGTGTAGTGAAATGGAATCTTCGCTACGCTCATCCAAATATTTTTTTAGGGCGCCCCTGGGCTAGAGCCTAGTTAGTCTAATGGTTAATACGGGCCTGGGCACAAATCAGTTATCATTTAAAACTGGTAATTTATCTATATTTTTCGACCTTGCTTAAAGTAAAAGAAGATAATAGCAGCACTTGCAAATTTACCTGGTATTTTAATGCCTGTGAATAAGTTGTACTCTTCTTTCTTTGGACACGGCAAATTCCTTGATTACCCGCACAACGCAGTAGCGCGTAACGTGTTCTGGGCCGACTAAAATCATGCCCATCCTGCCGGAGGGGAAGCGCTATCTGTACATGTCCCGGCGTACGCGTACGTTGCACAGCCATCTATAGTGTGACAATTTACGAACCTCGAGTTCAGGGGGCCAATTGCTTTTCCCGCGAAAATTGTTAACCCTAAAATGAAGTTGGGCTAACACTGAGGCCAATATAGCTTTTTTTGTTTGTTTGTTTATTAGCCTTCTTTGGTACACTTATGCGTCCACCCACTATTGTGGTGGACAAGTTTTGAACTAGAACTGCGGTAAGTAAATAAATTGTGGCAACTAGCATGGAATTCTGAATATTTTATTTGACCCGAAGATGTGTAATTTACTTTTTCTTGCGAATTGCATGTTGACAGGAAAAATATGACACTCTCTGAAGTGATTACAAAATATGGGTTGTCCCAATCGCTTGATGGGCAGTACTATGGGTCCCTGGATGGGGAGGAAACTTTTAAGAATTTTACAGATGATCTGAAGGTTATGGGGATGATGTTTTTCACCCGTACCTCAACGACATTAATTTATAACTGGTGTATTATTATGTATTTTTTACACTCCTTTTTATAATAGCATTTGTTGTTGGCGCCATGAAGGTGCTGCGCTAACATGTGCTACATGGTGGAAACGAGCTTCTAGCAGCACCTTAGCAGCAGCACTTCCGTGACGTCACATCCAAGATGGCAGCGCCCACAAATCTCTACTAAAACTACCGTATAGGCCAAACTAATTATGTATTTTTTACACTCCTTTTTATAATTCCATTTGTATGTATAGGCAAAACTATGAGGTAAATGATATGCACAACATATGATGTTGTATTATGTACAGGCCCACTGGTGAATAAATATTCTGAAAATTTTAATTCTAATCATGTAAAGCCAGTGGTTAATTTGTAAGGGAAAAGGTGGGTACACGCTAAAAAAAACGGGAGAATTATTTTAAGGGGACCAGTACGGGGGGCAGTGTATTGTTTTTAATAAACTTGTAAACACTCAAGGTACTATTTATGATGTTTTATTTAGTTATTAAACAATGACAATTTAGAATTACAAAGATACATCTGAGGCCATGTTTTGAGAGAGAGAGATCTCTCAAGGTTGGTACACACAGCAACTTTTGTAGTGATACAAGGCTAGTACAAATGTTAGTAGTTGCTGTTGTTGTAGGATTAATTATACAATGAATAAATCCAATACATCTTTCTTTCTTTAAGAGAAATTAACACAAATCAGAAAAGTAAGATTATGTACGTATTATACATGATTAATCATAGTTTACAAATTTAACCGATCTCTTGATTTTACTAAACGGCCAAATCTTGATCTGATGATTTCTCTGGACACCTCGGGAGGATGGATACTTTCCTTCCGGGCTTCTATTGGCTTGGAACTTTCCGCTTGATCTTGTACGCATTCACCAGTAGATGGGCTCGCCCCTGGATCTGGATTCGGTATCGGCAGGGAAATCTCCTGTCGACATCCTGGCTCTGGTACTGTCTTTGGAACCTGTGTTAACTCAACATCAAGAGGAATGTTAGGAAGGGACATGTCTTGGATTCCCGTAGGTATTAGGTGGTATCGATTTCTTCTTAATGTTCGACCATTCGATTCCACGAAGTATGACCTTGGTTGAGATGCTCGGCCAACTACTTTTCCATATCTTTTTAAATCTACAATCCAAACTTCATCATTATCATTAAGTTGAGGAAGTTCTTTAGCCCGATGTCTATCATCGTAGTTTCTCTTCTGATTTTCTTTCATTTTGTGATCTTGTTCTTTAAACAGCTTCAAATCAGGCCACTTTGGAGTAAGTTTTGAATCCAACATAGGAAGCGTTGTCCTAAGCTTACGTCCCATTAGGAGTTCGGCTGGACTATAGCCACTTTCGAGTGCTGTTGATCGATATACTAGTAGTGCTTTGTTAGGATCTTCTTGCTTTGCCTTCTTTAAGATATTCTTGACTACCTTCACACCACTTTCAGCCATCCCGTTACTTTTTGGATAATGAGGACTGCTTGTTGTTAATTTAAACCCGTACTCTTGACCAAATTGCCTGAATTCTTGACAGTCGAACTGAGAACCGTTGTCTGCTCGTACCTCTTTTGGTATTCCAAATCTTGAAAATACTGCTTTCATTTTTCCGATTATGTGTTGTGATGACATTTTGTCTAGCTTGACAACTTCTGGAAAACGACTAAAGTAATCTTCTATAACTAAGTAGTTAACACCTTCTAGTGTGAATATGTCTGTTGCCACTGTTATCCATGGTCCATCTGGAAGAGTTGATTGCATTAATGGTTCTACCTGGTTATTACGATTTTCAATGCATGTTTTACATTTGGAAATGAGTTCTTTCAAGTCTTCATTTACAGTAGGCCACCACACTGCATCGTGTGCTCTTCTTCTACATTTGGTTATACCCAAATGACCTTCATGTAAACATTTTAACATTTCGTGTTGCATTTTATACGGAATAACTACTCTGTCACCTTTCATGATTACCCCTTCATTTACTGTTAACTCGTTTCGTACTTTATAATACTGATAATACGCAGGATTATTACGAATATTATGAGGCCACTCATCTTGAATAAACATTGTCACTTGTGTTAGAACATTGTCTTCTTTCTGACACTGTTTTATACTCTCCCATCGATGATCACTCATTGGAAGTTGCAGTATTACTTGATCGACATAAGATTCTATTGAATCTTGTAGCAGAATGTCACGTTCGTTCGCCGCAATATTCCTAGTATCTCTGGAGAGAGTGTCTGGAACACATAACTCTTTTCCAGGGATATGTTTGATTTCATAGGAGAATCTCATTAGGCGCATGCGCATTCTTTGTAGTCTCGGTGAAAGTTCACTCAATGGTTTGTTTCCAAGAATGGCTATCAAAGGTTTATGATCAGTTATCACTAACACCTTTAATCCAATGATATAGTTTTGAAATCTCTCACATGCATAGGTTACTCCGAGAGCTTCTTTTTCTATAGTCGCATACCGTTGTTCAACTTGACTTAAGCTGCGTGATGCATACATAACTGGACGCCATGTCATGTCGTTTTGTTGTTGTTCGAGCATCGCTCCTAATCCATATGCTGATGCATCCGAGGAAACTCTTGTCTCTCGATTAGGATTATATATAGCTAAGGTTGGAGCGGAGGATAACATTTCAATAACTTTATTGAAAGCTTTCTCCTGATATGTTCCCCATGACCATTCAACGTTTTTACTCAACAGGTCACGAAGAGGTTTCGTTACCTCAGCTGCATTTGGTAGAAATTTCATAAGAAAATTTACCATTCCTAGGAGTCTTCGTAACTCGGTGATATTGCTTGGTTTCTTTATGTTCTTGATAGCTTCAACCTTTCTTTGGTCTGGTTTTACACCATATGTACCAATCACATATCCTAGGAATTTTACTGACTTTACATTGAACTGACATTTGCTTTCGTTCAACGTAATTTTTGCATTGCTTAATCTCTTAAGCACTTTATCCAGTCGCTCGTCATGTTCAGCTTGTGTTTTTCCCAGTTACAACAATATCATCCATGTGATTAATTACTCCTTCTAGTCCTTCTAGGACTTGGGATATTTTTCTTTGATAGTACTCTGACCCGGAGCTTATTCCAAATGGCAATCTATTAAAGTAACATCGGCCTGTCGGAGTAATAAAGGTGGTAAGTTTTGCTGATTCTTTATCTAGTGGTACTTGCCAGTAACCGGAACTTGCATCTAACTTCGATATAAAGTTTGCGTCTTGGATGTTGGCTATAGTTTCTTCAACTGAGGGTAGTTGGTGTCTTTCTCTTCGAACATGCTTGTTTAGTTCTGTGAAATCAACACACAATCTAAGACTTTTGTCTGGTTTTGGAACTACGACCAACGGTGAGCACCAATCAGTAGGCTCCTCTATTCGAGTTATTACACCTTCTTTTTCCATTCTTTCCAGTTCCTTCTTCACTGGTTCTCTGAGCGGTAGAGCTATTCGTCTAGGTACTGTAACTGCATATGGTGTTGCATTATCTTTAAGCGATATTTTGAACTCAGTATCCATTTTCCCTAGACCACTAAACAATTTAGGATATTTCTGTTCTGGACTAGCCCTATTTGGATTGGATAGGCTTGATTCTTCCTTAGTTTTTATACTATCCACAAAGTTTAACATGTTTAATGCTGTTATGGCAGGCATTCCTAGTAACGCTTCTTTCACTCTTTTGCAACATAGATGTCCTGCATCACTGTAACTTTTTTCCATTTTAAAGGAACAGTAATTTTTCCAATCACCTTTATTGGCTGATGGCCTGGACCAAATAGTTTCTTCGAAGTATAAATTAGATTAAGACCTTCGTTCTCACTTTTCGCATTTTGGCGTAGGCCTATGCTTTTGAACGTAGCTTCCGGAATAACGGTAACATCCGCCCCCGTGTCAATCTTGAAACTAATTTTGTGCTTCTTTATTAAGAAGTTAACATGCCACGCTTTGTTTTTGTCTTGCGAGTCTATTGCTCCGCAGTAAGCATCATCTTCAGACGTTTTCTCTGCGTTGACTTCGTTGACGTTTTTAGATCTGCATACTTTTTCCCAGTGCCCCTTACGTTTACATTTATTACACGCGTATCTTTAGCTGGACATGATTTGTATTTATGGCCTGGTTTATAACCACATCCACCACACTGTGAATTAGGCTTTTTGTCCTGTTCACCCGATGGTTTCGAATAAGTCTGAGATTTATTCTTGTATTGAGGTTTCGATTTTCGAATAGCGTCAACATTCTGACCAACGTCTTCGTTACGCACAATAGCCTGTTGTTGGTGTATCGACTCTTTTTGTTTCACTCGGTCAATCACCTTATCAAGAGTTAGACTAGGATCCATTTGTAGTTGCTCACTTAACTTTCCGTCAAGCATACCTACTACTATCCTATCTCTAATAAACTCTTCTATTAGTTCTTTAAAACCGCAATTTTCTGCAATGCTGTATAAGTCATTTATGAAAACGCTTATTGGCTCTCCTTGCCTCTGGCATCGTTTGTAAAATCGAGCTCGCTCATATATGATATTCTTACGAGGCTCAAATCTTTCCTTGAACTTTTGGAACACTACATCATATGTGTTCAGTTCATCGGTAGTTAGGCGAAATGATTTCAATATTTCCCCAGCCATGGATCCCAAAGTATAGATAAATAGGTCTACCTGTACCTTCTGTGGTTTTAGATTTATCTCTGCACAACTCCTAAACCTCTCCCATCTGTCACACCATTGTTCCCACTCTTTTGGTTGTGAGAAATCAAATTGGCCTGGAGGTTGGATATAAAAAGAAGATGTTGCGCCTTGGCCTATTATAGGTTGTTGACCTGTTACAGGACTTAGGCCCTCACTATTTCCGACTTGAGACATCATTTTCCGATATGCCAGCCTAGGTTCTAACCTAACTTTTATGTAGCTACCATGTGGCTTTTAATAACATCTTTTTACTTACGTTTTTTTATGTTTCTGGTTGTGCCTACTTTTCCATCTCACTTCTGAACACCATGTATCGTTTTTAATAAACTAGTCAACACTCAAGGTACTATTTATGATGTTTTATTTAGTTATTAAACAATGACAATTTAGAATTACAAAGATACATCTGAGGCCATGTTCTGAGAGAGAGAGATCTCTCAAGGTTGGTACACACAGCAACTTTTGTAGTGATACAAGGCTAGTACAAATGTTAGTAGTTGCTGTTGTTGTAGGATTAATTATACAATGAATAAATCCAATACAAGGGGGATTGCCCCCCAATTACAGCGCCGCAGGCGAAAATTTTGAAAATCAGGTTTTTAGAGTGTGATTGGTGCATTCTAGAAAAAAATAAGTGGGCTGAATGCAATACCAAATTCATGGCTTTTTTGTACAGTAATAACTATAAAACCATAAAAAAAAGAATTGGAGTAGTGACGAGATTCCATGTCACAACCATTGAATATGCATATCATTACGTTCGTGATCACGTTCAACAATAATGGGAAATTGTCGAAATTGTTGGTCATTACTCTTCAAAAGTGAGGGCTGAGTGTACTAAGTTTATATTATAGTTTTAAATGTATTCAAGTTAATTTGAAATATAAGAGCATGAGGGTGTAAAATAATTAATATAAATTATTTTCGTTTTTATATATTAGCCAAAATGTGAGTGTTGCATACCTAATAATTCATGAAAAAGGTGGGTATACTGCGTATACCCACAAAAATAGGTGGGTACACTGCGTGTACCCGCGCTCCATTACAAATTAAGCACTGTGTAAAGCATTTTCTCTCATTTTCCACATATAATACATGCATGTATTATATTTCCCTGCGGACCATTTCATTCGAATGGGATTTCAAAGAAACTAGAAATATCATATGGTTGTGGATATCTTCCTTATAGAGATCTTTGGAGAAAATAGGCTGCGTACGCCGGGACATGTACAGATAGCGCTTCCCCTGCCGGGAATCCAACGCTTATTGCGAGGCAACGATTCGGCTATTTCCGAATAAAACTGACTGCGCAGGCGCAACCTGGGCGCAACTTCGTCTAGCCCGTAGAAGGATATTATTGAGGCACGTAAATGGAAAAGGCCGTAAGTGTCGCGAACCAAAATGTTCAGAAATCAAATATTTGTATTGATAAGCAAATTTTATTCTTCAATATTTAAAAAAAAGCATCAATCTGTATTTTTATATTTTTATTTTTTTATATTTTTTATTTTTTATTTTATTTTTTATTTTTTTATTTTAAGTTTTATTAATTTTAAATTTCTTTAAACGGGATAAAAGATGCTTAGATAAAGGTGGAAGTCATCTCATTAATAACCTAAAGAATGATGTAAGTACCACCTAGTGTTTTACAAAAGGCTGAAAGTCCAAGGTTCGCTGTAACTGACTAGAACACACAACACATTGACATGGCGCTGGCACTTAGATCCTTCCCCAGGTTCGGCTCGATGCGTCTTGGTAGGTGGTGCTACCTTTCCACCACTCTGTGGACTAAGTCAGTATACAAAAGCACATACATCCATTCCTATGTTATTGGCAATGGCATTTTCATTCGTTTCCGTGAAAAAAGTGATTTTTTCCATTCGAGGCACTTACAGCCTTTTCCATTTACGTGCCTCAATTCGAGTCAAGCGTTGTTCGCTGTTTCCTTACCGCGCGCGCGCTCACATTGAAAATACAAACTATTTGATTTTATGTAAATGTGTACCACGACGTCTTCAACTCGTATATGTGAGTGATTGTTGGCGGGAAGAGTAGGAGGGGCACATGCCCCAATGCCCTTATGGTAGAGCCGC
This sequence comes from Sweltsa coloradensis, assembly GCA_024449915.1. Classification (NCBI taxonomy): domain Eukaryota; kingdom Metazoa; phylum Arthropoda; class Insecta; order Plecoptera; family Chloroperlidae; genus Sweltsa; species Sweltsa coloradensis. Next base: position 38,012 of record JAMZAV010000535.1, read on the forward strand.
CTCTGCGTTGGTCCAATCGGGTTCTGCTTTGCACCAAAATGTTAAGAAAGAATGTGTAAAAGGGGGTATCTAGGCACATTTTCCAAATATTGCTCACTTTTCTTACTAACTGACCGTAAATATGACATCAAACTGTTAATTTGTGGTTATTTACCAATTTTGTGTAGAAGACAATTATTTGAAATCTCATTATGTGCTTAGATAGCGACACACGCTCATCCTTTCTGAACAGCCTCCCAAATATGCAGATTTTTTTGATGAAAATTAAATGGAAAAAAGCGGTACGTTCTGTATGTAAAATTAGCTAAATTTGACGATCGACCTTTTTTTAAATGGGCATTTAACATTGTAAGAAAAGTTGGCCCGAGATTGGCAAACAGTCTTAAGGGCAGATTTGACATCTTTGGGGGACCAGTTTGGAGGTAACCTAACGGGTCAAAGCCCCAACGCAACCCATCTGACGAGTGATATTCGATTTCTTGGTAACTGACTTTATAAAATGACGTATGTTTGAATTATGTATACCCTACGGGAACAAAATCGACCGTTTTTAGGGCCCGCTTCGGGGTTACCTAACGGGTCAAAGCCCTAACGCAGCTCGTCTGACGAGTGATATTCGTTTTCCTGGTAACTTTTTCTATAACATGACTTATGTTGTTTTTTTTGTTTATCGTGGGAAACCTGTTATAGGGTGCAATTGGCCCCTCTTCAGGTGAACTAGGTATGTGCGGATAGGAAATTAAGAAGGGATGTCCGAGGGCTGTTTAAGAGGACTCAATCCCTTGCATTCGCCTTAACGACTGAGGAAAACCTCGGAAAAAACCTTCAGTCAGGATTGCCGGTCTCGGCGGGATTCGAACCCGGGACCTCCCGAATCAGAGTCGAGCGCTTAGCGCCCGAGCCAACACTGTAAACCTTATGAGGGCAGATTTGACTTTTTTGAAGACCCACTTTGGGATTTACCTAACGGGTCAAAGCCCCAACGCAGCTCGTCTGACGAGTGATATTCGTTTTCCTGGTGTTACTATTTCTATAAAATGACGTATGTTTGAATCATGTATATACCTTATGAGGACAGATTTGACTTTTTTGGGCTCCCACTTTGGGGGTTACCTAACGGGTCAAAGCCCCAACGCAGCTCGTCTGACGAGTGATATTCGTTTTCCTTGTAACTTTTTCAATAAAATGACGTATGTTTGAATCATGTTTACCTATTGAGGGCAGATTTGACTTTTTTTGTGGGGGGGGGGGGGGGTGGCCACTTGGGGGCGTCTGACGGGTCAACGGCCCAAAGCAACCCGTCTGACGAGTGATATTCGTTTTTCTGGTAATTTTCACTATACAATGACAAATGTTTGAATCATGTATACCTTTCAAGGAAAACGCTTAAGTCCAGCCGCGTTGATGGATGAGCGTAATTGGTGCATTGAGGGAAATAAAGATTTTTTCACAAAAAACATACATTTTCAAACAATGCAAAAATCATATTTATCAATCAAAACACCTTTCTTAATCTTAAACACCTTTCACTTTTAAAAGAAAATGAAAATTATAAAAGCCTTAGCATTATCTCAGCTTCATAGCAAAATCGTAAAATTGCAATTATTAATTAAGAGAAATAATTGTTCGATTGTTCTTAAATTTCACACGAATACATTAATTCATAAAATTACGGTTCTGTGAAAAAATCATTACAATCGGATAAAGCATGTAGGTGTTATAAGTCGAAGAATGTTAAAAAAAAAAATCGTAAAATTGCAATTTTCATAAGAAATAATTTTCCGATTGCGCTCAAATTTCACAGGAATATATTAATTCATAAAATTAAGGGTCTGTAAAAAAATCATTACAATTGGAGAAAGCATGTAGGTGTTATAAGTTGAAGAATTTTTTTAAAAATCGAAAAAAAAGTAAAATTGCGATTTTCATGAGAAATAATTTTTTGATCGATATTTCGAATCGTGCAGTTCTAAGTTCAGAGATTTCGAAGGCCTCCTTAAAATTTCATTGCAATTGGATTATTGGTTTAGCCGGAATCGTGTTAACAAACACACAAAAATACAAACAGAAACAAAAAGAAAAACAAAAAAAATCGTAAAATTGCTATTTTCATGAAAAATAATCTTTCGATTGCGCCCACAAACGTGGCAGTTCTAAACCCAAAGATTTCAAAGCCCTCCAGAAAATTTTATCGAAATTGGAGTATCGGTTTATCTGGAATCGTGTTAACAAACACACAAAAATACAAACTGAAAAAAACAAGAAAATCGAAAAAAATCGTAAAATTAATCGATTTTCATGAGAAATAATTTTTTCGATCGATTATTTGAACCGTGCAGTTCTAAGTTCAGAGATTACAAAGACCTCCACAAAATTTCATCGCAATGGGAGTATCGGTTTAGCCGGAATCGTGTGGACAAACACACAAAAATACAAAAAGAAAAAAAAAGAAAAAAAAACATTCCGGATTTTTTTCTCCAGTGTAGTAGAATGGAATCTTCGCTTCGCTCGCTACGCTCATCCAAAAAGGGCAGTTGACTTTTTTCGGGGCCCACTTTGGGGGTGTGTGACGGGTCAACGGTCCATCACAGCCCGTCTGACGAGTGATATTCTTTTTTGTGCTTACTTCTTCTATAATTTTTCTTATGTTTCAATCATGTATACTTAATAGGGGCAGATTTGACTTTTTTCGGGGCCCACTTTGGGGGTGTGTGACGGGTAAACGCCCCCACGTTGACTTGTTAGACGGGCATTTTTGTAAATGACTTGAATTTCCGCTTCTATTACAATGGTCAAACCATATGTACGTTATGAGGGGAGATTTTATGTTGCGAGCTCTTGGACTACTAGGTTCAAGTGCACCTCCAATTCCCCTCCAACAATTTTTTTTAGTAAATGGAAATAAGTCTTGTATCACCATGATTTGTTAACTTTAAAACTTTAAAACGTTGAGTAATCATTGGACAGAAATATTTTTAAAAAAGCTCATCCATCAACGCGACAGAAAAAAACGTTTGCAAAGCGGCCTAGTTACGTAACATGATTTGAGAGCGCCTTAACGTAAGTAAACATTTTTTTGACTTCATACTCGTAGGTTCATGGTCCTACATCATCATTGTCCATCGCTGGTTCCTACTTCTGGCAGGATAAGCTAGGGTTTCGCAACCAAATTTTTCCACTTCTTTCTATCCTCCCACAATCAAGTCGCTTGCTGTTGCTGGGCTCCTTCCATCTCTTCCTTGGTCTCCCTCGTCTTCTTCTTCCTTCAATACTTTTCTCATACATTCTCTTGGGCATCCTCTCTTCCGTCATTCGTTTCATATGCCCAAACCATTTCAGCCGTGACCTGTCCAACCTATTTACTAAGAATTAACAACAATGTGACAATCATTAAACATAATTGTGCTCATAGAAAAACGTTTGCCAAATTGTGTTGAAAAAATACAAAATTTGACCTTCATTGACCTCTTCACCAACCAAAAACAAAAACAATTAAAATGTTCGAAAAAAAGACCCTTTAATAAGCTTTTATTAGATACCATGGTTATTAGGTTTCAAAAATACATTTTTTTAAATTCAATGTTATTACATTTTTCATTTAGGGGATGATTAGACCCACCCACCGTATGAGGATTTTAGGGGATTCTTTATAAAAAGTTTAAGAAGAATATTACAAATTACAAAATTCGCTTCTGTTGCAATTTGTCCTAGATCAACTTGGATAGACCCGGACTATAAACACAGTAGTAGGCCCACACACTCGAGAGCCCAGCAGCAGCGTGGCTAGAGCTCTGTGTGTAGGTCCACACACTCGAGAGCCCAGCAGCAGCGTAGCTAGAGCTCTGTGTGGTGAAGGGGGTCGCTGTAATCACCAGAAGGCAGTCTGCGGCCTCGGCCTATCTCCCCCATTATGATGGCAGAGTACTTGGGGGTGCGGGGACGCTTGGGGTCAGTGAAATTCACGTGGTACAGACCGAACGTCGTCCTGAAAAAGGACAGTAAGAACATTTTACCGTTTCAAGAAAATCCAAACAATAATAAATGTGTTATTGAGTGACAAACCAGCAAACGATGCGAAACAATTATGATTATGAATAATAAAATGTTGACTACAGTGTTGAGCTGTTGAGTGTTGACTACAGTGTGAGTAAGGTATTATACAAATACAAATATAGGGTTCAAATTACAGATAACATGATTTTAAGTTTCATATTTTGTTTTTAAAGAGTTTGAAATAATTAGAAATTAGTTAATTAAACGAGGCCCCCCCCGAAGGTGGTTTTTTCCTTTCAACTAAAACGTGCTATTCTGTGAGATATGTGTGGTTGTTACAACGAAAATCAGCTAAATCGCTAACGATTGCGCTGAAATTTTAAACGACATCCAATGAGTTTATGAGAACTGTTCACAAATCCGCTAGAACCAAATTGCGATTTAAGCCTAAAAGAAAAAAAAATTTGAAAAATGGCTGCAATGTGAAAGGGGGTTTGTTTTTAAAAAATATTTTTTTTTGTTTTTTTGCTGGCTGTGAAATGCCGTCCCCACGGTTTTCTATTTTGCTCGCTCAAGAACCCCCCAAATTCCGATGGAGATTAGTAAATTTTTGAAATTTAATTTTCAGTATTTCGTATGGCATCTTTTCCATAGTATTGTCACAGATGATAGAATACTGCGTATATGCATTTCAAAACATTTTTAAAAATTTTTAAAAATAAAAATCTAGAAATTAAAAAATCTTCCTGCCCTGGGGATTGAATCCAGGTCCCCCCACATTTCGGGATAAGGGGCCCCTTACCCAACTGATTTAGGAAAAGCCAAAGTCTTTGTTAGACAGTGAGCAGTAATGTTAGCCCCGGGAAAACATTTGCTTTTAAGTTGATAATTATTTGGATAAAAAATATGGTTTAAGTTTAGGGGGAAAGGGGCGCGTCAAATGTAACCCATAATGCGCCACTCTAGCCGATGATGGGCTAGGGAGGCTTAGGTGGGGGAAAAAAGGGAAGTTCCCGGCTCTTAAACATGGCTACTCACTCGTCTAACAACGACTTTGGCGTTTTTAGTTCGACGGGGGAGGAAGTGTTTGAGGATTCCTTTCAAAAAAAATCGGCTTTTGTTCTGTGTTTCTGGGGTGTATATTTTTGTTTTTGTGTGTAAAGAAAATCAGCCAAAATGCTGAGATTGCGTGAAATTTGGACGGACACCCCGGTACGAGTTTACTGAGAACTGAACAAAATCAGCTAGATCCATTGCGTTTTAAAACCTACAAGAAAAAATAAATTAAAAAATATTCTGCAATGGTAGGAACTGGGAAAACGCCAAAGTCGTTGTTAAAAACTAGTGAGTGAGCCATGTGTTGGACCCGGAAACATTCCTTTTTTTCCCCCTCCCTTGGGCCCTCTCTACCCTATCATAGGCTAGAGGCTTTAGGCTTGCATTTGACTCCCCTTTATATAATTAAAAAACCCCTATTTTTTATCCCAATATATTTCAATTTAAATGCAAAATTCCGAGTATTTAAACATGACTCGCTCACTCTTTTAACAACGATTTTGGGCGTTTTCCCCTTGAGCGTGCAAAACTCGTTTAACCTTGGGATGCATTTCACCGCCAGCAAAAATAACAAACACAAAGTATTTTTTCAAAAAAAAAACCTTGTCGTTAAATGATTCCTACACAATATCAGCCTATTTTAAATGACTTTTTCTTGTAGGTTAAAATGCATGGTCTAGTGATTTTTTTAAACAGTTTCGGAAACTCTACCGGATGTCTTTTTAAAAATTTTCAGCACAATCTGTTCAGCGATTCGGCTGTTTTTCGATGTCAACCGCAGACAGACTCACAAAATAAGGACCGTTTGATTTAAATGGAGTCAGCCCGGTTCCCCCCAATTTTTTAAGTTTAGTTAAATTTAGCATCTGCCGTTAGCTATAGGGGGTTTTCCACCAGCAAAAAATGTATTTTAAAATTTTATTAAACTGGAATTTAAAATAAACCCTATTTTTCTTTATTTTAAAATTTTTTAAGCTGAGGTTAAAAAAACGTTCCCGCCATATTTTTGAAATTTGATGTGAGAATTTTTGACGTAGGCTGTGGTTTTTGGGGGAATTTGAATTTCGAAGACATGGGGCAAACCCCTATACTTAGAATAAAACTTTCTGCATTGAACGTTTTGGCCCGTGGTAGCATATCCCCTTTTTTAATATATCTTTGAAAGGGCATAAAAAAAGTGAAATTTTCCTGTTTAAGATCTCCCCCAAGCTTCAGTTAGGGCTGGGATCTCGGACGTTTGTTCCCATCTGAGAGATGAGACGAAGAAATTAAAAATTTCCTACAAAGACCACAGGTTTCTTATAGGAAAAATTACTTTTGAATCTTTGACGAAGAGAAAATGTTTAAGTAGGCTATATGCCTGGGCCCCGAACCCAAAACAATGGGCCAAAACATTTTTATGTTTCGAGTTTTAAAATTTACTTTTTTACGAAAAATTGTTCTTGGCGCTCGTCAAAGGCGAAATGATCTTATTTTTTTCAAAACGAAACTAGGGAGAAAGAATAAAAGTTGACTCAACTTTAATTTCGCCCAAGACTTTTTGAAGGGGGGAGCTTGGCTGCCGTTTTTTAAAAATTTTTGTATTTGGGAATTACCTCTTTTTGCGTTGTTTCCTATCAAGGGGTGAATGTGGACTTGGGAAAGATTAAATTTGTTAAGTGCGTTTTTTTTTGACATGTTTCGGCCCCGGTCCCCCCCAAAATTTTCACCCTTGTGTTTTTTGGCCCAGATATTTATAATGTTAAGAGATGTTTAATTTCAATCTTGTAAAATTATAGACTGGGGGGAATTACGGTTTTTATTTTGATTTATTTTCCCGGTCCCTATTTTCCTGGTTGGGTTTTTAAAATAAAGTGATTGGCATGAGGGACATTAAGTGGGCCCAAGTTTCAAAATTTTAAGATGAACCGTTTTCTCGTAAAGGTCTTTTTTCATAAGATTTCGGAATTACCTACTTTTGAAATTTTATTTTCTCCGGTACCGTTTCCCAATTTGCTTTCCAATTAAAAGTGATTTAAATGAGAGAAAAAATGTATTTCACGTTTTTAAAAAATTTTTGTTTTTAGGTTTTTTTTGAAGATTTAATTTTTTAAAGTTTGAAATTTTTTTGTTTTTGGGCCCATTTTAGCACCTGTGTTTTGGACGCTAGATATTTTTAATTTTAAAGATGTTTAATTTCAATTTATAAAAAAAAAAATAATAAAATAAATTTTATTTAGAGTCTACCCACTCATTATGTAACTGATTTTCAGTGGGGGCTTTAAATCAAGCGACCAAGCCAACCCCGCAGGCCCGACCAAAATTTTACGCCGAGTAATTATTGTTTTTTTTGAATCATCCAAATTTTTTATTTTCTCCTGTCCTGCTACCCCCATTTTGGGTTTTTAAGCTAAAGGCCCGCGTCTGAGGACATCGTGTGGCCAAATTTATAGTTCTAAAATTTACCCTTTCTCTGTAGGGCTCAAAATAGCTCCCAGGAGAATTTTGGGAACTAGCCCGCCGCCCGCCGGAAGGTTTTTGACGATGTTCAGCACTTTAACACAGAACGAGTTTTCGGATCGGGTTGATTTTTTTTTTTTGGGAGGTCATGGGCCACAATCAGTATATACCCAGTTTCAAGATTGTAAAAACTTTGGGGCGGCGTGTGCAGATAGCTGAAAAACCCCTAACTGGGGAGGTTACGGGCGCGAGATCGTCGTGCCTAAGCATCGCGTGCGCTTGGCTGGGGCGACGAAACCCTCGCCCAGATTTAGGGGAAAACAAGTTCATGTCTTTTAATTTTTAAAGAAATAAAATTTACTGGGAGCATACCACAAAATTTTTTTGTGACTCATTCATTAGTTTTCAATAACTGCGGCACTGAATCATATGTGTTTGGGTTAAATCACTCGTACCACGCTTCCACTGAAAAACAGTCCAAGAGGTCCCGCTTTTTGCCGATGACCTGCGGCCATCCAAGTAGTGGGCTTTCGCAACCCCGCAGGTAGCCCCCTGGAAATACACGAGAGCATTTATAGTAACTTTGAATTTTAGCATCGTTACACCCCACCAAAAACAGCCCTTTTTGCTTGCGCAATGAAAAAATTGCAATCTCTGAAAAAATCAGAGGATAATCAAAAACAAATTTAAAATGCAAATATTAAAATAAGGGAATTATTGTGTTTTTTAAAATAAAAAATTGTTTTAAAATGTTTAGACAGTTTAGCAAATCTAAAATTTTAAAAATAATATAAAACCCAAAAAACCTTCTTTTTAATACTTATGAAAAAAATTTGTTGTTGGGTTAAACATGTCTCATAAAATTTATTTTACTTAAAATTTTTTTATTTATTTAACAAATCAAGATACAAGTAAACTAAAAATGTAGTAGATTTTGGAGGGGTTAGCCCCAAGCAAAATAAGCCTGAAACCCCTTTTTTACAACTAAAAAAAAATAGGATAAAAAAAGTCAAAAAACAAATAAAATGTTGTAGACCCTTTTGTATCAAAGTCAGTAGGCTAAAATGAAATAAATTTTAAAAAAGCAATAAGAGTCTTTACGAGCAGCCTTGCGAGTGCATGCACAGACTTTTTTGGGCATAGGCAATTGTTCATATTAGTTTCTTTGTTAGGCCGTTGAAAAAAATTCAACAACCTACAACTTTGAACGATCTAGGTTATAAAATCATTTTTTTTTTTAAGTGATGGGAACCAATGAAAAAATCATGACTTCTTGCATTTCGAATGCGTATTGCGGACAATTGAACAATGGTATGAAGTTTTAATAAATATTACCCAAATAGTTCACGTCAAGGGGTAGCAAATTGGCTTTTTTAGAAATTTTTTTTTGAAAGTTATGCAATTTTATCTCCGTTACTACGAAAATTTTATCCGACAATGATTATACTAGCGCTTTGCTGATGTAGCGCGTCCAGAAACTGAACTGCTTGGAAGAGCGCTTGGAGGGAGGGGTGGTACTAGCCTAGGCGTCAGCCGAGCACTTGGGGTGTTTGATGGTTGTCTGTTGCTCAGAGAAGCCTTTTGTTAGGTTTCAGGGAGATTTCGCATTTTGCTAAAATACAAATGCCACAGATAGCTTCGAATTATTTCGTGTGTCAGGACTTATAGCAGAAGAGTTTCGGAATAACCAAATTGCAACATAAATCGTTCTTTTTGTATTGGATTAGGAACAAAATATAAAATACTATTTAACATACTCAAATCTAGAAAAATCTAAGGTGTCAAAATTAACTAATTTGCATTTTATATTATGATTCAAAATTAATAAAATATAAAAATGGTTATATTATTTGTTATGGACTAACATTTCTACAGGGTGATAAATGGAATTTCTACTACTAATTATATTGACCCAGTTAATTTCTAATGTGAGTTCTGGATATTTAATTCGAAATCTTACCGTAGGTTAACCATAACAATCATTTTCCTATTGGAATTCAATTTCTTATGATATTAGAAGTCAGTTTACTGAGCTAGGAAGTACAATTTAAAAGTAAAATTGAAGCAATGATAATGAATCCAAGATCGAAGAAGAATTGATTTTCACTATTTCTTTGTGGGACATTGTCTGTGTGTTTGTGTAATGTGAATTTATCTTCATAAGTTCTTATTTATGATTTTGCTATTATCTTTGTTTGTTCATTATTGCTTTGATTATGATACAATCAATGTATTTTTAATCATATTTTTCTGCCTAGATTGTCTGGTTGCCGCCCACTGGTAGAACTTACAACTTGAGCTAGGTGTCCTGTATCATTGCTGTGATCAGTTTTTGACTTGAACAATTTTAATAATTATATATCTGATATAATTATATATTAGTCACGATATTTTGTCCTAAATTGTTATCAAGATTTGATTTGATTTGATTTGATTTAAAGCTTTATTTCCATGATTTACAATGTATACACAGGACATACAAGTAATGATCTTGACCCTTGGTTTGAAAGGTATGTGGAAAGTACAATTATGATTGTTATTAAAAAATATCAGTCGTGAAACTATGCTATACTATTTTAAACTATACTATTCATTTTAACTTGACACATTTAGAGAATACAATAAAATTGTAATTAATATTTGTAATTAAGAAAAATGCGTAGTAGAAACATTTTTTTTTGTTTTTTTAAAGCTTGTAGACTTCGACTAAGATAATGTATCTGCGAAGAATTCTTCGAGCGAGTTGTATGCTTTTTCATTCAGTAATTGTTTTAGCTTAGTGCGGAATGTGTCAGTATTTTTTATGTTGGTCAGATCTGTAGGTAACTTATTAAAAATCTTATAATTTATGTACATTGAGTTGTTTTGTGTAAAATTTGTCTTGTACTGAGTTACATGTATTTTGTTTATTTGTCGTGTGTTGTGGGTATGGATATGGTTGTTGAGAGATGGTGCATTAGAACCGGTTTTTCTTTTTACAAGGATGGATGCTTCAAGAATATATATGCTATAAAAAGTCAAAATTTTATGTTTAATAAAAAATTCTCTACAGTGTGGTCTGGGTTTATTTTTTGGTGATCTGAGGCCACATATTGATCTTTGGGCATTTTTTTGGGATAATAAATATATTTTTTGTGTCAGGTGACAATCCACAAAAGGTAACACCGTATTTTATTTGGGATTCAAAATTGGAGTAGTACACCAGTTTTGCTGTCCTTAAGCTTGAGTTAGCCTTTATTGATCTTATGGCGAAACAGGCCGAGTTTAGTTTTGGTATCAAGCTATTGCAGTGCTTTGACCAGTTAAGGTTTTCATCCATTATGATACCAAGAAAGTTTATGTGGCTTGAAGGTGAAAAAACAGAGTTGTTTGTTTTATTTTTTATCTCTTTGACTCGGTTGATGACTTTACTTTTGCTTTTGTGGTGAAACTGCAAAAATTTAGTTTTCTCTGCATTTGAGATTAGTTTATTATTGTTGAACCAATTACTAGTGACTTCTGCACTCTTGTTTGCTTTGTCTGAAATGTCATCAATGGTCAAACCTTTAATCAGTTTGGTAAAGTCGTCGGCAAATAGTTCAATGTTTTCTATGGTGAATGGTAGGTCGTTTGAATACAGAAGAAACATTACTGGGCCAAGGATAGACCCTTGAGGAACTCCACATACAATTTTTCGGGGTTTTGAATGGAATGTTATTTCCTTATAATTGCTAGTGCTTGAGATTTCAGATATTTGGTAACGGTTTGAGAGGTAAGACTCCATGAGCTTGAGAAGCAAGCCACGGAATCCATAAAATTCCAGTTTTGTCAATAGGATCATGATCAACGCAGTCAAAGGCTTTGGACATGTCATAAAATATACCTAAGACTGGTTCGTTTTTTTCAAGTGCATCTATAACTTGTTGAATAAGGTTATTTATTGTGGTACTTGTGGATCGGTTTTTCCGGAAGCCACTTTGATGTTCGGATAGTAGAATGTTTTTGTCTAAGAAGTTAATGATATTTTCAAATATCAATTTTTAAAAAAATTTGGAGAATGCCGGAAGAAGAGATATGGGTCTGTGGTTACTAAGATTCATTGTGCTATCTTTTTTAAAGAGGGGAATGATTTTAGCAATTTTTAGTCTCTCTGGAAAAAGCCGTGTTTTATGCAATCATTAAAAATAAGGCAAAGCGGGTCTGCTATGTGCTTTATGCATTTCTTTATAAGTGTGATTGGCACATCGTCTAAGCCACTTGAGTTTTTATTTTTTAGTTGGTCTACTGTTTTAATTATATTAGTTGTGGAAATTGGGTAGAAGTAGATTGAGTGAGTAGTGTTAAGGTGTGTTTCTTTGAGATTTTTTAAGATTACATTTTTATCACTGTATACATTTTTCGTGAAGTTTGTTGGCGCAATATCTGAAAAGTATGTATTGAATTCTTCGGCAATTTTTTGTTTGAACAAAAGAATGAAGATCGAACACAAAAATGAAGATTCGCGTTCGGTGATTTCTTCCGCGAAAGTTTTTTATTATACTCCCTGATTTGCTGTTTCGGATTTTTGGAAAACCTCATATTCGTTTGAGTGGGACTGGGATCGTCTAATAAATCAGTTTTTTTTCTTTTCGTTTTTCTTTTTTAATGATTTTTTATATTTTTTTTCTTTCTTTTTATTTTTTCCTTTCTTTCATTTTCTTTCTTCTTTCGTTTTTTCTCTTTTTTTCTTTTTTTTACTATTTTTTATGTTTGATTTATCAATTAATTGTATTTAATATCCTTATATTTTTTACCAAAATTGTTGTGTTTTATTGCATTGTTGTTGTTATATTACTATTTCAAATATTTACTTAAATGTAGTTCATTGTTGTGTCTGCATGTATGTAATTAGATTTATTGACTGTTGTCCTCCTTTGTAAATCAGTTTTTATAACTGAATCTAGGTGCCCGTTTGGGCACCGCAGCCAAGCCGCGGTGCGCTTCACACTCAGGCACCTTATACAGCAAGTAGAGTTGGGGTGATTTCGAGGTGTCACCCAGCCATCATGAAACGTGATGTGAACTTGAAAACTATCAAAATCGAGGGATTTAGGTACCCGACAACACATGCCACATTTGGTTGGGGTACGAGCATTCCTTCTTGGTAAAAATATGACTTGAAACATGCTCAAAATCACTTTAAGGATGTTAGCTACTACTGGCTACTTCTACTATCTAATTCGTCAGTTTCGATTGCCCAGCGATTCTGCCCAAACGTGTGGGGCTACAACGTTCATATTCATATATTCTTCTACTTCTGGAAGTAGAAGACAACGACTCACTTGCTTTTCTCGATGTCTTGATAATAAAGAATGTTGATGGCAGTTTGGGACACACAGTCTATAGAAAACCCACCCACACCAACCGGTATCTGAATGCTGCTTCCCACCACCGTCCTTCACAGTTATTTTCAGTGGTTTACACCCCTAGTCACCCGGGCCAGGAACCCTTTCTGACAAAGCTCACTCAAGAGAGGAATTTGACAAGCTCCGTGAAGCTCTATCACTCAATGGTTACTTGGACCGAGACATAACCAGAGCGTTTAAACGGGAACTGAAGAAATCTGAGGATGATACTGAGGACAAGGAGAAAACCACGGTCAAAAGCTTTTTTTTCCATATGTCAAGGGTACCACAGACGTCATAGGTAGAATCCTCAATCGTAAGAACATCGAAACCATTTTCCCCCACTGACAGAAAAATCAGCTCCTTTTTGAGAAGTGCAAAGGACTCTGTTCATCTGGAAGAAAAGGTGTTTATGAGGTTACCTTTGGCGACTGCGATCAAACGTACATAGGCCAAACAGGGAGAAAGCATAGCAGTGAGGATAAATGAACACTCTAATGCTGTGAAAGCAGGTGACAGAATCAGCCCTTGCTCAACATGCTAAAGCTTACTCGCATGTGATAGATTTTGACAAAAAAAAAAACTATTGCCCTGTACAACAGCTCAGGGCCCCGTATTATCCCCTGAATCTGTGGAAATTGAGAAACGGCCAAATAACATGAACAAAAGAGATGATAGCCAGAGCCTCCCTCTTGCTTGGAAACCTGCACTCATGCCTCGAAATATAGTCCGTAGACCTATTCAGCCAAATCCCTCGAGGTGGTACAAATTTCAGATTCCATAATTCTAAGCACGAATAACATTTCAAAAGACAACCAATCAGGCCCTATGACAAGAAGCCGAACTAAAAAGGTTTCACTACAGTAAGCTGTGGCTATTTTGCTTTTCAATTGCCACCATCCGTATATTTTTTCGATATGACATCGTCGTCCCGCACCTTTTCACGATATGACCTCGCCGCCCCGCACCTATTTTCTATATAACCTCGCCGCCTCGCACCTTCAGCCGAGGCTATATAAGGCGGGCGCTGCGTGCTTGCCAACCACTGTGACTCCAACCTCCGTAGAGTCACAGTCAATCTTGAAAATGTCTGACGTAGTACAGACGAAACGTCGGTGGACGCCCAGGTTCTGCCCTGGTTCATCTTATTTTCGACGCGGTTTTATTCAAGATTCTTGTTTTTTTTTTTTTTTTATTTATATTTATTATTTATATATATATATATATATATATATATATATTTTATTGATTCATAGCAGTTGTCAAAAAAGTTTGCCCCGACTGGGGTTCGAACCCAGAACCTCCGGCTTAACGTGCCATAGCTCTACCAATTGAGCTACCGGGACCACTTTTACGGGACAAACTTTTTCGACAACTGCTATGAATCAATAACTATGTCCTTAAAGCGGGCTTATGCTTATAAACCATATATTCATATATATATATTGATAGCAGTTGTCGAAAAAGTTTGCCCCGACTGGGGTTCGAACCCAGAACCTCCGGCTTAACGTGCCATAGCTCTACCAATTAAGCTACCGGGACCACAGAACAAACCTTTAGGAAACTGCTATTTGTTGTGACTGTTGACTTACATGACATAAATCCACAGAAGACGGCAATGTAGCTGTCAAATCTAAAAGATTGCATGGATAAATTCAATCACATCTCATCTCCCATGAGTTAGGTATATGAATAATATGTTTTTTAAGCATAAGCCGCTTTAAGGACATAGTTATTGATTGATAGCAGTTGTCGAAAAGTTTGCCCCGACCTGTAGCTGTCAAATCTGAAAGATTGCATGGATAAATTCAATCCATCTCATCTCCCATGAGTTGGGTAGTATGAATATATGGTTTTTAAGCATAAGCCCGCTTTAAGGACATAGTTATTGATTGATGCAGTTGTCGAAAAAGTTTGCCCGACTGGGGTTCAAACCAGAACCTCCGGCTTAACGTGCCATAGCTCTACCAATTAAGCTACCGGGACCACAGAACAGAACAGAACAGAACAGAACGTTAAGCCGGAGGTTCTGGGTTCGAACCCCAGTCGGGACAAACTTTTTCGACAACTGCTATCAATCAAAAACTATGTCCTTAAAGCGGGCTTATGCTGAAAACCATATATTCAATATAATATATATATTCATATATATATATATATATATATATATATATAAATATATGAGGTACGAGGTTCATTCACATTTAGACACAATATGACATAATTATTAGACTACATTCTTCGGCAGATATTCCAAAAGAAAAATACTTGTATTGGGCGAAGTCTCCCCATTTGCCGCTCGTAATCTGAACAAGCGTACGATGCCATCCTCATGGGGGTAACCGCCCATAAGAGCGCCGCAATAAGGTCGAAACCAAGAAGAGCGCGGTAATAAGAGCGACGCCCATAAGAGCCAGGGGCGTAGGAACGGGGGGGATGGGGGGGGGGGAAACTCCCCCCCCACTTGTTGGCTTGACCCAGGCTATGAGCCAGGTATGGGTGTCATTTGCTAACTTATAGCTTGTTGGGTGATTTTTAGGATTTTTACTACAGTCGGGCTTGCAAACATAAAGGAAGGTTTTTGTTAACATTTGCGAGACTATCGTTATATTTTGTGTGCAGTGTTTTCACTTTCACTCTCAAGCAGACTCTCGACCGACTTCAGCCCAGGTAATCAATCTTCAATGCAATATTAGCTTCAAAATTTTTACCCTTATTCATAATTATTAAATTCGCCTGAAACGTGTTTTAGGCCATCTATCAAGGGCACCTTTAAAAAAACTCGCCTTCGGCGAAATAGCCTCCCCCGGGCTGGGGCTTCCCCCGGTCCCGATTTGCCCGCCCAACCTCGTAATCAACTTTATGTGACCCCACCCCCCACAAAAAAAATAGTTCCTACGCCACTGATAAGAGCGAAAGGGACATAAGAGCGACAGACCAATAAGAGCGAAAGGCCAATAAAGCCGTTCCAAAAAGAGCGAATGCCCAAATTAGAGCGACAGGCCAATAAGAGCGAATGGCCGCGACATGCCAAAAAGAACACACACTATTTAGAGCGAATTTCGCTAATTTTGCTACCATTTATACAGGTATCTATTTTTATTTTATTTTTATGTGTAGCAACTTTGTCAATGATAACGCATGCTGGCGCTATAATTGACCTGGCGTTCTTATTGGCCTGTCGCTCTTTTTGGGACCATTTGGCGTTCTTATTGGCCTGTCGCTCTTTTTGGTCATTCGCTCTTATTGGCCTATCGCTCTTATTGGTCATTCGCTCTTTTTGGCCTGTCGCTCTTTTTGGCCATTCGCTCTTTTTGGAGTCGCTCTTATTTACCTGTCGACCTAATTGGTCTGTCGCTCTTATGGGCGGCGCGCTTGTTGCCGCGCTCTTTTGACCGTGAGCCCTCATGGGCGCCGCCAGGATTTTTTCCAAGGATCCCCACAAGGCGTTTAACAAAATATATTTTCAATACTTTAAAACTGAATTTGTGTTGTTAAATTCAAATACATTTTTCCTGGTGCAAGACATGGTCTGTGAGCATGGCATAAAAAAATCAATATGCTACAACCGAATTTGTGTTGTTAAAATAGGTTATGTCTAATTAAATTTCAAACATTTATCCTGGTGTTTATCCTGACACCAACGAACGAACATATAAAATCTCAAAATAGCCCCGCAGGGCGTTTTTTAAATTTTAAATCACCACTTTGTATCAGATTTTGGGGTTTTTTGAAATAGGTTTTGGTTGTTTAAATAAGTTGCAAAAAATTAAAATGAAACAGTCATATAAAAAGTAAGTAACCAAAGTTAAAGTTGAGTTGAGTGGTTTCATAATATACGTTTCCGGGTAAAAGAGTTGTGATAATTTTTAATGATTTTTCCTGCTGCAAAATTTATAATCTTCCCTGAAATCCAGGGAGGCAAGCGCCCCACTTTGCCCCCCCCCCCCCTCCCGGGCCCATGGCCATCCTACTATTTTGACCTAGCGAAATCGCTGATGTATCGTCAACTCTATTTATTTCGGGTCTGTAACGTATAGTCTCTTGTCAGTGATGTGTTGCGTATATGACTTGTACTTACAACGAGATATTCTGCTCTGTCAATATCGCTTTTAGAACCTTCGTCGGAGAATCCGTTCGCAGTGACGAAGATAGGCGGGTTGTTGTATGTGGTCGAGATGTACTTCAGTAGTTTGCGGAATCCCCATGGAACAATCTGCAACACGTGGTATCAGCCAGTTTTCAGCAGTGTCCGTGTGGCGCGGACGAGTCCGTGTGGCGCGGACTAGTCCGGAGCAAACTCGGTCAGGGCCGCATGCTGGGCGTTATTTTATTAAAAGGGCTATAAACCCGGAAAATAAATTTTATTAAGAGTAAAAGGGACATACCATAAAAACACTTTACTAATATTACAATTCAATAAAATATACCTTTTTTCCTGTTACTGTTGTTTTATGAAAAAAAATTCTACTGCGCTACGCTACGGGGAACATTTTTATGATCTACTTAATTTGAATTTTATCTTCTAAATACATTGTTTAACGAGGGTAGCAAAGTACAATATCAATTGTATTATGTATCAAAAATTGCTGTTTGTAATTTTGCAAATATATTATTATTGAATAATATAAGGATTTTAAGCGTGAGTCCTCTTTGAGGACATTGTTATCGAATGATTGCAATTGTTTTTTAAAAAAATGACCCGACTGAGGCATACTAAAATAATATCATCCTTCAATATTATAAAATTTTATTATAATAAGGCCTTAGTCTCTATTTGCAACGGATAATACAATCCACTAGCGCAAATTTTAATAGAGAAGGCAGGAGGGGAAACACGGTACCGACACCCAGCAGATACTCCTTTCGAAAAGTACCAAGGAAACAAACGGCTTTACGTCCCATCCGAAAGAACGATGTAGCTTTGACAGTCATATAGGGTTCCTCCACTAACCCGGACTGCCAGCAGACGTCGAGAAGAACGAAGCCGTTATACTAGCTCTCTAACCCCTCATTGAAACCCCTATAATTATTCGCGTTATATGACTGACCCAGTAGCCCAAATGGCCATACTTAAAACTCCATGTATACGTAGGCTTAAATACAAGAAGGGGTATAGTGGCTCGTTTACGACTAGTATTTTATTTTATTTTTTCAGAACTAGGTCCGTCATTCAGGTTACCTAAGTCAAACATTTGCAAAGACAAGTACTTTCATATCATGAAGAACTTTACCTATTGGCCCGAAAACCCAAAGTAAAATAATTTTCTCACATCTCACTGTGGACTTTATTTTTATATACCCAGTAAATTCCCAACAAATTTGATTTCACCTTTAATTATTAACAAAAACACTCTTTTAAGAAATACTGCGAATGAGAATAGCTCTGATTGGGTTCTTTAACATGGGGGGGGGGGGGGGAGGTAGATTATAGTTACTTAACAAATGACATACATGAAGCCAGCCGTTCGAAGCTTTCTTCCACTTGGGGCCAGAAAAGAAGTTAACTCTTGAGTCGCGAGAAGTAGATGGATACAAGCCAACCTCCCCAGGGGTTGCTAGTGCCGTGGTGTAATGGTTAATCGCAAAAAAGTCTGAAGTACCTGGAAACATGACAAACACAAAATATTAAATTTGAGATATTATACTTTAATATTCCAAGTCGCTTCTCAACAAAAAAATGATATAATAATAATAATTGTTTATAAGCGACATTACGCTATCTTACATCCAGTGTTGTGACTAGATAATTTAATTATTATCTAGATAAAGATAAAGATAATCCTCCAAAACGTTATCTAGATAAGATAAAAGATAATTTGTAAAACATTATCCAGATAAAAGAAAATAGATAAAAATAATCATCTAGATAATCTTACTTAGATAAAATATAATAATTATCGCAGAAAAAGCTAATTTATTTACCAAGTTTTGCCGCCGTTTTAAAAAATGGGAATTCTATGAAAAACATAATGTAGTAATTTAATGGAAGTAATTTTAATTTCAAAAGGTGATTCATTATTATATTTTCTCTGAAGTATTGTTACCAAACTATTTTATGTAAAAAAAGTTATCTAAAAGCTTAAAAAGCTTAGTTTAGATAAGATAAACTTTATTTTGTCTAGATAATTGAAAAAGATAACAACCAAAAACGTATCTAGATAAGATAATAGATAACAGATTTTATCTAGATAGATTATGTAGCTAATTTTAGATAATTTTATCTGGATAAGTCACAACATTGCTTTCATACAATAACTTACATACTTTATCTCAAATTCATTTACATCCAAATGCATACTCATTGTCTTTGATTAGCTTCACAAATTCATTTCTTAAAATTTTCAACAGATTTGATTCTTTTCAGTGTAGCTGTCAGTGCATTATATTCTCGCACTCCCCATAGAATAAAGACTTATGCATAATTTGCTTTGAACATCCTCCTAAATAATACGTATTATCTGAATTCCTAGTTACATGGTCATGTCTTCCTGCCAGAGGTACTAATTTTTCTACAAGGTATTCAGGAAGTAGTCTATTTTGCATTTCTTTGTTTTCTATTTTGCATGCATGCTACGGCCATCCGGACATCAAGAGTAAAGAGCCATTCACAAGCCGTACTTACTGTAACTTATTACGTAAAATATGACATAAGGAAAGTTGGGCTTTCGCTTACAACAACATTCCTCTTAGTAAGTTAGTGTAACCAGAGTCGATAAAGAAGTTTCCCCGTTGGGGAGGTCCTCCAACTCCCTATACCGCCCTGGGTTAAATAAAAAGTCGGTTTTTGGCGTTGGGAATCTAACGTTCCGCGCGACTCTGTGTGACGATTGATGGAACTACTTCAATAAAAGTACGTCAGTTTTCTACTAGTAGTTAACAGTCGATGACGACAAATGGCGGAAACGTCAAAATATTAAATGAGGCGCTCAGCGCCAGAGTGGCCCAACCAACATTTTCACTGCTTTTTAGTAGATGGCAATATTTCGTGCCAATGACATCTAGGAAGAATGCTATAGTGGCCCAACCCACCTTCACTAATGTTACGAGAGATAGCAGCACAAGTCTCTTTTGGCACGACAGCTATTTTCACTCGCGCAGTGCGCCACAGTGGCCCAACCCACATGACATCAACAAACATAGCTACTGACAGCAGCAAGATTTGCAGTACGAATAAAAATGGTAAGTTTGAGGCAACATTGCCATGAAACTAATGTATGTTATGCATGCTATTATAATATTGTATTATAGTAGTGTAAGATACACAAAAATGTTTATTATAGAATGATGTTTTATGTTATAATTTGCAGATCCAGTTGAACCAAGCATTTCCAAGATGGTTAGGCCTAGGCCTAGACCTAAGGTTAAGAATTTCAGAAGAGAGGGATCTGGTCTACCAAGAGTGAACCACAAAGAAGTGTGTAGGCCTACGTCCAGGACATGACACAAGCCAACCAGGCCCGGCCCACATTCTGTTCTAATAGAGGCCCAGCCTTATGACTAAAATTTTGTAAATTGCAACAAGCCTATGCCTATTGACTAGGCCTGCATTTCCATATTTTATCTGCCTCTTATTTAAACAATTAAGTAGGCCTAGTAAATTCAGGTGGCTAATCTTAATTTAGGTTATTTTCTAGGGCCTTGTTGGGTGTTTGCTGTAAGAGTAGGGCCTATAAGGAAAGGTAAAAAGTATGGAATAAAAAATCTTAGCAACTGTTGATAAAAATCAACAAAATTTTCTAGGCCTACTGCATAGATACTAGTATAACCCTTCCCCCCTACTTCTGTACTACGGCCTACTGTATGATAACAAAATCCAAAAAATTGTAATTATTGTGACAAAATGGGGGCTATAAAAACACATTTTGTCAGAGTGAAAATTTGCTTATCCCCAATATTCTCCTTCAAAACAAACCCAAAAATTGTTTAAAAAATTAAGTTTTCATAAGTTTTATTATGAATTTCATAAATAATTGGTTTTTAAAATAAATCATCTACCACGAATACTATTAAAGAGTAGGTGTGATGATGTAAGAACAATTCCATAATGGCCCAACCCTCATGAATTTGATTTGTTATTAAATTAAGCAAGATGCAATAGTGGCCTAACCCACGTAAATTAGCAACAATAATAACAATGATTAAAAAAATATATATATGTCATTAAGTATACCATATCTTAGTAATTTTGTATTGGGTTTAGTGTTTTTTTATCTTTTTAAATAGTAGTGATGAGATGAAGTTTTTCAAAATTTTAAAATGCTCATTTCTCCTTTCCATGCTGTTTGGGGTTGGGCCATTCTGGCGCTGAGCGCCTCAAATACGATCGAATGTTGGCGAATGTTTGGGCATAAAGCAAACTCTCTTTATTAATGAGGATATTTCTGATGGAGTAGACCTAAGCTTAGGAGATAGGCCGACAATATGTATTGTTCAAGATTTCGATTTGAGTGCCTAGGGAGCACTTACGTCTGAAAACTGTATTGTGGCCTTGGGCCTAGGCTACACTTACGTCCGTTAGGCTTGAACAAGGCATATCTCAAATTATTTCGCACGAAAATGTCACTGACGCTGCGCAAACACTTTATAGTACAATAATAAATCAAAGTAAATCGTTTTAAAAGACTAGGGCCCAGGCTAATATGATTGAAATAAAATTGAAGTTTGACGTTTCGTCTGTTGTTTGTTGATTTCAGCGTCACTGCACATCGATAATCTACTGACCGTATTTAGCGTGCAGTGCTTTTATTAGTTTCACATTGGAGCCGCTCTCAGCGCGCAGGACGTTAGATTCCGTTTTGACTTGAGAGTAAGGGGACCTCCCCAAAGGGGAAACTTCTTTATCGACTCTGGTGTAACCAAACTTTTTAACATGAGTTACGAGATCAATGTAGGAGGTGCATTGAAAAGGCCTAGGATTATGTACATTTGAGACTTTTAGTATGGCAATAACAGATAAGGGCATTAAATTAGCATCGGACTCAATTTGAGAGGAAAGGACATGTTTTGAATGCCTGCTGTGAGAGAGTACCACTTTCACTGGCAATTTTCGCTAGGAAGCTGAATGTTTGTTGTCAAATAAAAGAGCATTTTGTACAAACTTTAAGCCAAATTACTGCAACCGCGGTGACAATAAAATCAAATAGACCTACTTATCAACTTCATTCTTGACTCCGATGTAACAGTCTTCCACGAAACAATTGATTGCAAAGATGACAAAAGGATAGGCCATGCTTGGTTGCTGTTATTTACTATAATTATTTGTCCGAAATTTGCCCTAAATTTAATTGTTTTAACACAACAAGCGATAGCCAAAACTAGAATCTGGCCCTATACGTAGCTGTCCAACTGCCTTCTCCAATCAATTTTACGTTGATTGTAGGGGTGGGTTGAACACCGCTGATAGTCACAAGTAATTGTTGTGGGCATGCTACTACTTAGTGGTTCCGTAACAACAAAGCGAATGCGCGCGGTTTCGGCGGGCCAATGAGCGATCAGTTTCTTTAAATTTGGGTCCGCTGATTGGCTGCAATCCAGCCAGTGACGTCAGCATCGACTTACTTGCTTCGCAACAACTATAGTTATTCATTCATTGATGTAACATCATTTTAAATTATGTCTCTAGCGTGTGGATTGCAGTCAATCAGCGGCCCCCAATTTAAAATACTGATCGATCATTGGCCCGCCGTAACCGTGCACATCGGCATACTTGCTGCGGAACATTTATAGTAGTAGTAGTATTACAAAACATTATTATTCATTAAGAGTGTCTTTGTATGCAACGGCTTGGTTTGGACATCAAGCTGCATCCATTTCAAACAAAACAAATAAATTAGTTGAGCTGTGAAAACTTTTCATTGTTTATTGATTTAACCCCATTTCACGTGGTAAGAATGCAATCTTGTATGTGAATGTGTGAAACCCAGTGCACATGTAACACACATGCGACGCTTTGATAACCAAGCCTGACAACGAATATACTTGTTGCCTTTTGACTAAATTAAAACAAATCTCTATTAAAGGGGCTATTAACTCAAAAAATTATTTTTTACCATATGATCTATAGCACAACACTAAAATGACAGTTTAAAAAATTATATCTTGTAACTGTGATTTAACACGAATTTTTCAATATTTTTGATCCAGAAATTAAATTTGCAAATATTGGTGTTTTGGGAAATTTCTTAAATCAGCTTTAACCTGCTTCTTTTTTGGTCCACATAGATACTAGAGCATAGTACCAATCTAAAATGACCATTTTTTACATTGTGTCTTGAAACTGTGCCAAAATAGGGTCCATTAAGTTAGCCCCCCCTCCCCCCCCCATTTAGATATTTCAACAACCAACTACACCATATTTTTGCACTATTTTTGCACCAAAATACACCACCAATTTTGATTTTTGCACCAGTCAAATAAAAGAGTTATTTAATAATACAGTGGGGGGGGGGCAACTTAATGACAGCACCCCCCCATCCAAGCGATTGCAATTGCCAAAATATACCCTGAAACATGCAAAAATATGTATTCCAAAATCACACCCCATCTTGGTAATCAGCATATTTTGACCAAACTACTTGCCCAAATTACAAAACAAAATATAGAGAATTTACAGAAAAGGCTGTAGAGTACGTCAATAATGGCCAATACTTTTTTGGATCAAAATCCTCCAAGGTCACGGGGCATAAAGATCGTCCCCATGTTATTTCTTATGGGAGATTTTTGCCGATGGGACCTAGCTCGAAAAATGTCATGTTTGACAATTTTTTGGGAGGTCATGGTGGCCCCAATATTTTTTCTGTTGATTGCTAAATTCATTACTAGTTAGCCTGAATGAAATATATTTTTTGAGTTTAGCGCTGAAATACCCCTTTAACCTGCCAGTTGCCCTACTCACCATTAATAAATTTCACCCATTCTCTGCTAAACTCCGGTAGTCTCGACGAGACTAGGTCTTCTATGCGACTGTTGTCAGCTATTCTCTTCTTCATCACGGAGGGGTAGTCGCCATGGTAGATGGGGTGTGCAAACCAACCCAGCTGCAACACCACCACAAGTCTGAGCTAAGGTTGCACCTTGCTGGAAAACTAAACACGTTCTCAGCTAATCACTGCCGATGAGTGTTATGGCCTAGGCTGATCAGCTCACATGGAACATGAAAAATATATTTTGACTTCCACTCTTGTTCCGCACGAGCAAGGGCAAAAACCCAACTGGTGGACAATAGGATTACGCAGTCTCACGGACTCTAGTAGTTTCACTAAAGGGAGATAATAATTAGGCACATTTTGATCTATAACTTGATTTCGACCCTCGAGGATAGGTCCGATTGCGGCTGGGGGTTTACAAATAAATAAAAATAAATAAATGACTTTCCAAACGTCAGGGCTAGGTCTCGTTCGAGAACTTTCCAAGCGCAAGGGCTAGGTCTCGTTAGAGAACTTTCCAAGCGTCAGGGCTAGATCTCGCTATACCTTGTGTCGACCCAAGTAACACTCTGTCAATCATCTAAGTGAAAGGGAACCGGTGGTTTTGTGCACAAAGCAAATGTAAATAATCCCTATTCCCTGTAATGGCCTGTCCATCTTGACCCGTATTGACAGTTTCAAACCACATGGACCTCTTTGGAATCTGTACCAGCCTGTACTTGAGAACGTTCCCTTTTATATAACTGAGTGTCCACTAATTTGCTCGAACATGAAGATTTAAAAGTGGTTGCGTTTTACATTAGTTTCAACAAAGAAGGCGGGAGGCCTCAATACAACCTGCGTCTTTTCAATTTGATGATTGACAGTGTTACTTGGGTCGACACAAGGTATAGAGATTGACTCATCTAAGTACTAACCGCGAACTGAAGAGCCACGCTAGACGCCTCAATGTCTTCGTTCGATGACGACCATGGTTCGTACCACCGCTGCCCAGTGCGATGCTCACTTTCTTTCCAAGCGTCAGGGCTAGGTCTCGCTAGAGATTGACTCATGTAAGTACTAACCGCGAACTGAAGAGCCACGCTAGACGCCTCAATGTCTTCGTTCGATGACGACCATGGTTCGTACCACCCGCTGCCCAGTGCGATGCTCACTTTACCTGAAACAATCGACTTAGGGTTTAAAAGGACAATTCTCATGTAGACAAAACTGTTCATTGGCAGTGTTGTGACTAGATAATTTAAGTTTTATGTAAATAAAGATCTTCCAAAAATTTATCTGGATAAGATCAAAGTTAAACTGCAAAAATATTATGTAGATAAAAGTTAATATGATGATGATCCATGACGCTACGGCCCTTGAAGGGCCTTGGCCTTCTACACTACTCTTTGCTACACGTCCCGATCCAGGGCACGTCTCCTCCATCCCCGAACGCCGAGTTTGCAAATATTGTCTTCTACGTCGTCCAGCCACCTCTTGCATGGTCGACGGGGAATTCTCCGCCCTTCTGGTTTCTTTCGGAATGCCATACTGCCTCCCCGTCCCTCTGGCATGCGCTCAATGTGGCCGGCCCAACGTAGTCTGCTTCACCTCACTTCAATAGAGATTGCGGGATCTTTGTACAGTTCGTAGAGCTCGGCATTCATGCGTTTCCTCCACTCTCCATTGTTCTGGACAGGCCCGTAAATCCTGCGAAGGATCTTGCGCTCCCAGGTATTCAGTGCATCCTCGTCTCTCTTGGTCAACACCCATGTTTCACTCCTGTAAAGCTGTGTCAAGACGGTTCAATGTTTTCTTCAATGCCTTGAATTCAAGGGTTTAATTCAATACTTTTTGATTCAATAGCTCTGTTTACATGGTTCAAGTTCTTGATTCAACCCCTTGAGCGGCGAGTTGAATTTAACCCATTTCGTTTAGAGCACTTTCTAATTTCGATCAAGCTTGAAGGAAACCAACCAATCAGGATTCTTGTAGGATCTGACGTCACACAGTGCGTGCGCCAAGTGCTTCTTGGAGGCACTAGGTTTTTGTTTTGGTCTTTGGAATTTGGAGGATATATATATGCAATTTGCACGTTTCCCGACAAACTTTTAAAACAATTTAGTGTATTCGTACGGTCAGCCGTATTACTAGTGCAAAATTGGTTGTACGGTCATCGACGATACCACATAACTAGGCCAATAGCTGTGAGCATCACAGTGCAGTGTGGCAGAGTAGTAGCGCGTCCGAGTTCTACGCGAAAGGTCGGCGGTTCAAATCTTCGTTAGGTCTTTTTTTAAACATTGTATTTAGGTCCCATGTTTTTCTGCAAATGATTTCAAAAAATTTTTGCTGGGCAAAGTAGGTTAGAATTAATAATTGTCATTAGATCTTCCAAATCAAAAAGTATGCTTACATCTTCAGCAATCATTCTGATTTTTAAAGTTATATTTACTGTTTAGGCCCTACCTGTCACATTGATCTGTCAGCAATCATATTTTACACGGCTGTGACTTGCCTCCATGTAAATGGACGTTCAATGTTTCCTTCAAGTACCTGTTCAAGCCATTGAATTCAATTCCAAGAATTCAAGGCATTGAAGGAAACATTGAACCGTCTATACACAGCTTAAGTATAGCCTCCGGCCGGATGACAACTCTGTATATCGCCTTCTTTGTTTTTCTCGACAATAAGCGAGACTTCAGCAGGTCTCGCTGAAGTAGCATCTGTTTCCGGCGCTGATTCTTGCTAGGATTTCTACAGTTTATTTATACGCGTTTCCAAGCAAAGATAGATGGCAGCACTAAAACGCAACATGTCGGACCGATCGGTGATAGAGGCGAGCTGCTTACGGCGAGCGCTGTATATTCAGTTAGGTTCAACTCGATTTTTGTTACATTTCTGATCATTTGCGAAAACATTGTTGATTATGTCATATCGTCCGCGTATTTTATTAGTAAAATTCGTAAGTTTTGGGGATCGGCTTTATTAAAAACGGGAATTTAATGGCATTTTAAATTACAACAAATAATTGAGATTATTTGATGATATTCGCTCGAAAAGAACAAACCACACTGTTAAACTATTAAATACAGAAACAAGTGCATCAAATAATGTTGAATGATGAAGATCGATGATATTTTGCCAAGAAAATGTTGCCCACCAATACTAATAATTTCAATCTTTTACTTTATATCTAAAAATCAAAAGAGCTTCTAGCAAATTATAGCCCTACACTCGTTTTGCACGTTTTCTACATCGTTTTACAATGTAAACGCAATCGGAGTAGGCCTATTTATATTTATCTACTATACACTTTGGTCTACTGTTTTTTTTTTTAATTTTTAATATACATTTAATTAAAAGTTGGCCTATTCAATAGCTGATGACCTATTTTCATTATTGTTTTGTATGTCAATAATGGCATGACCCGTCATTCTGCAGACAGCTTTAAAATCTTGTAGGTCATATCATTATACTTATTCTATTGTAATAATATAAATCGTATTTATTATGATATTATGTATAATATTATGTAATAAATGAACAATGACGGTAAACGGTATATGTAGGCCTACATTAATTTTATAAGGTAGAAAAGGAGTTGGGACTTGTGCATAAGCCCTAATACAATTATTATTATTTTTGTTATTATTGTTATGACTTTATTTATATTAAATTATCATAATAAAACTAAAGAAGTATATCTCAATTAAAAGTGCCATAAGAAACGAGCGATGTAACTGTATGTGTGCGTTTACTGTGAGTTGTGAACATTCTTGACGGTTTGAATTTGATTTAGTATTTATAGTACCCTGTTAGCCTATATTTAGTATAAAGCCTCTATAAATACCAATGATTTATTATGAATTACAATTAGAGAATTGTAATATGGATACAAATGCCATCCTCGGTGTCTCATGAGTGCATGAGGCGCAGGTCTGAATATAGTAATATTATTCTGGTGGACATGGTCTCGAATCCCGCATATTGGAGAGCGATTTTATCATTTTGGTGCACCCCCATGCTTTTGATTATCATCAATTAACAACATTTTGGGAGAGCAACGACAATGTACCTGTGATTGTACATATTCATAAGTGACAAACACGGAATGACATGTGTTCTTCAGGTAAGCACATAGCGCGCTCCTCCGACTATCACTGATCGGACAGTTGCATTTTTCGCCACCAGGTAGCAACCCCTTTGCTTGGAAACGCGTATCCTTGAGATACAAAGTGACCATCGACGGACGCGTCGGGTATGGGTATAAGGCAGCTGCTAAGGATTGTCGCGTGAAGTCGTAAAATAGACCATCCTAGAAGCTGAGGGTTTTCTACCTGCTGTATTCTCTTCCTGTTCTATTGTTCTATTTATTTATTGATATTATTTTGTTTAATTGCAAATATCTAATAATGTTGTTAAAATATTAAGCGTGCGTCTTGAATGTCATTTTTTTGGACGAAATTCTACGATAAAAACTGAGTTACGGATAATGCTTCTTTTGTTAATATTATTTAGTAATATAATAATATTTTTATATTCAGTCAGTTTTGATGTAGACACTAGGGAAAAAAACGCATTTCATAACTCAAGCTACACATTTGAACCACGTTATTAAATACATGCAATTATAAAAATAAAAAAATCGCTGAATAAATTATTTTTATCACAATAGATTTGAAATGTGCGGAGGCAGGTAGAAAAAAACCATGTTCGCTCCCAAATTCGGTCACGCCAAAAAAGGTGGAAAGGGAAAAATGCAGACAATAGACGGGACGACCGATCCCGGTCTCGTCCGCGGATGGTCACTTTGTATCTCAAGGATATAATATACACTTTAGATGGGTCTTGTTGTTCTCCGTGACGAGGGAGCCAAGGTACTTAAAGGTGTTCACTCGCTCAAACTCTCGTTGACTAACTGATAGTGGTTCTTTAGGATTGTTGGCATTTTGTCCCATAGCCATGTACTTGGTTTTATCTTAATTTATCACCAATCCTGCCTGCTCTGACGCCTCCTCTAAGATCTTGCATTCCTGCTCAGAAGATTCACATCGTCCGCGTATGCTAGGTAGTGAATGGTCCGGTTTTACAAGGTTAAGAACTTCCAGCCAAAATCCAAAGGTGGGTACTTGAGAAGATTTCTCGGCAATTCATACATCAAGAGATTCGTACGTATTTACTTCTGCTGCATACGCATCTAGTATTAGACTGTAAAGAACTGATGCAGTTGTCTGATGGATTTCCCTAGCCTTGGTTACATGAATTACTTTCAGATTTGCCTCTGCGCTCGCCTCCGTTATTATTATCCCTGAATTTGCTATCACACCCTAGCCAGCCACTATCCAGAAGAACTTGCCCGAGCACTTTCAAGAAAGTCTGTTCAATATGGAAAGGCGCGAACAAAACAACAAATGTGTTCTCGCCATAGATATGAGGCCAGTTCCACTGTACTAATTTGGCCAAAGTGTATAGAGGTTGATCGACACAAATCACTGGAACTTGGCTTGGATTCAGGAATGCCGTTTTTTCGCATGAAAAAATGTGCCGAGTTCTTAAGTCTAAGGCAAAAGTGTAGCCAACTCATAAATATACACACAAATTAAAATTTGAGTAATATTTTCAATGCATATACGAAGTTCGAAAGATGTACCAAAATAAATGGTCTAAACCATTAAATGATTTTGTATAAAATGTTGGTGTCCATTTTTGACATGTACAACCAAAAAATACCTAAAATCAACACCTCAAGGATAATAGGGAACTAATCAACTATCAACTAAATATGAAAAAATTTTGAAGATAATTATTTGTTGAAGGTCCCAAATTTGTATTGATATTTTTTATGTCCAAAATAGTTCCAGCAACAAAAAGTCATCAGAATTTGACACCAATATCACCAACAAGCATTATTGAGCGAGCGTAGCGAGCGTCTCCTCTTGATTCTTATGGCTCCAATGTCTGTTTTTTTTTTATTTTTTCCGTTACTGCTTCGATACAGATCGCACCGTTTCTCTGATCGACCTGAAATTTTGCACACATGTACATACCACCTATGCGGGTTGCTGTATAGTTTTTGAACAAAATCCGATCGTTGGTTATAAAAAAAAATAAAAAAATATTCCGATCGTTATGAAATTTTGCAGGGTCAATAAGTACAACATTCTCTCCTATTTTACAAATTTTTAGTTAAATCGGTCAAGACCTTACAGACTTATTGGTATGTAACATTGTGGGAATGTCGTACTCGGGTCGTGTTGCACGTACCGGTGCTCGCTCAACAACGCGACGGGACTGTAGCGTTTTCCGCGAACGTCTCCACTTGACTCTTATGGCTCGAATGTCTGTTTGTGTTTTGTTTTTTTCTGATACTGCTTCGGTACAGGTCGCACCGTTTCTCTGATCGACCTGAAATTTTGCACACATGTACATACCACCTATGCGGGTTGCTGTATAGTTCTTGAACAAAATGCAACACGACCCGAGTACGACATTCCCATGAGACACTCCTATTCCACGTGAGAGCGAACATCATCACGGTTATTTATTAACTTTTTCACGGATCTTCAACTTTTCTTAGTTTTCTTTGTGGATAAAATCCCTCGCCATCTAGAGGACCTTGACATCATTTCTTTGGGAAAACTATTTTTTAACTCTTTAGTAACAAATACTACACTGCTTCCTCGATAGTATTTTGATTACTTCTAGGTGGCAGTGCATAGTGACCAGAATTCTCGTGCGACTTTTCGTTGCCATGGTAATGTAACATTTGTTAAAATGTAATTTCTATCTACACTACTTAAGGTCTTGACCGATTTAGCTGTAAATTTGTAAAATAGGAGAGAATGTTGTACTTATTGACACTGCAAAATTTCATACCGATCGGAACATTTTTTTTCCTTTTTTTTTATATAACCAACGATCGGATTTTGTTCAAAAACTATGTACAGCAACCCGCATAGGTGGTATGTACATGTGTGCAAAATTTCAGGTCGATCGGAGTAACGGTGCGACCTGTACCAAAGCAGTAACAGAAAAAAAAAAACAGACATTCGAGCCATAAGAGTCAAGTGGAGACGCTCGCTACGATCGCTCAAAAACTAGGTTTAAATTTACTACTATGAAAACGCTAAAGTCCCGTCGCGTTGTTGAGCGAGCACCGGTACGTGCAACACGACCCGAGTACGACATTCCCATAATGTCCAATTTATCAGATAACAGTCTTTAAAAGACGAAAACTTCGAATGTTGTTGTTTATCGCTGGATTGAAAGACGCCACGAGACAACAATGTAATCAAAATGCCTTCTAAAGTGTATCTTTGTTTCTTCACTGCCTCCTTGACAAATTTCATAACGATCGGAAAAACATCATTTTTCGAATTATGATTACTAATAAGTCTTTAAGGTCTTGACCGATTCAGCAGAAAATTTGTTTAATTGGAGAGAATATTGTACTTATTAACCATGCAAAATTTCATAACGATCGGAACATTTTTATTTTTTTTATTTTTTATTATCTTTTTTTTTTAAATTTTTTATAACCAACGATTGGATTTTGTTCAAAAACTATACAGCAACCTGCCTAGGTGGTATGTACATGTGTGCAAAATTTCAGGTCGATCAGAGAAACGGTGCGACCTGTACCGAAGCAGTAACAGAAAAAAAAAAAAACAGACAGACAGACATTGGAGCCATAAGAGTCAAGTGGAGACGCTCGCTACGCTCGCTCAAAAATGGACCAGTTCACGTTAATTTTTTGAGTTTATAGATTGCAGATTATTGCAGTAAAACATCGTTTACAGAGTCCGAGTGCAGTTAAAACATGACGAAATAACTGTAGTATGTTGAAATTTTTTTCGTCTTCAGCGAAAGGGCTTCCGGCGGCTGAGGCTTAGCCTCAGGCCCCAGCTGCCGCCCACAACATCTTCTACTGGATTTGCCCCCCCCCCCCCAAATTAATTTCAAAACGTTCCTACGCGCCTGCTGAGAATATAAAAATGATCCAGGGCGAAAGCTCACTGCTGTAACCAACAAAGCTTACTAGGAAAACGCTAAAGTCCCGTCGCGTTGTTGAGCGAGCACCGATACGTGCAACACGACCCGAGTACGACATTCCCATAATGTTACATACCAATAAGTCTTTAAGGTCTTGACCGATTTAGCTGAAAATTTGTAAAATAGGAGAGAATGGATAAAATCCACCGCCATCTAGAGGACCTTGACATCATTTCTGTGGGAAAACTATTTTAACTCTTTGATAACAAATAATACACTGCTTCCTCGATAGTATTTTGATTACTTCTAGGTGGCAGTGCATAGTGACCAGAATTCTCATGCGACTTTTCGTTGCCATGGTAACGTTACCTTTGTTAGTTCTATCTACACTCCTTAAGGTCTTGACTGATTTAGCTGTAAATTTGTAAAATAGGAGAGAATGTTGTACTTATTGACCCTGCAAAATTTCATAACGATCGGAACATTTTTTTTTTTAATTTTCATTTTTCTATTTTTTATAACCAACGATAGGATTTTGTTCAAAATCTATACAGCAACCCGCATAGGTGGTATGTACATGTGTGCAAAATTTTAGGTCGATCAGAGAAACGGTGCGACTTGTACCGAAGCAGTAACAGAAAAAAAAACAGACATTCGAGCCATAAGAGTCAAGTGGAGACGCTCGCTACGCTCGCTCAATCATCGTATAGAGGTGTAGTATGAGCGAGCATGCACCTTCAGTCTCATGTCCACGAACAAGTGGGCGGGGGCAAGAAGGGGCGTGTCCCGTAGAAACCTCACCTTGCTGATGCCGCCGGAACTTGTTGTCGTAAAGATGGTACGCGCGCGCATGCGCCTTGAGTAAGATGTGCGCCACCAGGTAATCATTCACTCCAGGCAACATGATAAATGGAGCTGTGCTAGCCTCCGCGTACCCTCGGCATATCTCTCTTGGCTCGTTAATTGTCAGCCACCATTTTACCTTAAACAATATTGAATGTGTATTATCCTTTTGTATGTGTACAAAAGGTATCGCCATATTATTATAGTAACTCTAATATAGTTGAAGCATTGGCGCTGCCACCAGTCACCACCGTTGTAACATCAGGCTCGTAAGCGTCAATATTATTACCGTGTCAGTGTAAATAATGCAAATCCCATCCTAAATGTCTGACATTACAAGAGGATATCTTCTTAAAGGACATCACAACCATGGGATTTCCCGAGAATGTAAACATACTAGTTTTTTTTAAAATGCATCATGGAGAAAACTAGAAGTAGCTAAATTGAAACCGTAAATAATGACAATTGATTGAATAACAATAATATCGGTGAATGCGCGCGCAGCTGCTAATAGTGACGTAGGTATTGCGCACCCGTCAGGTCCTTGCAGACGGTAAAATATTTGACAAGCGCGTTAAAGATCAATATAATTTAGTGCTTAGACAAAAACCAAAGGTACCTTCGTGTTCCGTGGTCTCTTCTACAAGCATGATGTCAAAGTAAACACTATTGTTGGAAACTAGACAATCTTTTGATTAAATATTTAAGCAAAACACGAATCATATGGTGAGTGTATTTGATGACGTTAAAACCAAATAAGATTGACAAAATGAGGAGATATTTTCACACTGGCATATAGTCATCTCAATTGCATGCAGAAAAAATATATTCTATGTGTAATTATTTTAAAATGTGCTAGTATTTGTGTGATATATTGATGCGTGTTCCGGCTATGGTTCACCTAGACCCAGCGACCGCTTAACAGAAGTCTCAAAGCGCACAATGTCGCTTGATGTCCGAAAAGATTTGACTCATCGAGCTACTTGTACGGCACCTTCTATTTATACGAGAAAATTCGTATAATTTTATGTTGTTCTCACCTCACATACCTACATTCGTTACAAGTGACATCTAAGCAACTATTTTATAAACCACCACGAGCTTAAACGTAGTACACTAGGATAAGATGTTTTCTCGATGGGTAGTAGTAAAACAAAACATAGCATCGTCACAGGTCCCTCTCAGAACACATTCTAAATTAGTGTTTCTAAATATACAATCAATAAGGAATAAAATAGAAGAGCTAGAGCTATTCCTCAGTGCTTCTTCTCCAGATATCCTCTGTATAGCAGAGCACTGGCTTTCAATGTCTGAAATTGACTCCTTTTGTATCCCAAACTATGTTAATGTTGATAGGGAACCTAAGTGGGCGTTGTCCGGTTCTCTCCGGTCAACGTGGTATAGGCGATTAACCCGTGCTAAATGTTTCGTAAGCGATAGCGCGAGAACCCGACCACGGACCGGAATTATATTCATGCTGTAAGAAATTATAATCTTTCCTCTTTGCGTGGATATACATAACTCTGCTCTATCACAAATATAAATGACATTTGTTTTGAGTTGAAGTGAACTCTACATTTACACTGTTGCCAAACCTTCCAAACTGCTCATGAAAAAGCACGTAAAAACATTTTGTCCGTGGCATCAGCATAACATTTGGTATCTGACTTGCTTTGTGGCTACTGTGAGGTCACTGGGTTGTACTAGATTATACATTACTAATAAAATATCCTTTAATGTGCCAACAAAATCTTGAATGCGAAGTACATTTCGCAACCATGGACAGGCGCGTGGTATGCGAGGATGCCACAGCTGCACACAACGTGGCTGCGTCTCGCTTAGGTTGCCGCTCAGTCAGAGTACATTTGCGACAGCGCGCAAACATGGGTCCATTTAACTCATGATAGTTTGAATTTAGGAAGCGTCATCAAGCAAAGTAGAATGCCATCATCTTCTTCACAAAATTATGCATCTTGTGATGGTATTGGTTTAGATTTCTTTTGCGCGAGTCAAAAGATATGGCGAGCTACATTTTCTTACCATACTAATTCTTATGGGCGCTGAGACCAGAGAGAACCAATTTCCTTCCCGCCATCAAAACTTAGGTTCCCTATATCTTTTGCCGCTCCTCATTTATTCATGGAGGTGTGGCTATATTTGCTAAACCTCATCTTAACATTTCTCCTATAGCTGAAATTAAAAACTTTAACATTGAAAAGTCTTTTGAATGCTCTGGGGCTTCATGGCACATCTCTAATTCTCATTTTATAATCACATCTTTGTATCGATCTCCACTTAGTGATCCTTAAGTTTTCTTCTCCTCCTTAGAGAAAATGCTATTGTTTATAACAAAGAAATTTTCCAAGGCCTCTTACATAATTTGTGGAGTCCACAATATTGACCTCTTAACTCAATCTACCACCAGCACTGAACTAATTGATTTACTTAATTCCTTTCATATGTATGCTACCATCACATCTCCTACAAGAGTCACACTTTCCAGTAAATCCTTGATTGATAATATTTTCACCTCCATTGACGAATCTCTTATCACTGCTACAGTGCGTGATCCAGGGCTTTCCGACCATCATGCCCTTTTTCTTGACCTATCCCTCACCCATTATCACTCAAAGATTCTGACTCAAAAACGTTTTTACAATGATGAAAATAGTGCTCACTTTATCTCACGGCTAGGTGGTGAACAATGGTCATCTTTATCATTTACAGCAGATGCTGATGTTTTATACTAATTTTTTGTGTCCACTTTCTTGGTTCACTTCAATGAAGCATTTCCCCTAAAAACAATTCAAATTCGGAAACCAGTAGGTAACCCATGGATTACTCAGGCTCTTTGCTGTGAGGGAAAAACACTAAGAAATCTTCACTCATCATTGAACCACTCCCAAAATAGATCAGTTAGTAAAGAGCAATACTTGGCCCTAAAAAAGTCACATGCCAAAAACATTAGACAATCAAAACTTCAATTTTATAGCCGCAAAATAGCCGACTCTTCTAACATCTCTAAAATGGCCTGGTCCGTATTCAAATCTCAGACTTCTTCGCCCATATCCAAAGAAAGTATCACCATAATGCATGAAGGAAAACTAGTATCTAACCCAACTTCATTGGGCAATATTTTCAATACATTTTTCACCACCATTAATGTGCCATCAGCAATTTCAACAGGGAATTCTAAACCCTCTTCACAATATCACCCAAAAAGGTTCCCTAGCCCAGTTCAAACCATTTTTCTGAAGCCAACCACTCCCAGTAAAGTGGCAAATATATTGAAAAAACTAAGCACAAGACACTCAGCTGGGCTGGATGAAATTCCAGGATCACTCTTGGCAAAATGCTCCCACTTTTTATCTCTTCCTCTATCTTACATTATTAATGAGTCTATTTCATCAGGTATCTTTCCCTCTGATCTTAAAATAGCAAAGGTAATACCAATCTATAAGAAAAAAGGGAAAAAATCTGACAAAAACAACTACCGTCCCATCTCAATCTTATCGTATTTTTCTAAAGTTTATGAATACATCATGCATGACCGCCTTATGGCACATCTCAATCATCACAACGTTCTTTCACCAAGTCAACATGGTTTCCTTAAACATAGATCAACAATTTCCGCTCTTTTCAGTTTCCTCTCACATGTTTATTCCGCCCTTGATAAAGGAGAACAGGCAGTTAGCATATTTTATGATCTTAGCAAGGCCTTTGATTCAATTGATCACAGGATGTTTCCGTCAAAAATGGAATACTATGGGATCAGAGGTATTGCTCAAAGTTGGCTTTCATCATACCTATCTGGACGCTCACAAATAGTGGCTATCCGCACTGTTGACAATAATTTAACAAAAACAGTTCTCTCAGATCCTCGAAAATTAGTTAAAGGAGTCCCTCAAGGCTCGATATTAGGTCTCTTAGCTTTCCTCCTTCATGTTAATGACCTGCAGCTACACCTAACCGGTGGACTTCTTATACAGTATGCAGATGACTTCAGTCATCTGCTAACTGCCCCCAAAACACACTATATCTAGCTTTCTAATGATATTAAATCAAAAGGCTGTGCAAATGTCTCAGTACTGCCAGCAAAACATTCTTTCATTATCTCTTCCCAAAACAGTATACATGAATTTTCATACTCCCCAAAATGTACCCCTGTCAAGCCTTCTAATCCAAATTGGGAGTAACCACATTATTCGCTCTTATTCATTTAAACTTTCAGGATTAATCCTAACAGAGACTTTGAAATGGTCGGGTCAAACAAACATTGTTTCATCTAAAATTCTTAGTGGGTGTTATATACTCAGGAAACTTAAAACTATACTATAGTCCAACCTCATTTTTTGATTATTACATACTTTGCATTTATCCACTCCCACCTTTCGTATGGTACACTTTTCTGGGGTGCATCGCCTCATGCAAAAAGAGTCTTCATCCTCCAGAAAAGAGCAATCAGGATAATAGCGGGAGCTTCTAGAAAGCGATCTTGTCGGGAACTCTTTCGACAATTAGAAATCCCAACACTAGCATGTGTCCTGATTCAGTCAGCATCTCTTTTTGTTCGCCTTAATACCCACATCTTCCAGCAAAACACAACAGTGTTCATGATCACTTTACACGTTCCAGCAATTTAGTTCACATTTCCTCTCATAATCTTTCCCTTTGCTCTAAAGGTCCATACTACTTAGCATCAATTATTTATAATAACCTTCCCAATAAAATTCGCTTATGCCCATCTGACAATTCTTTCAAATCTAATCTTAAGTCCTTCCTGCTTAAAAACAGTTTCTACTCACTTCATGAGTTCCTATCTGACGGCTCTCCCAAATAAATTACCTTGTTGATCGTCATTAATATCAATATTTACAATGGAGTAATTATTATTGTGTGCATCATTGTAAATGTAATTGCATTTTTTTATGTTTCATATTGTATTATTGCATTTATTTATGTATTATCTATAACATTTGTTAACCTTAATTTTATTATCACCTTATTCATTTCACTCCACCTATCTCTCACTCTCTAGAGAATAGGCGAAAGTGTTATACTTCTACTCTGTATTAGTCAAATGAATAAAATTACTTACTTACTTACTTACTTACAAGTATGCCGACCCACTCCGTTCTTCAATGGGGTCGGCGCGGACTTTCATACATTTGAGTTGATATCCGTGTAGTATTTTTTTAATTTTTCTGCATGCATAGGACTATATGTCAGTGTGAAAATATCTCCACATATTGTCAATCTTATTTGGTTTGGAGATCATTAAAAAAAAACAAGAAACGTGTTTTGGAGGACATTTAATATTAAATCAAAAGATTGTCTAGTTTCCAACAATAGTGTTTACTTTGACATCATGCTTGAAGAAGGGACCACGAAACACGAAGGTACCTTTGGTTTTTGTCTAAGCACTATATCTTCGGCTACAGATAGTGTTCTTTAACGCGCTTGCCAAATATTTTACCGTCTGCAAGACCTGACGGGTGCGCAATGTCTACGTCACTATTAGCAGCTGCGCGCGCATCCACCGATATTATTGTTTTTAAATCAAGTGTCATTAATACTTACAGTCTCAATTTAGCGACTTCTAGTTTTCTCCATAATTCATTGATAGAAATTGGTTTGTTTATATTCCCGGGAAATCCCAGGGTTGTAATATCTTTTAATAGAAAAAGACTTAAACTTCAATTTTCTAGATGTATTACGATTAACATGCAACATAAGTTGTGGTCAAAAATAGGAAAGTTTAAAGGGTTCACTTTCTAGCCCTGGGTCAAAATATGAATGTGTACAATTCCGCCATTTATACGAGCAGAAACTTCTAGTTGTAGGGGTAAAAGAGAAGAATGTAATCTTAAAAAATGATTTTTTAAATAAATAACTTTCAACATTCAGAAGTTAAAAAATCCATCTCTATCGGGGTGTTTCCCGACTAACTAAATCGAGAACTAACTTTCATGTTTTTAGTGTAATAAGGGTGTAAACGAATGATGGAGATATCGATGAAGTTCCATCCTGAGTCCTGACACACCGCCGCACCACTAGCGCTACTAGCAAGAAGTTTACCGGGAAACTTCTTAATCTACTAATTAATCTCACCCCAATAATGCAATGTCTACCTTCCGTCCGTCAGAGCAAAATGGTAGTGCCCATGCGAAGAACATGTGGTGGTGGTGGTGGTTTAAGATTATTGGAAATATCTTATGTATCTGGGAACTAAATTTGTCATGAAGAATTAAAACCACTTTTGCAACAGCTGCGCTTACCCGGTCTCCGAACCTCGAGTACAGAAGACGAGCATAGTCCTCGAAGTAGTCGGCTAGTTGTTGGTTCGCCCACCCCCCGATGTCTTGGAGGGGCTGTGGCAGGTCGAAGTGGTACATGGTGACCTGTTCAGAAAACACAAACCATGAACCGGGGACCACGGGTAGGTCTGTAAAATAAGAATAATACTTCGGAGTACTTATTGTATGTTTGTACAAACCATGGGCTGAATGCCATTGTCAAGAAGTTCGTTGATGAGCTTGTTGTAGTAGTCAATCCCAGCCTGGTTAACTGAGTCGGTTGCTCCAGTTGGGAGAACTCTGGACCAGGAGATGGAGAACCGATACACTCCCATCTGGAATCAGGACAAGTACAAGAAACATGGTTATTTGGGATTCTCTCAGTTATAGCATTCTTACGTTGAAAGGGGCAGCCGGAATAACCTTAGTGTCTGCAAACCAACAACTTCGACGTCGTCACTAGCATTCTTACGTTGAAAGGGGCAGCCGGAATAACCTTAGTGTCTGCAAACCAACAACTTCGACGTCGGTGTAACCAACGAGTAAATAATGACCAAACGCATAGCCTTCAATATTTGGACAGGGCCACTGGTTAGCCACTATTAATTTAATACACAGGCGACGCCAGCACCTGCGTACAATTTGTCTTGCTTTATACCTTTAACTGCGGGAGAGTTGGCTGGTAGAACAGTGACATCTGCACCGGCATCGATTTTGAACAAAATTTCGCTCATTCCGACTTTCACCGGTACCATCCATGGATCATACTTGCATGTGTTAACACTGCCAATGAACACACAGTCTGCCTCGTCACCATCTTGGCTTGCTGCAACTTCGTGTGTTTTTCTTGCGGCGACAGGCCTTTGCATAGTGGCCTTTGATTCCACATTCGTTGCATTTGGCGTCTTTTGCTGGACATGCACTGCGGTCTTTACCATGATTAGTGTCAAACCCACACCAACTACACTTCTTCGATCGTGTTGAGTCTTTGAGGTTAGGTTTAGGCTTCTTATCCCAGTTTTTTCCCTTGTACTTGCTTTGACCTAGTGATTTAGGCCCACCATTAGCTTGTTTACGGCCTAGGCCTACTTCATCTAAGCCTAGA
Source organism: Sweltsa coloradensis (assembly GCA_024449915.1). Taxonomy (NCBI): domain Eukaryota; kingdom Metazoa; phylum Arthropoda; class Insecta; order Plecoptera; family Chloroperlidae; genus Sweltsa; species Sweltsa coloradensis. The sequence goes on from JAMZAV010000535.1 coordinate 78,009, forward strand.
TTTACAGTCTGCCTACTTACATCATTGTGTAAGACAGTTCTTTGTCTTGCAATCTCTTCAGATTGTCTTATTTGTAGAAGGGCCTTCTCGTATGTTAGTTTAGGATCTAACTGAAGTTTATCACTGAGTTTTTGATCACTCATTCCGATAATGAGAGTCATGAGCATCATGCTGCTAGTCAGGTCCCCCCATTCACATGTAAGTGACAGTGTGTGAAGAGCTGTTGTGAACATGTCAACAGTCTCCCCTGCCAGCTGTTTCCGCCTTAAAAAACAGGCCCTTTCATAAATTACATTTCTTTGGGGCAGAAAGTACTTCTCAAACTCTTCTATCACCACTGTAAGCCCTATAGGTGCCCTCATTAGTTTCTGACAACTTAAATGAGGCAAGAATTTCTTCTGCCTTCTCCCCCATGCAATATATTAGGTTATCTACCTGTCTTTTACTGGATTGAAGATCGATTCCAGATGTAGATCTGAACCTGTTGTACCTTTTCTTCCATTGCAACCACTCTTGAGGTTTGAAAGAGAAGTTTGTTGGAGGTTGTATTGTGACTTGACATGTGGTTGTTTGTTCCTTCATGCTATGTCTTGAATTATAATTCAAAATCTCCAACAGATTATCTTCATTCATACCTTGAAAGAAGCATTATGAAACTAGTTTTCCGCTTGCCACCATGTTTTACTTGGATGTCGCAGGCCGTGCTGGATGATTCGGGATAACCGGGAAAGAAACTCACAAAACTTTGGATTCTATTCAGACCATGTTTTATTCTCCAAGAATATATATTTCCATAGAGAGGCCAGTGGCTAATTCAACTACAACAAATACTAAAACTATGATGGCGCGACAGCGCAACTCCAATTCATAGAGAGGCCAGTGGCTATTTGTACTACAACAAATACTACAACACTATGATGGCGCTAGAGCGCATTGAACTAAATGAAATAGTACCTGATGACACACTTTCTTCCAGATGAACAGAGTCCTTAGCACTTCTCAAAAAGGAGCTGATTTTTCTGTCAGTGGAGAAAATGGTTTCGATGTTCTTACGATTGAGGATTCTACCTATGACGTCTGTGGTACCCTTGACATATGGAAGAAAAGCTTTAGACCGTGGTTTCTCCTTGTCCTCAGTATCATCCTCAGATTTCTTCAGTTCACGTTTAAACGCTCTGATTATGTCTCGGTCCAAGTAACCATTGAGTGATAGAGCTTCACGGAGCTTGTCAAATTCCTCTCTTGAGTGAGATTTGTCAGTAAGGTTCCTGGACCGGGTGACTAGAGTGTTAACCACTGAAAATAACTGAAGGACGTGTGGAAGCACATTCAGATAACGTGTCGTTGGTGTTTTCTAGACTTGTGTCCCAAACTGCTCATCACATTCTTTATTTTCAAGGACCTCAAGAAGAAAAGCGTGAGTCGTGGTTTATCCTTTCCATGGTGAACTGAAGTGTTCGAATGGATACCATTTGGTAGTACATGAGAAACATTCACACTGTTCCCACCATGGGTGCAAATGGCATAGGACGTCGTCCACTATCGTATCCAGAAGATGGTTGTTAGGAGCTGCGCTAGGGCCTTATTATCAAAATCTAGTGCATGGATAATTGGCATAGTGGTGATAGCGGCGACCCATTGGAGCTCCCTCCACGGCTATAAACTTGTTTTCATAATGAAATATGTAGAAGAACATATGCCTCGCTATTACATTGTCCTCGGGCCTGATGCCGCATAGCTTTTTTAATGCACAGGGCCTCCATTCACAGGTATGTTGGTAAATAGGGAAACCACATCAAACTAACCATATGTCCCCATGCGAACACTTCCATTCTTTATCAGCTGGTCAGGTGAGAGGAGTTTTTCACATAGGACGCAGCATCCTCCGAGTAAGGTTGGAACCTCTTAGCGACATATCTGGCCAGAGCTTGTGTGGGTGACCCTACTGCGCTCACTATGGGTCGCAAGGGGGCTCCGGGTTTGTGGATTTTGGGCAACCCATACAGTTTTGGAATACAAGAGGACTTCTCCCTAGGAATGAGAAATTTCTGTGCTTCAGGTTCAATATTAGAGGAAAGTACAAGGCTCCTAGTTGTCTTTTCTAGGTAAGTAGTCGGATCTCTGGGGGTAGCCTTATATGCCTTATCTTCAAGAAGGGCTAACATCTTGTCCTTATAATCAGAGCTGTTGAGTATGACGGTGGCATTCCCCTTATCTGCTGGCAGAACTATGATGCTAGTATTTTTCTTCAACTCCTTAAGGGCACGTAGCTCAGAGGCTGGGATATTCCTAGTGGGAGGCTTGGCCTTACGGAGGACCTTCGCAACATCTTGCCGCACCTGCTCTGCTTCCTCATCTGGAAAACCCATAACAGCAGATTCTACTCCACATATGATGTCTATATATATATATATATATATATATATTCTTTTGTTGACTTTTATTGTTTTTTCTCTCCAGTTTTGTTCTGTATTTATCAATGTAATGTAGTTTTCGTTTTTTATATTTAAAGTTGTATTGGCCCTGAGGATGATGGGTGAAATCTCATCGAAACGTCGGCCCAATGAAAATATACGTGGCATTGAAACCGAAAAACCGATTACATTAATATATATATATATATATATATATTCTGAGAATGAAACTCGTCCATTAGACCAACTCCGGGAAGGTCCCGTGACAAGAAGTAGGAGATAACATACACCGCTAACATCTGAAGGCTCTCTCTCAACTCTCTGTCTAGTCATCTAGATCTGTTTTCCTAGATGGCTGTGTTTTAATTATTGTCATCTTGTACTTTGTTATTCCATTTTGTTTTTGTTTTATAACCTTGATAAAGCTAGGTGAAACCCTAGTGAAACGTCGGTAATAAAATATTATTTTTCTATAATCATCACACGCAGTTTTACCTCAAAACATATATATATATATATATATATATATATATTAGCACGTAGGTTTTCACGAACAGTCATAGGTACATCCAAATTTGGTTTTAGGGTTTTTGTTCGTGTATTTTCTCTTCTCTCTAGCTGGCCTACACAAGGACCATTGTCAGCTGGTCGACGTTTCGGCTGAATCACATCAGCCATCATCAGGACGAGACCCTTACAGCTCCGAAAAAACTACTGCTGCTGCTTCTACTGCAGACGTGGGAAATGACCTCGCGTTACAACTCACAATACAATAGATGTGGAAAAATACACAGGTCCGACTACACGTAGCCGAAGCCGTCTGGTTTAATGTTTGTTTGTTTTTGCCCGGGCTGAGTCGGGCTGCGTGCGCAATGTGATTACCTACTTTGAGTTGGAGAGTATATAAACCAGCAGAGTTTTCTTCAGCAATGTGCTCATCATCAGACAGTCTTTTTGATCTAATAGCAAGGGTGTTCACTACTGTGGCAAGCTGTGCTGGGTGGTGGTGTGAGTCTGCGTTTAAATATCGATCTGTATGCGTTTGTTTACGGTAGACGGTATGTCCGAAGGTCTCGTCCTCTTTCTTGATTAAAAGAACATCTAAAAATGGTAGACATTTGTCTTGTTCTATTTCTATTGTGAAGAAATGATTGGGTTACGAAACACCTTACTCTCTAACGGATTTTCCCCCAACACAATTGCTCGAGCATTCCATAAAACATCGAGTAAACCTGTTGATCAAGATATTCCAAAAGATGAACCCCGATCAACTGCGTTTCTGCCTTACGTCCAAGGAACCACTGATAAAATAAGCCGTTTACTCAAAAAACAGAATATAAGAACTGTTTTTAGCACGGATCGGAAGATTTCATCTATGTTACGTAACGCTAAAGACACCATTCCTAACGAGTCCCATGGTATATATGAAATTCCGTGTGGAAGCTGCGAAAAGACTTACGTAGGAAGAACTAACCGTAAAATATCTGTCCGCATCGACGAACATAGAGTTGCAGTTAGACGTATGGAAACCACCTCAGCTCTTTTCCAACATGCTTTCGACAAGGAGCACTGGATTAACTTTGATGAAGCTAAAACCTTAGCCAAAGTGGAACATGAAGTGCCCCGAATCGTAAGAGAGGCGGTGGAGATGGAGAAACGGAAACACAACATGAACACACGGGACGATGCTAAAAGACTTCCAGCCACATGGAAACATGTTTTGCAAGGCTGTCATATTCAACCAAAAGCTCTCCCTGTGGACATGTTTTTAGGGCGTCCACCTCCGACAACAAGAGTTGACAAGAGGAAGAAAACTCAACAAGAACCCCTTGAGCCATCTACTCGTACGCTGAGGTCATCTAAAAAGTAATAGAGTGTGTTAATGTCTTCACAGTTTTTAAAATATCTGGATGTTCATAATATGTTGTCATTAGTACCTATGTTTTCTAAGCTTTTTGGTTTTGTCTTTGTATCCAGTTGCAGTGTTTGTTAAGAAGTAAGGTTTTGTTTGTTTTGATATTGTTTTATGTTTTAAATTTCCTTGAAGATGGGCAGGGAGAACTGCCCGAAACGTTGGAACTAATAATAAAACCACACGGACTACCCGAAAATACAATGTCTGCATATATATATATATCATTCGTTTATACGTTTCACTAGGGTCTCACCTAGCTTTATCAAACGTCGGTAATAAAATATTATTTTACTAATCATCACACGCAGTTTTACCTCAAAACAGATATTTTCATATCATGTACTGCGAAAGCCTCAAATCTAACATATATATATATATATATATGTATATATGGATTCCTAGGCTTTCAGGGCCGCTGGTAGATGTAGATGTGGATTCTGCGGTGATTTGCCCTGTGTTTTGAGTTAATGGCTCTAACGTTCGTTCGTCGAGAAGAACGGTTCTTTTTAAAGCCATTACGACTTCCTTGCCTGAGATCAGGGGCGGGGTTAGTATCACACTCATGACCACTACAACCGAGAAGCCACGCCTTCCTTGCCTGAGATCAGAGGGCGGGGTTAGTATCACACTCAAGACCGCTACAGCCGAGAAGCCACGCCTTCCTTGCCTGAGATCAGAGGGCGGGGTTAGTATCACACTCAAGACCGCTACAGCCGAGAAGCCACGGGCTGGTTTGCCATTTTACTGTTTCAGTAGAATTTCGAAAGTTGAATCTACTTCTACATGGCAACACAATTTGTGAATTTATTGTGGATTGAGTTTTGTAATGCCAAATATAATCAAACTTTATATATTTTAAATGTCCAAATTGAATGAACATATTTTGGGGACTTGAGTTGAATATGAGCAGCTGGCAGTGAAATGTACTTGAAAATGTTGTTCAAATCCTGGATGAATACAATTATTCTAATGTGCCACTGGAATATAAAATATTTTTTGTGGGATGCCCGGTGTATGGTACACTGTCTTCAGGTGACTAATTAGGTACATTGCGGATAGGACAATTGTGAAGGGTGTCCGAGGGCTATTTAAGAGGATTCAATCCCTACTGAGGAAAACATTGGACAAAACCTTCAGCTAGGATTGCCGGTCTCGACGGGATTCGATTCCGAGACCTCCCGAATCAAGTCGAGCGCTTAGCGCTCTAATAGCATTCAGTGCATGCTGTAGTCGGAAGGCAATTGTTAGTTGCGCCAAGAAGCTTGCATGCCATAGGTTCAGTGTTGAATCCAGCTATGATTTATACCCGGGGGGGCAAAGCCCCCCCGGGTATAAATTGACTTCATGCACTATATTATATTCCTCCATTTTTTTAAATGTCACTTTGCCGTTTTTGAAAAGGTACTAACATTTTGCTTTAAAGGTTGATAAGGTTTATGTTTGTAACTGTTATCAAATAGGCAGACACTACGAAAAACGTGTGGGCAACTCATGAGGCCAAGAACTAGATTTGTAAATGTGTGGTCATTCGAAGGGCTCCGACTTCTGTTTAGGGAATTCAAAATTATGTCTTCTTTTGTATGTTGGCTCGCAGTCGCGCCTTGAGAGGATATGCGCTTGCAGGACTGATACAGACAAGTTTGTTGGGGAAATGGTCAGTGTACTTTTCGATGCGAAAACACTATTATCAGGTAACTAGGAAAACGCTAAAGAACCGTCGCGTTGATGGATGAGCTTTTTTGTAAGTTTTTAGCTTTCGTGGGATCTCTTTACTTATCAAGTGCTTTTTGAACGAATTGTAGGTGATTGTTGTCAAGTTTCTATTGTTATTTGTTGATTGTTATTATATTCCTCAAAAAACTTATATTAAAACCTTTACTTCTATGCATTCTGGGTAACTTTTTCAACTTTTTCTTTCAAAAGGTACATCACCATAACCTTAATGTCCATGTGAAATATGAACGTTGTAGCCCCACCCGTTTGGTCAGAATCGGCCGAAATATGACAAAAATATCGCACTAAAAATAAAAAAACTCATATTAAAACCTTTATTTCTATGGATTCTAGCTAACTTTTTCAAATTTTTCTTTCAAAAGGTACTACATCTCCATAATCCTAATGTCCATGTGAAATATGAACGTTTTAGCCCCGCCCGTTTGGTCAGAATCGGCCCAAATGTGACGAAAATATCGCACTAAAAATCGAAAAAAATCGTTAAAGTACGATATTCATGAGAAATATTTCTTCGATTGTACCCAAAAACGTAGCAAGTCTAAGTTCAGAGATTTCGAAGGTCCCCTCAAATTTTTATCAAGATCGCATATGCCGTTTTCCCGGTAGAGAGCGAACAAACAGACAGAAAAACTAACAAAAAACAAAACACCCGAGCTATTTTTCTTGGGGTAACGTAAGTGAAAAACAAACAAAAAAACAGAAAGTCAAATTGAAGTCTAGACTTCGCTCGCTACGCTCGCTACGCTCATCCAACAAATGCGTAGGCATCCTGTAGATGGAGGGGTCAACGCAGTTTTCCTTGTATATTAGGCTAAACAATGATACTTGCTTCCTATTAGGCGAATTTTACAAAATCATGCTGTGATTGGAAAAAATTGTATTTGTTTTCGTTGCTAAAATGACCGTTTTGTGAATCTAGCGGTTTGAAGGTTAAATCTAGCGGATATTTAGGAACTTTTAACATCCACATTACACAAAAACTAAATTATTTTGGTATTGCGTTCAGACCACAACTTTTTTCTAAAACGCACCAAACGCACTCTAAAAATCTGATTTTCAAATTTTTCGCCTGCTTCGCCCCCAACCCCCCCTTGCTTGGTCCCTTTGTAATACCCCCGGGATCCCGGGGGGGGGGGGGGGGGCGGGATGAAATGTCTGAATTCAACACTGCATAGGTTGTGCTATAAAATATGTATGGTGACGTCAATCAAGCTGAGAATGAGACATTTGCAATTCTCAGTAGGTTTGTATGACGTCACTATCATAATTCAACGACTTCACACAAATAATCATGTTAATAAATATATGTAAGCTTAAATAAATATAAGACTGCACACCGTTGGCGGTAGTGATTAATTGTGTTTGAGGGGATGTAGGGGAAGTGGGTGAAGTAAAGTTTCTAATATAATAGGAAGCTAACAACTTAATATTTTGTCTTTGAATGTGTTACAAAACAACAAAAATATGTTTTCATCTTCATAGCCTCAAGGTAAACCAGGCAGGGGTGATAAACTTACTACTTTTGTCGCGACAGTAGCCTGCCGGATCCGTTTACACATGGCAAGTTGATGGGCAATTCGTCAATTAGGGGTCGGGAGAAAGGTCACTTTCTCGCGACTACTGCTTGGGTAAGTCAACTTGCCTGCTGCAGTGCGATTTTATAAGGGTAGCGTGAATCTCGCTATGGATATATCAATCGCTATCAAGCAGTTATCATATTTTTTCTGTGATAACGATTCGATATTCAAGTAACTCTTATTTTAGAATCGCACTGTTGCAGGCTGTAAATTGCCCTAACCATGTAAGTGATGTTGACATGAGGCGAACGAGTTGCCCCCCCCCCCCCCCCCCCCAATTTACACGGGGTGAGTCGGGAAACATGTATTTTGCGGCAAGTTACTTGTTCTATTAGGAGCGTGAATACTACTCAAAGCGGGTGTTTAACGTAATATTATTCTTATTTCGCGACCTCAAATTAACTAAAAATGACACCTTAGACATAAATGAGTGTTAAAAATAGCAAAATACTTCATTCCGACGGCCATGAGAAAATTTTCCGGGTCCACGGGTCAGATCAATTTAATTAAGCTATAGAACAACTATACCAAATCTGTTGCTTGTATCACTAATTGCCACTTTTTTGCAGAACCTCAGGTCTGCCACTGCGACAAAAGCTACTTGCCTCCCGACTGGCCCTGTGCAAACGAGGCTTAAGAGATGTAACAACCTCCAAATGAATTTCAAACTTTGGACACTCTTTCTCTTAAGTCCACATAAGATAATGTAAGGTCATAATACCCCCAACCATTAAAACTATGAAAACAAAATAAAATTACGGTCGAGAACGGATTACCCCCATTTTCTTGAGCGCCTGGACGTCATCCTTGAACTTATGGTAAGAGTCGGCTGCGATGTCTCCGTTATCAACAATGGTCATCGGTTTCTCATGCGTCAGCCTATCCCAAATATTCTCGCCCTTGCCTGAAAGAAGAGTGTTCGAAAACAAGTGCTAGAAATGCATTACACAAATAGCTGCACCAAACAGAAGGGAAGACATCTAAGTCCTGGGCTCCTGATACAGCAAGCCACGGCACAGCTAGCACCATGGCTGTTACAAGACTAGTCTACTTACCACTCACGTTCCACGCCCCTCTATCTGGTAGCTGGAACTAGCTGCACCGAACAGGAACCCAGGAGGGAAGACATCTAAGTCCTGGGCTCCTGATACAGCAAGCCACGGCACAGCTAGCACCATTGTTAGTACCGACAAAAGCATTTTAATGAATGAGTGAACGACAATAGTAACTCTTTACTCTTCACCTTCTAAATAAATTTAATTCATATCATAATAGGTAGAAACTCTTGCCATTCATACAGCCTAATTGTTCTTAAGTTTTTACCAATATTAATTACACTCATTTGAAAAGTCGTAAAAGTTCAAAGAACAAAAGATCATGGCTTGAATTAATACATACATTATCTGAAAGTTGCATTGTTACTTTTTTGCTGAAAACCGTTTTCATTTGTTTTAACCAAGTATGAACTGCAACGGCTTGTGGTCGGTTATCAGAGTAAAAGCCCCGCCATTGATTTTATGATGGAATCTGTAGCATTAAATTTACCTTATATTGGTTTGTCACTGCTCTAGACGAACAAATTTGTGTTTGGTTTTCACACCTACCTTTTATCTTCTTATTTTTGCAGCGTAGCCATGTAGCTTTGACCAGTACATAACACGATGCACCTGAGTCACTTATAGTAACTTAGTTAAGGCTGTGTGTTCACCAAAAACCAAAATCCAAAATATACATAACACCGTAGTTATAGAGTATGATCATTAATCACAGCCTTGTGAAAAGATCAAAATATATTTTTTTGATTTTTTTGGTCGATGTATTATTCCTCTATTGCTACTTTTTTTTTTTAACTATTTTTGGTGCTGAGTTTTTCCAAAAGTATACCATTTGGATGGCTGATATTTTTATTGTAGCTAACACTCATTTTTGACTATAGCATGTGGTATTTTGAAATATATAGCTTTCGTATCTTAAGAGCTTCCTTTTTTTTCTTTTGACGGTACAAATACCACAAAAGTACCGGAAAATATAACACACTGTTTAATGTAAGGTATTGAAGATACACATTTCAAAATAACACATTCTATAATCGAAGATGAGTGTAAGCTATAATAAAAATATCAGCCATCCTTATGGTAAACTTTTGGAAAAACTTAGCACCAAAAATCGTTCAAAAAAGTAGCAATAGAGGAAAAATGCATCGACCAAAAAAATAAAAAATATCAAAAAAATATATTTTGATCTTTTCAAAAGATTGTGATTAATGATCATACTCTATAACAACTGATTTTTTTTGCATATTTTGGATTTTGGTTTTTGGTGAACACACAGCCTTAAGCAACTAAGTAAATTCTCAGCAGTAACCAAATCTTCTGTAAGTGTAGCAATACTAATTGAATTTACAGCAAATGTGAACTCTCTTCTTCTTCTTCTTCTTCGTCTTCTTCGTCTTCTTCGTCTTCTTCGTCTTCTTCTTCTTCTTCTTCTTCTTCTTCTTCTTCTTCTTCTTCTTCTTCTTCTTCTTCTTCTTCTTCTTCTTCTTCTTTCACTATTCTTACTTTTTCTTTCTTGTGTTATTCGCCTTGTGTGTATTTCAGCCCTTTGGTTTGGAATACATTATGGAAATACCCTTCTAGGCCGCATTTAGTGCATTTTCCCTCCTCGACGGGCACTGTTCACTTCTCGCGAAGTGACCCATAACGTCAACTTCTGCCAGTCCCCAGAGTCCCTGGTTTGTTTTCCACGTTTGTTGGTGCGAATTGACGACTTGCCAGAGGGGGGAATGGTCTAGTATAGTATTTGCGTGGGCTCAACGGGGTCTGGGGCGAAGCCCCGTTTTTTTTTTGTATTGTTGTCCTCGAGATGGCCTTATAGAAGCGATCTGAGGTATTATTTTGAAAGAGATTTGAAAAGATTTGAGTCCAAGTCTTTGTGTAATATTTGCCGACAAAACAATGCCGACAAGGACAAATAGACCATGGCATTGGTTTGGTTTATTAATGTACAAACACTTCCTGGCTAGGAATATATTTGTAAATTGACGCATTATTTATTAGCGTTACGAGATATAGTCACTTGGTATGATATGAGGAGATGGGTATCAATAGGTGGGGATTTAGCCATTCTTGGCGGGGATACATTGAAATTACCAGAGGGGGGAAAATCTCCCCGATCCCCCGCCGTCAATTCGCACCCTGTATGTATTTATTTATGTTACGGTATATATACAAATAATGCAATAATATGAAGCTCTTACACGACAACGGCTTATTTAGAAAATGTTCATCCTCCTCTAGCGTGCAATAACAACACAATACAAATAATAAATTCAAAGAGATCAAGGTGTTGAAATTTGAAACGTATAATTTTCATGTATAAATCTCCATGCATTGTTTGTGTGTCAGGAATCAGTATGCTATATACTGTATAATGTATCAATACACAAAAGGTATAATTTGCAATTTTTGGCGTGACTTTTATGCATTAATTCATATTAACAACTTCACTATATCCTTGAATTTGTGTAGAATCAACCTGTCTCAAATGAGTACACAATATTATACTAACGTGAAAATTATTACAAAGACTAAATCGATAAAACCAAACTGAGATAAGATGACTTTCTAGGTAACTAGGACAATTAGCTAAACTATAGGAAAACGCCAAAGTCGTTGTAAGACGAGTGAGTGAGCCATGTGTTGAGTACCCGGGAACATTCCCTTTCTTCCCACTACCTAAGGTCTCTCTAGCCTATCATAGGCTAGAGTGGCGCATTACGGCCTTACAGTTGACTTGCCCTTATACCAACTAAACTTAAATACCCTATTATTAATACCAATATAATTAATAATTATGAAACTTAAATGCAAATGTTCCCGTGTACTCAACACATGACTCGCTCACTCGTCATTCTATCTTCGTCTCATCGGAACGCTTTGTCCGTGAGTTGCAACATAAATACCGGCCTCTGATGGCCATAAATTACAGTTTGATGGGGGTGCCTGATGATGAGAACGCGGAGTCGTGGATTTTTCTAGACTGTATGATTGAAAATGGGGGGTTTAATTTGGGGAATAGCGGATCATCCGCCAGATGATTGTACAGTATGATGTGGGTGGGGGCAAACATAAGTTTACAGTTTTGTTATTCCCGTCTCTTCTAGGCGGGCGGTGGAAGACCTCCTTGGAACATCGGAGGCCGCTTTCGGTTGAGATGACGAGGTGGTATGGTGAGAGGTGTTCTGATTGCTGATAAATGTCTTATATGTCGTTTGGGCTCGGAAAGAACTGCGTTTGCGCCTGGATGGTCGGATATCTTCTGTCTGGTAGGTCGTTGTAGAATGTTCGGGAGACATCACGGAGGTGCTCGGCTATTGATGCCATTTCTAGGTCTTCGTGGAGAAGGTGGATGGGAATTTCGCGCGGGGCGAAGGACACCATTCGCAAGATTCTATCTGTAGCCGTTGTAGTGAATCAAGATTGCTGAGTGTCACACCGGACCACACTGGGCATGCATAGGCGATGGCCGGTCGGAAAATCTGTTTGTAGATGGTCAGACGGTCAGATAAATCAATTTGCAGGGAAGTAAGTAGAGGACGTAGGACTGCCGCTTTTCCAGTGGCTTTGCGGTGGATGTTTTGAATGTGGTTTAACCAGGTAAGACGCGCATCCATCTCTGTACCAAGGTAGTTGGCAGATGCTGTCCAAGGGATCTGTACTCCTGCTAGCTCCAGATGGGGCAGAAACGGCTTCCTTCGCTTTGTGAAATCAACTGCTTTCGTTTTGGATGGGTTGATCGAAGTTCGCCACTTGGCATACCAGGCTGCCATTTTGTTTGAGACCTGCCTGGAGTAAAGCTACGGTCAGTGTAGGAGATCTTGCAGTAGCTGCCAGGGCATCATCGTCCGCGAATAAATGGATATCCACATCAGGAGGAAGTCTAGGGAGGTCCGCTGAGTATATATTGAATAGGAGTGGACTTAACACAGATCCTTGCGGTACACCCGCTTTGATTTTTTGTGTAGTAGAGACTGCTCCGAGCCAAGAAACTTTGAACGATCGAACTTTTAGGAATGATCTTATTAGGTGCTGTAGGTGCAGCAGAAATTTATGTTGTTCCAGCTTGAACAAGAGGCCGGCGTGCCAGAATGTATCAAAGGATTAAGCCACATCAAGAAAGACAGCTGCCATGCCATGCCGGAATTAAACACTTGGGTAATTGTTGGACAATCTAAGCAGTTGGTGCACGGTTGATGCTTGCTTCACAAAGCCATATTGAGTGTCTGGTATGATAGCATTTTCGGCCACGTGGCTCTGGAGGCGAGTTCGAATGATCTTTTCGTAAACCTTGGCCCAGACATTGAGAAGACTAATAGGTCGGTAGCTTGCTGGATCTCTTGGCGGTTTTCCTGGTTTTGTTATGGCGACCACTCGTGCTGTTTTCCATGGATCTGGGAAGTAGCATGCTCGCAACGAGGCGTTTATTATGCTAAGTAGGCGGCAGTGAGCAACCGCAGGAAGTTGGTGGATAACGGTTTTGTTTATCCCGTCTGGACCCGGGGCTTTCCTTGGTCGGAGATCTCTAAGAATTGACGTAAGTTCTGCAGAGGTGCACAAGTCGCTAGCAGGTAAAGGTGGTGTTATTTTTGTTGTTTTATAGTACCGCTCGATGGGTCCGTCTAGGTCAGGCGATGAGTCGACTGGAGCAACAGTCTGAAAAGCGTTCTCCATAACGTCTGCTAGGGCGTTAGCCTGTTCAGTGCTGCTGAGTGCCGGTCCAGATGGTGTGTCCAGTGGTGGATTTGGAATACCTCGTTTAGATAGTGATTTCACCATGGGCCAGATGGAGTGGTCTGCAACTGACAGAGTTTGAAATTTTTCCTCCCACTGATGTCGGCGGTGTTCAGCAAAATCGCGGCGTAGCTCTCTGCATAGCTTGTTGTGTTCAATGCGCAGGTCAGGCGTTCGAAACGCCTGCCACCGTCAACGGGCAGTATTCTTTATGAGAACCGATCGCTTTAGCCCTGCAGGGAGGTCCATGTACGATGGCGTTGATCAAGTTGTCCTGGGAACTGCCGTATCAGATGCTGAAACGACACAGGTCTCAAGATGAAGAAGGCACTCTTCAATTCTCTTTGAATTTATCAAAAGAGGCACTGGATTGCTCAGATTTTGGGTCACAAGCTGACGGAAAAGGTCCCAGTTGTCTGTCTTGTAGTCTGGAATTATGTGTTTGGAGGATACCAGGGTAGTGTTCTCAGGATCAGAAGTACTGGATCATGGTCCGACGTCAACGCCTGGAGTGATTGGAGGTCGTAAGATTCTCTGACATTCCTGAGTATGGCAATGTCCAGATCATCCGCGGTCGTCCTATTTCTTAGGTGGAAATATGTGGGATCGACAGGGCCAACAATCGTGTAGCCAAAGTCTACAGAGTGTGCTAGTAGTTGGGCACCCCTATGGTTTCTACAACCGAGTTCCAGTGCTTATGTCTTGAATTTAGGTCGCCTGCCACAACAGTGGGTGTGGTTCCTGGAAAGAGTCCCTCTATATCCGGGAGGTGAATGCTTCCTCGAGGTGGGTGGTAGACGGATATCAGTCGGAGAGGTCCTCCCAGCGAGGTCACTTCTACTACAGTAGCTTCAAGGAGTTTGGCCGGTGTTAGAAGGGCCAGCTGATGATGGTTGATTTCGTTTGCTACTAGAATGGCTGTTCCCGTTGTAGTTCTTGGGCAGTCAGTTCTAATGACAGACTATCCAGGAACTGTCCACTTTTGGTTGGGTAGAAGGTGAGTCTCATTTATCAGTGAAATTTCAATTCGATTAATTTTTAAAAGGTGTAACAGTTCTGGAGTTTTTGCAATTACGCCTCCATTGGCGTTCCAAAAAAAAATAATAAGCTTACAGTCACTCGTCTAACAACGACTTTGGCATTTTCCTATTCTAGTTGGCTAAGGCGCCGTTATACCCGAAATGTGGGAGACCTGGGTTCAATTCCCTGGTCGCGAAAGGTTTTATAATTTCTAGATTGTATTTGACAAATTATTAAACGTGTTTTGAAATACATATAACCATAGAGTATAGAACACAGTATAGTCTACCATCTGTCACAAAACAATGGAAAACATAGCCCGTGCGAAATACGTGTAAAGATTGCAAGGTTAATTCAATTTCCGAGCGGAATTAATTGGGGGTACCTTGAGCGTACAAGATTCGATACACCTTGGGCACTGCATTTCACAGCCAGACAAATAACAAACAAAAATCTTATTTAAAAAACAAAGCCATAGTTGTTAAAATATTTCCTACACATTTGCAGCATATTTTTAATTCGTTATTTCTTGTACGTTAAAATCGCAATGGATCTAGCTGATTTTGTTAGCAGTTCTCGGTAAACTCGTACCGGATATCTTTTAAAATTTCAGCGCAATCTATTAAGCGATTCGACTGCTTTTCGATGTAAAGACACAGACCCACAGAATCACAGATGAGACGATTTTCTAGAATGGTTTACTCACTCGCTTCGCTTCCCCGTCTAGTTCATAAAATCGGTATTGCATTGTAATGGCATCCAACCGATCAAATCCTCATGATATGAAAGTAAACATTTTTATGTACACAACTCACAGAAAATAATCACTTATTATACAGTGGTTCTTTAAAATAGAGAAGTTTATTATAAAAACAGCCAATCTCCAGAATAACCGATTTCGAACAAATAAAATCTTTTTTTTACTGGAAATAATCCTGTAATAAACGTTTTGGCAAAACCTACCTCACACGTTTAAGCTTGGAAAACATAAGATTTTTCACAGAAACAACCTATGTCCATTGATTTTTTTTACATATTTTATTTAAGGCAGTGCATTTAGGTGATAGCTGTCCAGATGTTCTATGTTGGAACTATAGATATATCCTATAAAGCTTTCTGGGACACTAAAATAAAAATCATACTTTTTCAAAATATTTAACAAAAACAACCAATGTCCGAAGCTTTTTGGCTTTTTTGGCTTTCTGGGAAATATTATGACAAAATATCTTAGCAGAAAATATAAAATCATTGGGCGACGGTCCGCCCGGAGACAAGCGAGCGATGCTTGGGCGACACCGAACCCGGCCCTATATACATACAAGAGTTGGGGGGTTTTCAGCTCCCCGGCCAAAGCCGCCCCGAAAGGAGTTACAATCTTTGAAAACTGGGTTTCCTTTTTGTGGCCCCTCAAAAAAAAAATAAAACCTGGCCTGCGGGTTTTTGGCTCTTGTTTTTGGTGGTGGTGGTGGTGGGGGTTTGGTGGGGGTTTTGGGGGGGGGTGGGTTGGGTTGATTCCCCGGGAGAGTTTTTTCCCTACAAGAAAACGGGTAAAAATTGAAAATAAAACGGACCAACTTATTGTATTTAAGCCTCCTTTTTTTTCAAAACCAAAAATGGGTAAACGGGCCCCAGGAAAACAAAATTTGGATGAAATAAAAAAAACCCCTTTACCAACGGGTTTTTGTTTAAAAAAGCCCCCCCCCCCCCCTCCCCCCCATCCCCCCCCCCCCCAACAAACCCCCCCCCAAAAATTTTTTAAACTGGAAATACATTTTGTATCTCTCTTTCTTATCATTTTTGAATATGGAAAGAAAAATTTGGGTTTAACGGGTCCCGGAAAAAAAAAAAAAACAAAATTATCAAAAGTAGGTAATTCCGTATTTTATGAAAATACGCATACCGAAAAAAAGGGTTTCATCTTAGAATTTTGAAATTGGGGCCACACTCAGATGTACCTATATAAAAAAACCCGGGGAAATTTGGGACCGGGGAAAATCAAAATCAAAATAAAAATCAAAATCAAAATAAAAAAAGCGTAAACTAGGGTAGTAATTTGTAAAGTTGAATTAAACATGCTTTTTAACCATTATAAATATCAATGTTTATGCTATTTCGTTGGTTTTTGTTGTTAGCGTACCGTTCCAATGCGAAGGGCCGGGTTTTCGATTCCCGCTAAAGTCAGAAGTTTTTTAACTTTGATTGGACTTAAGTCTATCAGTTTTGTCTTAGGATTTTGTAAACGGTGAATTTGGGAGCCGTCCAGCAAAATCAAAAGGGTAATTATCGGCGTAGAAATTTTGTATACAAGCTTGAAATAAACATGCTTTTAAAACCATTAAAATATCTAGAGTTTATGAGTGCGTGGTTTTGTTGTTAGCGTATCTGCTTCCAAGGGAGAGGGCCGGGGGTTGATTCCGCAAAAGTCAGAAGTTTTTTAACTTCTGATTTGGCCTTAAGTCTATCAGTTTTGTTTTGGGGTTTTGAAAACGGTGATTTGGGGACCCCGCCAGCAAAATCAAACGGTAATTACTCAGGGTAGTAATTTTGTATACAAGTTTAAAATTTAAAAACATGTCTTAACCTTTATAAATATTAGTGCTTATGCTAGGCTTTGGGTCTTGTTGTTAGCGTATCTGCTTCCAATGCAGAAGGGGCCAGGGTTCGTTCCCGCTCAAGCAGAAGTTTTTAATCGATTTGGATTTAATTTATCAGTTCTTGTTTTAGGAGTTTGTAAACGGGATTTGGGACCCGCCAGAACGAAGACGTAATAAATTTCAGATTTGTTTGAATCGGCCTTGTGATTCGCGTTGACCCGGGGGGTGTTCGCACCCCATCCACGTTGATATATTTCTTTCTTTTTAGGTATCTGTTCCAATGCAGAGGGGCCAGGGTTCGTTTCCCCGCTAAAGTCAGAAGTTTTTTAACTTGATTTGGATTTAAGTCAATTTTTTCTGTCTTAGGAGTTTGAAAAAACGGTACTTTGGAGCCGCCTGAAAAATCAAAACGCGAAATTTACTCGGCGTAGAATTTATACAAGCTGAAATAAACATGCTCTTAACCATTATAAATATCTAGTGTTTATGCTAGTGCGTGGTCTTGTTGTTAGCGTATCTGCTTCAATGCAGAAGGGCCGGGGTCGATTCCCGCTCAAGTCAAAAGTTTTTTAATTCTGATTTGGACTTAAGTCATCAGTTCTTGTCTTAGGAGTTTGTAAACGGTTTGACTTGGACCCGCCCTGCAACGAAGCACGAATAAATTTCAGAGTTGTTCTAAATCGGCCTTTTTGATTCTGGCGTTGATCCGGGGTGTTCGCACTTCCATACCCGTTTGATTATTTCCTTTTTAAAAAAATATCGATCTTGGTTGGTTATCGCCACTGTCGATTGCGTCGGGGCCTGCGGGGGTTGGCTTGGTCGCTTTGATTTAAAGCCCCACTGAAAATCAGTATATAAAAGAGGGGTAGTCTGTAAATAAAATTTTTTTATTTTTTTAAGGGGTATCTTTTGGGGGGGCCGTGGGCCCCAAAATGTAAAAAAAAAAACTTTGAACTCAACAAATTTAATCATTCCCCCCTTGAAGCGAACGAACAACAAAAAAATGTAAACCAACCCAAAAACAAAAAAATTTTAAAAAAAACGGCAGCCAAACTTCCTTCAAAAGTCTCCGGGGTGTGAATGCTGGAGATATGAAGTGAGCCAAGTTTTTTTTCTTTTCCCTAGTTCCTTTTAAAAAAAGTAAAAACATTTCGCCTGTTGACGAGCGCCAAACCAACGATTTTTTGGTAAAAAAAAAAATTTTTTAAACTCGAAATCATAAAAAAATTTCCTTGGATGAATTGGTTCATGGCCAAGCCATTTTTTATGATTTTGATTTAAAAATTTACTTTTTTTCCCCAAAAATCGTTGGCTTTGGGGGCTCTCAACAGGCGAAATGATCTTACTTATTTTTAAAAAGGAAATAGGGGGAAAGAATAAAAAGTTGGGTCAACTTCTATATTCACAGCACACAGCCCGGGGACTTTTTAAGGAGAGCTTGGCTGCCGTTTTTTTTTACAAATTTTTGTATTTGGTTGGATCAAGATATACAGTTATAATCAAAAAATAGATTTTTAATACATTTATTGTGGACTTTATTTATTTATTTATTTATTTATTTATTTATTTATTTATTTATTTATTTATTTATTTATTTATTTATTGATTTTATTTATAAGCTTACAATTATACAAAGTTTTGTATGGTGGCAATGTCCAGTATTAACATCAACAGATGGCGAAGAAATGATGTGAGATCTAACTCTGCCGTTGACAGAACCGTAGTGAAGTGACGGCTGTAATGGCAGACCCACTCGGTTGGCCCGTTAGGTCTTTCCAGTCACGTGATATGTGCCAAGTTTTATCTAGCTTACCCATCGCGCGTGGCTGCTAACAATGCAGCTGAGGGAGCCACGCTATAAGAACGGTCTTTCTTATCTAAATAAAACTTAATTTGTCATCAGTAAGCCTGCCATTACGCCATCAATAACAAACATGCTCTGAGACCGGCTGACAGATGCACTACAATACATTCGAAAAACATTACGTGTTACAACAAAATGGATAGCATAGGTAGCTTCCCCGTAAAAAATACATAATGTGCCAATTTTCATGGAGATTGAATGAATGGTGTAGTAATGCAAAAAGGACAAACATACATACAGACAGACAGACATACATTCGTTTTTGTATTAGACACTATTAGTGTGACGTCATTCCATCATCGCTGCCCATTACACAGTGGCGTAGCTACCGCCCCCGCAGCTCCCGCGACTGCGGGGGGGCCCTGGCCTGACTGGGGCCCTCGGGGCCCCTGTCAGGCTACAGAGGGCCCCTTCATCTTTCGAAATGAATTTTGAAGTAAAAAATCTCTTGCAGAACTTACCCCCAAAATAACATCTTTTGTAAAAAAAAAAAAACGCATTAGTTCAAGTTGACAAAAGAGAAGAATGAACCGTGATAACCAATTTTACACATATTAACTTCAAAAATGCATACCTCTAAACAATTTGCACAATTTTGTCAAATCACCCGAGTTGAACATGGCCAATCATCTGTGACATGACTACTGTCAGTTCTGTCAATCTTTTTTTTTAATTTTATAAAAAACTGGGTGGTATTAGTAAGATTCCAATTCCAGATTCTTTTGAACGGGGATATTTACAAAATGCCTTTACAGAGAAATCTCATTTCACATAGAATATAACGCGGTCCATTACACTAATAAATCATGACAACCCTTCTGTTGTCTGTCAGAGGGATGTTTCGATGATGGCATGCAATTATTAGTTCATTGACATTTCATTCACACTTCAAGTGATCCTATGACAATGACTTCACACCTATTTTAATCAACATCATCAACACCATCAGTATTATCATAAGTAGGTATATGATTATTTTTTATATTATTATTTAAAAGTGATGCAAGTAACCCATCCACTGTTGTAAATCTCTGGACGTGTCTGATTGCTTGAAAAACGTTGCTCATTCTCATTCTCAGTTTGACGTCATCAATAATCGGTGACGTCAGAAGCAATGTACGAAGGGTCCAGATCGAGACTGAGAACGGGAATGAAACCAAGTAACGAAATAGCCACACTACGTAAATGTATGCAAGTTTAAAAATGTGTGTTTTCTGGGGTGTTTTCATTTATTTTATTTTTATTTGGTGTTGATATTATTAATATAACATAATGGTTTTAGTAAATAAATGTATTAGGGATGTAATCGAAATCGCGTTTTAGGCCATCAAACATAATGTAGGGCCCAAAATTTTTTCACCTACGGTGTAAAGCCTCCGGCGGCTAAACCCCAGCTATTCCGCGCAAGTCGCGGGGGGGACCAGGAAATGTTGCTACGCCACTGCCATTACAATGATAACAGTAATTACTTAAATAATGTATTAAATAACGAGACAAACCAGCTTTTATTTTGACATTTTTTAGTAATATGTATTTGATTTTTTGATTTTCATTAAACAATATACAGAAATAAACAAACATAAACAGCATCCTAATACGTATCCAGATTTATGTGTAACTTGAAGTATATTATTGGATGAGCGAAGCGAAGACTTCAATTTCACCGACCCCCCAAAAAATTTAGCTCGGGTGTTTTTTTTTGTTTGTTTTTTCCTGTCTGTTTGTTCGTTTTCTACCAGGCAAACGGCATATGCGATCTAAATGTAAATTTGAGGCGACCTTCGAAATCTCTGAACTTAGACTTGCTACGATGGGTACGATGGGTTGGGTACAACCGAAGAAATATTTCTCATGAATATCGTACTTTTACGATTTTTTTCGATTTTTAGTGCGATATTTTCGTGACATTTGGGCCGATTCTGACCAAACGGGTGGGGCTACTACGTTCATATTTCACATGGACATTAAGGTAATGGTGATGTATTGCTTTTTGAAAGAAAAAAGTTGAAAAAGTTAGCCAGAATCTATAGAATAAAGGTATTAATATGAGTTTTTTAGGTTTATAATAACAATTAACAAGTAACAATAGAAACTTGACAACAATCACCTACAATGCATTCAAAAAGCACTTGCAGAGGAAAAGTGGTCCTACGCAAACTAAAAATTTACAAAAAAAAGCTCATCCATCAACGCGGCGCGACTTTAACGTTTTCCTAGTTCGCGACTATGCATATAATCTACTGGATTAAATTTGTGTGGCTCGTTGGTCTTGTTGTTAGCGTATTTGCTTCCAATGCAGAAGGTCCAGTGTTCGATTCCCGTCAAAGTCAGAAGTTTTTTAACTTCTGATTTGGAATTAAGTCCATCAGTTCGTGTCTTAGGAGTTTGTAAACGGTGACTTTGGAGCCGTCCTTGCAATGAAGCACATAATAAATTCAGAGTTGTTCTGAATCGGCCTTGTTGATTTTGGCGTTGATCCGCGGGTGTTCGCACTGTCCATACCACTGATTGCTATATTTCCTATTAAAACAATCGATCTTTGGTTGGTTATCGCTCACTCGTCGATTGCGTTGGGTCCTACAGGGTAGGCTTAGTCGCTTTGATTTACTGTCCCCCACTGAAAATCAGTTATATAACTGAGTGGGTAGACTCTAAATACAATTTATTTATTTAAATTATCGAATGTAGTTCGAAGCAATAAATGCAATGCCCGATGTTTTATTTTTCTGTGAGACCTAATACAAAAATGAAAAGTAGTCGCGTTCCAAGATAATAGCAAATAGACACTATTAGTGTGACGTCATTCCATCATCGCCGCCCATTACAACGCGCAGCAACGCCCAGTTTGATTCCAAACACAGTTGCGTTCCCCTTTAGTCTCTTTCTCCCGATGAGCTCGACACTTGCGGGGAACTATAATTACT
The DNA here is from genome assembly GCA_024449915.1 of Sweltsa coloradensis. Lineage (NCBI taxonomy): Eukaryota > Metazoa > Arthropoda > Insecta > Plecoptera > Chloroperlidae > Sweltsa > Sweltsa coloradensis. Next base: position 99,840 of record JAMZAV010000535.1, read on the forward strand.
CAAATTCCATTAATTGCTTAAATGCTTTATTTCCATAAAAATGTAGGCCAATAGTTTTTTTTCAATTCAAATGCGTTTTATTTCATTAGCAATTGCAAAAGCATTGCTCACTTAAAAATACATAGTTCATGTACAAGTCTTGAAACACGCTTTAACTAATTCTAAATCTACTTACAAAATACCTGATATTTTACATATTTAATTCTACATGCAAAATACAATATTACATGTTATTCATTTTACATTCAAAATAAAATTTACATATTTCATTATATATAATTATTATAACAATAATATTTCCTCATCGTCCTCAAATTTTAGTTGTTTATCGTCAAAATTAAATTTGTAATACTTTATTCACAAGATAATTTCTTATCATTTAATTATTCATAGGCCCTATTTAAATACAATACAATAATTACAAAAATTTCTTCTCAGCGTTATATTTTTACCCTCTTATCTTTTACCTCAAATTTTTAATACAATATTCGCAAGAGCAGTCTTTGCCATCTTGAAATTCTTTTATACTATAAAATCCATGAAAAAGTAGATATTGTTTAACGTTTATTTTAAATTTGTCTCTATTTATGTTGAGGTCTTTTAATTTAGTTGGTAAATTGTTAAAAAGAATAACACCAGCTTTAACTGGGTCTCTGTTTGATAGGTTGAGTCTGTGTTGGGTTTGGTGTAAATTACTATTAAATCTTGTATTCTGGTTATGTATAAAACTGTTACGGGTAAAATGAGATGGATTATCTTTGACAAATGTAAGAATTTCGAGAATGTATAAGCAAGGTAGGTTAATATATTCAGCTGCACAAAAAGTTTTCTGCAAGATGATCTATAACTTTTCCGACCTAAAATTCTGACAGCCTTTTTTTTGACATTTAAATATGTCTTGAGCAAATGTAGACCCACCCCAAATTAATATACCATATAGTATAATAGATTGTAGTAGTAGATAATGTTTGCATATTTTAGGATATGTTTACAGTAAGATTAGATTACCATACCTTTAAAACTTCTGGTTTTTTTATAATCAAATTATAGGTCTATAATACAATATTATACAAAAACTTACAATTTGTGTGTGTTTATGTTTAAGCCAAGAGAGCCAAACTTTGTTTCTTCGTTGCTAAGGGCTACCAGTTGCTGTAAGAAATTGTAAATTGTCACCTTGTTTGACCTTTAATTAAAGCGTACTATTTTAAGCCACATTCTAGCCTCACCATGTACCAGAACATCACGCTCTTAACTTATATCCCTTCTCGGTGGCGAAACTAGTCATTGTTTTTTGGGTGGGCGAACATTTTTGTAACCTCAAAAGATCAATGGTTAGCACGACTAGTGCACTAGTGTGCGTCAATGGTGTCATCCAAAACTCTTTCCTGGGTAAAGTGCATGATTGTGTACATTGGGGGTCTGACAATGCGTATTTGTTTCGATTCTTAGAGTGTGATTGGAGTATTTTAACGAGATTTATTTTGACAAAAACCTTACAAAAGATGCAAGAAAAATTTGCAAAGTAAGAAAAACATTTGAATAAATACCTCATCAAATAAAAATTGTGCCCCCTTCGCCCCCCCCCCCAACCCCCGTAGTTACGCCACTGATCATTCTCTCATATATGGTCAATATGTTATGTACTGTACTGTTATGATGTTTTATTGTATACATACAGGGATAAAATGAATTATAAATTGAATTGAATTGTTTGCGTTTTGCTTTAGGAAGACCGTCTATTGGCAAACACTAAATAGTCCAGTGCAAATAAGGTTTGACCTGGACATTTAAAGCTACTAAGCAACTTTGGGGATATGTTCAGACAACCTCCTTAAACATTTTATTAAGGTTCCCACTCGACCCGAAATGGGATACTCCTGAAATCCAGGAAAAACTGCTTCAGACATGAAATAACGTCGTACAACCAGGAATTTTCGGTACTTGTTCATTAACGGGACCCCCCTCAATTTTTTGTTAATTGATCCCCCCATCGTCGTTTCTTTACTTATTTCTGTTTACAATAATTAATTACAACTTGCGAGGAGTTGAATATGACCCAAACAGTGAACTTTACTCACACGTTCAACGTGACTAAGGCGAGTACAGTCCATTGGAACGCGTAGGCCTACATGAGAGCAGTTGTCGCCGTGCAGCTGACATTGACGTTCACAGACACCAAATGAACCTTCAAAACCTTTAACGTCGCTATTTTAAACGAAAGTACTTTTCCATTGAAAGTCCTTTATATTAAAATCGCGACGTTAAAGGTTTTGTAGTGTGAAGTATGTTGGCGTAGGCCATGTCACTCCTGGCGCAAAGTTTGTAGCCGGAAAGGATGTTTTCGAGGCTTTGTTCGAAATAATTGTGTTTTCCTGGCCTCCCGAAACTCAGATGGAGTAGATGTAGTAGTTATGATTGTCTCATGAAATGTTTTTACTGAATTTTTACATTTTTTGGAGGGGGTCCCGTTAATGAACAAGTACCGAATTTTCTTTAAATGCAAAGTAAAGCTAACCGGGGACCCATTTTTATAAAATTATATTTTTGTTGAAATTTCAACTTGTCAACAATAATTCGACAAAAGTCTGGTGTAATACCTGGAAACACAAAAGTCCTGGAATTTCCCGTAAATTTCCTCAAAATTTGACCATATGTATACGGATTGTCGTATACGTATAAATTACGTATATTATAATTATTAAGTAATATTATAATAATTTTGTTACTATAAAATTATGAGATGAAGGTATTTCAAAAGTCATGTATAAATCTTAATCTCATTTAACAGCTAGTTTGTTATTATTTATACAATGTTACAGATAAAATCAAGTAAGAAAAATTATTGTACCATTTTAATTAATAAAATGAGTTAACACCAGGACTATGATTGGATGTTGATACTTTTAAGTTGAATTGTTACAATCGAATTTTAATGAAGACGGCGTTGATGAACAGCTGGGGGGTCCAGTCCAGATCTGCATCAGATTCCTTCTCATCAGCGCCAGGTTCTACGTCTAAATCATGATCGGGATCATCATCCTCATCATCATCGTCCAAATCTTCAATAGCATTGCTGCGATTGCTGCAACCATGGCCTACACAACTTCCACACATGTTTGTACACTTCAGTCTGTGTTTACTACAGCTGCAGTTTGATGATTCGCACCCTGTGGCTGTGGTGCAATTACAGGATATGAGTTTCAGCAAGTCTTGTGGCGCTGGAGGCCAAGTCTTGAGTCATCTCACTTTCGTTCCGAGTCGCGTTTTCGTTCCAAGTCGATCAAAATCGCCAAATCGGTAGTCTTGGGACAAGACCACGAGTCGCTCGGTGACTTGGAACGAATATTTTTTTCACGTTTCAAACCACGAGATATTTGGTGGTGAGTTGGACTATTTCACGCAACTTGAGTCACTTGACTGCCACATCGAAAGTTTTAAATGACTAAATAACTAGTTATAAGGTACATCCTTTGTATAAAGACGTAAATTACATCCTAAAAATGTTGGCAGAAGGCTTTAAAAGTATTTAAAGTGTCCTAATTGTCGTGACAAATTATTTACGCTCATCGCAAGTAAGCGTGCATCTGCATAAGTAGCGCTTTTGAAGGAACGCCCGACGTGGTCCCGTTGGCCGAGTGGTTAGAGCGCTTGGTTGGAGTGTGAGAGGTTCGAATCCCGTCTGGGAAAACTTTTTTACCTTTTTTTACTCATCGCATAATTATTGTTCACTTATTATCTGTGACAAAAACAATTTTTATAACTTTTCAATGAAAGTTAATCTTTTTTTTCATTTCTTTGCAATTTGTTTTGGTATTTTAGGTAGGCTAGGCCTAGCCCTAGAAAACTTACGCAAATATAACAATATAAAAATATGATTAATTAAATAGAGAGTACAATTGCCTTTAGGCTATTTGATAAAAACAATAATCTGAAATAACAAGTAGGCCAAGCCTAATATACACATAGTGTGTTTTGACAGTTGATTGAAAGTGCAAATCGATTATAGCATCGATAGTTCGTCACAATCGATTAAAGCATCGGTATACTTCACAACATCGATTATTTAATTCGAAATTTTTATGTAACTCTGTTTGTGATTGGTCGCTCAATGAGCTGTGGGGGCGGAGCTACAAGTCGCGAAAAATCAGTCGACTCGAAATATTTTCATCTCACTTGTCGTTTCCAAACGCATGGTGGGTTTCAAGACCACCCTATTTGATATTGCCAAGTCGCTCGCGACTTCGACGAGGTGACTTGACTCACTTCACGACTCGAAACGAGTGGTTTCAAGACTTGGCCTCCAGGTGCCTTGAGGGTGGTGACTGGGACGAGAAGACCATTTTCATTCACCCAACCCCAATCTGTTGGTGCTAGACTAACACATCGCCATTCCTGCACTTGGAGATAAGTCCTTAAGGATTGTTGCCGGGCTGCTGCTGATGTGGGGGGAAGAGAGCCGAGATCAAAGTTTCCCGTAACTGGTTGCCGGGCAATTGTTTTCATGTAAATTTCCGCTCGTCTCTTATCTAGGCTCTCATAGGTGTTTCCCGCATAGAGAGCTGATATGCATGTATCTCCTGCTTGGGCTATTTCATCTGGCATAGCGTTAGGTCTGTTGAAAACACCCATTTGCTGCTGCAGTTTTGGGCTTGATTTGAGTATCTTGTATGGGCTTGATCTTTCCCTGATTATGAATACATGAAGTTGTATCACACCCTGATATGGCGTGGATAAATAGTATGTGTGGTTGCACTTCTCCAGCTTCTACGTGTAGAGATTAGCTGCTGTACAACATTTTTGGTTTGTCTCTACTTCCAGGCACCAACATTTTCACATCCATAAGTTAGTATCTGTGAGTGCAATGAGTAGAACTATCAGGCCCGTGTCTTGCCCAACGATCCAGGTGTCCTCTCCGCATTTTGCGTGATCCATGGCTGTCGTCACAATGAGCCTGTCTGCGTCTGCAGGGGCTTGAACAACTTGAACACCAGCAGACTTCACGACGGCTCGGTTTGGTTCTTGGCACAGGAGCATCAGCGTGTACTGCTGTACCAGGTTAAACATCGTGTGAAATGTCCCCGAACCGTTTAGAGTTTTGACATTGTGATTTGCATTATCGTATACAACCTGAATGTATGCATTATCAGCAACAGTCGGTGAGGAACATACAGAGAGCGATTCTTCGAATCGCAAAGCCTCCTTGTATGATACCCATACTGTGCAACATATCAAGTAGAATCTTTAACCCAAATCGTCTATGAAGCGATACTCCTAACCAAACTTGCATGGGTGACAAAAATGTTCGTGGACGTGCTGCTGCAACGATTGAGTGCTCAATTACTTGAGTCTTGCGTTTTAATGCTGAATCATTCTTTCCTTTTCCCTGCATCAACACTATTTCAATCAAAAGCTTAAGTGTTTTGGGTATCAAATGGTCATCACCAGTGGTTATTTCTTGTGTTGAAGGATAGCAGCCCCTTTCATACGCCCCGGTTCTAATATCCTTTCTTATAATTAACGCAGCTGCTTCTACAATTCGACGCTCTTCACTTTTAAGGTCCATGATTCCTCTCTTTGTACCAATTGTCGTTCCAAATTTTGTGAGCCAGCCCAGAAAAAAAGCAAAACATTTTTTCCCAAATACCTCTGTAAAAGTAATGCCACTCTCATACCTAGCCAACAGCTTCCTCTTCAGTTGTTTTTCACTGTAGGGCTGCACGTTGGGGTCCAGATTCGCTTGCATTTTAACCAGTTCGTCAAGAGTGTATTGGCAATCTTCAGACTCTTGCTCCAGCTCTAAGCACAGCTTATCAAAACTTGTAGCTCGATCTAGGTCCTCCTGGCGGCCACTTCGAGTCGATGTGCCTCGCATAGAAGAGCCAGGGAGCTTAAAGAAATTGTAACAGTTCCGGTGATACCTTCCTTCGGCTGCTACCAAATCCTGCACAGTGCTAAGTCGTACTAGGACAGCCTCCCCCCAAGTGTCTCATCTCACCTGAACTGTTTACTATTTCCAGTGTTTCAACTGTGCAGAATGGATCGCGGTCGGGATGAAGGGGGTCAACGACTCTTTCACACAGGAAACAGTGTATTTTGAAGTCAAAAGATGGCATTCTAGTCATTCTAGGCTCCGGGGGATCTTTGAAGGGACGTTTTGGTCGACGCATATACGCCTTCCTACACTCGTTGTGAAGCTTAACTGAAGTTTTTCTTACCAACAGTTCATCAACATTGTCTTCCCCAATTTTACTTGCATTACAAATTGTGTTTAAGGCACTTACAGTCACCCACGGTCCACGCTTACATCCCACATACTCACACAATATGCAGTTATTCTCTTCTTCGTCAGCAGGCACAACCGAGATATCCATTTTTAAATCACTAGGCACTTGCAAACAACTCAACTTATACAGAGTAAAACGAATGACTGTGCTCCCAACCGACCCCATTGCAACACTGACCACAACTGAGGAAAACGCGACACGAATAGACTTGCAAGAACAGCGTTCTCTAATTGTAAGGTGCGGCCTGACCAAATCGACTTCCTCCTTGGAGCCGATCTCTACCTCGACGTTCTCCAAAAGGATGGAGACATGATAATCAGAGGCAGTCCCTCTGCTCTGAATACAGTTTTTGGTTGGGTCATCATGGGCCCTGTTCAAACATCGGAAGCTCCCTCTCACACTCCACTATCTCTGCTCGCGAGCTCCTCAAGGCTTAGACCGCACTCTGCGTCTCTTCTGGGAAACAGAAGAGATAGCACGCCCTCAACATAAGGATCCAAATGATCATTTATGTGAAGAACACTTCATGTCCTCACACACTCGTGATGAGAATGAATTCTACTCCGTCGCTCTGCCCTTCAAGCCTGCGACTTCTCCTCTCTGCTCCAATCGCTCGGCCGCTCTACAAAGTTATTTAAGCTTAGAGCGTCGCCTTAAACGAACACCCGAGCAGGAGGACGCATACCATCTCTTCATGAAGGATTACGCTGCACCTAAACACATGCAACCTGCACCACAACCTGCAGATTATGTAATTCCTCACCACTGTGTTCACAAACTCACTAGTTCGAGCACAAAACTCCGCGTCGTCTTCAACGCCTCTTATCAAGATAAGAACGGCGTATCACTCAACCACAACCTTCTCAGTGGACCGAAGTTGCAAGCAGATCTTCCCTCCGTCCTGACAGCCTTCAGGACTCACGCTGTTGCCATCTGCGCGGACATACGACAAATGTACCGGCAGATCCTCGTTCATCCAGAAGATCGAATTCACCAACACATCTTCTGGCGCCCATCACATGACTCTCCTGTAGTCGAGTACCAACTCAACACGGTCACGTATGGCCTCACGTCCTCTGCGTTCTAAGCACAACGCGTACTGTCTCAACTGGTGGCCGACGAAGGAGATCGCTTCCCACTTGCTGCTCAAGCAATAAAGTGTCAGGTATACATAGACGATCTCGTCTCTGGCGCAAGTGATCTCGCCTACGCTCGCTCCTTGCAATCTGAATTGCAAGCCCTAGTTGCCCTTAGAGGATTCGAATTCAGGAAATGGGCCAGTAATGTTTCTGACGCTCTAACAACACTTCCTCACGAGCACCTAGAAACCCCCCTTGAATTCTCCAATGAGGAACAAGGTATCAAGATACTGGGCTTGTTGTGGGATCCTCATTCCGACTGCTTCTCCTTTCATACGGAATCCTTTTCCGGATCTGTCACCAAGCGGTCGACTCTCTCCTACATAGCCAAGATCTTCGATCCGCTTGGCTTCCTCACTCCCTTCGTGTGCTGGATGAAGATGTTCTTGCAACAACTCTGGTTAAACGCACTTCAATGGGATGACCCGCTCCCCGATAAGCTCACTCAGAGTTGGTTGTCCGCAGTTTCCGACGTTTCTCAGCTCTCCTCGCTTCGGATCCCACGAGCTTTTCCAGACAGTAGTGGTGTCCACAAGCTGGTTGGATTCTGTGACGCCTCAGAGAAGGGTTTTGCTGCAGTGCTCTACCTGCACACGCAACGCGGATCCACATCTCACGTCACGCTATTGCGTGCAAGAAGCAAGGTATCTCCTATCAAGCCACTGACAATACCCAAGCTGGAATTGTCATCCGCGCTCTTGTTGTCTCGGCTCGTTCAGACGACCTTGCCCTCCCTCTCTACTCTCACTCTGGATTCCGTGGCTCTATACACGGACTCCATGATCGTCCTTGCCTGGCTCGCCACTCCGCCTCACCGTCTCAAAACTTTTGTGGCAAATCGTGTTGTTGAAGTTTTGGAGACCTCAAGCCCTACCAACTGGGCTCATGTCCCCTCAGAAGAGCACCCCGCAGACTGTGCGTCTCGTAGTTTACTCCCATCCGAACTGATGGCGCACCCTCTGTGGCTGGCTGGACCTCCATTCCTGCATTCACCAGCTGAAACGTGGCCACGCTCCGGCCACACTCTGAACGCTCCTATCGATCTGCCTGAAGTGAAGACTTCAGCCACAACCCTCGTCACAAACGCCGCAGTCGATCCTCTGCTCACGTGTCTGGAGAAGTCTCAACTGCCGCGCTCACGTGTATTTGGCCAAGTCATACGGTTCACTCGACTCCTGTTGGCCAAACGCAATCGCACTCCACCTCCCTCAGGCCCTCTGCAACCGTCTGAGTTGCAGGACGCTCTCAATCTGTTGATTCGAGTTACTCAAAAGCACTACTACGCAGATGAACCCCGCAGATTGTCCCGCAGTCAAGCTGGATCGTCTCGTCTCGCGTCCCTGAATCCATTCATCGACCAAGTGGGGAATATCAGGATGGCCGGCAGGCTACGCCATTCCCTAATACCTGAAGCCTCACGCTCACCAATTTTGCTTCCAAAGCAAGCCTATCTCTTGTCTCTCATCTGTGACTCCTTTCATAAGATTTCTCTCCATTCCGGACCTCGCACCGTTCAAGCGCTAATACAAGAACAGTACTGGATCGTCTCTCTTCGTGGTCTGCTCAGACAGTGCATCCATAGATGTCTGACATGTCACAATTTCCGCGCAAAACCTCTGCAGCCCAAAATGGCTGACCTCCCAGCAGCTCGTGTACAACCCTCTCGCACTTTCTCTCACGTCGGAAGAGACTACGCTGGCCCTCTCGCAGTGAAACCCAGCAACCGAAGAAATGATCCAACTACGAAGGGTTACTTATGCCTATTTGTATGCATGGCGACCAAAGCCGTACACCTGGAAATGGTTTCTGAGCTCTCTACAGAAGTCTTCATGGCAGCATTTGATAGATTTACTTCGCGGAGAGGCCTGCCATCTCATATCTACTCCGATTGTGGCCGCAACTATGTGGATGCTGCTCGTCACATTCGTGAAATCCAAGACTTCCTCGCCAAGTAAAAAACCTCAATTTTCGACTCCCTTGCAAGTCGAAAAATAACCTGGCACTTCAATCCTCCATATTCTCCTTACTTTGGAGGCCTGTGGGAAGCAGGTGTGAAATCAGCCAAGTCTCTTATCCGCCGTCTCATCTCCGATACCCCTCATACTCACGAAGAATACGCTACACTATTCTCGCGCATCGAGGCTGTTTTGAATAGCCGCCCGCTCTGCGCTACACCTCAAGACCCGGCAGATGGACCCGACTGCCTGAGCCCAGGTCATTTTCTGATCGGTGCGCCGCTACTTGCTCCGCCCGAGCACCTCGAGCCCGAAACCACATCGCATTTGTCACGCTGGCATCGGGTGAGACAACTACACCAGGCATTCTGGACCCGTTGGTCTCGCGAGTATTTACATACTCAGATGCAGCGTGGAAAATGGACCCGGAATAACCCGAACCTCCAAGTCGGAGACGTGGTCTTCTTGCTTGAAGCCTCAAGCACACCTCTCTCCTGGCCGATCGGACGAGTAACCCACCTGCATCCCGGTCGCGATGGCATTGTTCGCGTTGCCTCTACACGTACGCCGTCAGGCTCTTACACCAGGCCCGTGAACAAGCTCATCAGTCTTCCTGTCGCATAATTGCACAGAAGTTCCCAATTACAGTTTTTCATATTTGCTTCTTAGTTCGCTTGATCGCTTAATTTCTTGCTCTATCGAAAGTCTTTCCTGCATGTTCCGCAATTCTGAGTATTGAATAGAATTATCCCTAAAATGTTGGCTCATTTTAATGGCTGGCATGTTTACGCCAGTATTAGATTTCCTTTCAATTTCCATCCTTTCCCACCGGCTGTGATGTATTCTGTATCACGGTCCGCAATTGCGTCTGTCAGCACTATGCTGGCAACTCGCACTTCAGTGTACTCTCAGCCGCTCCGTCGGAAAGAAGCTCTCGAGTCTCTCGCTTGTAGAGAACGCGCGTGTGTTCTACGCATTCTACTCGCACCTCGCCAGTGTATACGTATACAGTGTACCTGGAAACTATTTCTATTGTGTTTTAACATTATATTAGTGTATGTATTTCACTATATAATCGCTCTCGACGCCGACGCCCCCGACGCCCCCGACGCCTGCCGCCCAGCTGAGTAATCTACACGCCCGCCGTCCTGCTACCTTGCCCAGCCCATACAGCAAGTCGATAAGTGATTTCAGTATATTTTGCAGCTCGGTTTCCCTAAACTCTCCGCCTCTCACGGCAAGCTCGATTCCTAAATCCTATAATACAGTCCACTAACCCCCCCCCCCTCATCGAATACCTAGTCGTCTTGTGGCCCCCCTCGCCCTACACTAGGTCGAATGTAGGACTATCTCGCTTACGCGCAAACAAGAATTATGTCCTCGGCTCCTCGCATGGTTTAAACTTATCCATAATAAATGCTTCACAGAGTAATTTTCTTGAGAACATTGATTTTCCCAACATATGCTTTTTCCCAACATGCAAATTTAACGAGCACTTGTGTTGTTGTGTGTGTGTAGCACTTGTGTCGTGTAAATTTGTAGGCATACTGACTATAAATAAATAACGTGTCGGAGGAACAATCGATGAATTCTTACAAGTTTAACGAATAAAAAACTCGACCACTGATGTCGAAGACCCAATAGCAGCATATTGGGTTACATTGTGTTAGTCAAGGCAGATTCTTGACGACCAGGATGGCCAGTGTTGAAGTTCCAGGAACCAATAACAAGAATAGAAGACGAGGGATGCACTCACTGAAACGCCTCTTGTTTTGGCAAGGTGAGAGAAACTCCATTAACTATTATTTATTTATTTAAAAGAATTTCATTACACATTCGTGTGGAGGCTCTCAGGGCTTCCGAATATTGAAATTATATCAATTCATTAAACCTTTCAGTACCGAATTAAATTTTTAAAAAATAAGTTATTTTAAGTAATATTTTAAGCATACATTAAATTTACACTAGTGGAATTATTTTATGTGGCAAATAAAGACATAATAATAATAATAATTTTTCATTTTACTAATTTTTCTAGTGTTTTTAGTGATTTTTAAATATTTTTTATCGTGCTTTTAAGGAATTTAGGGACATTTTGGATTAGGAATTAAAACTATATTTAACGTAAAGATGGTAATTAGATGTTCATTTCTAAAACAAGATTTTTTTCCTATTTTTTTTTTATATTATTTTACATTGTTTGTATCTCAAAACGAAGCATTACTAGAAAGATATTATTTTTCCTGGACAAACCAATTAATTTTTAACCCTTTTTGCAGAAGCGTATTTTTAATCTTCTCTAAAAAAGGAACTTTTCAACCAACCAGGATGGGGAAAATGTGTTTATTTTTATGGACGAAAAAAACTTGTGGTCAAATACAAAAAAATATCTTTTACCCGGATATAAATTTAGAAAGTTATAAATAAAATAAATTAAAAAATTAAAAAAATCGTATTAAGTGTGTATCCACCCAGTCATATAACTGATTTTCAGTGGGGGACAGTAAACCATGGACCAAGCCAACCCTGTAGGTCCATGATCATGGAAAATGGGTCTGAAAGAGTTCGATTGATTGATTGCACTTTCGCTATTCGAAACGATGAGTGGTGATTGATGAGGATGAAGTATGAACAGAAGGGAGGAGGGGAAACCCGGCCGGTACCGGCACGTAGCCTGCTCCTTTCGAAAAGTACCAAGAAGACCAACGGCTTACCGTCCCATCCGAAAGAACGGTATAACTTTGACAGTCATTGGATGAGCGTAGCGAGCGAAGCGAAGATTCCATTTCACTACACTGAAGAAAAAAAACGGAATGTTTTTTTTTTCCTTTTTTTCGTTCTTTTTTTCTTTTTTCTTGTATTTTTGTGTGTTTGTCCACACGATTCCGGCTAAACCAATACTCCGATTGCGATGAAATTTTATGGAGGTCTTCGAAATCTCTGAACTTAGAACTGCCACGTTTTTGAGCACTATCGGAAAATTATTTCTTGTGAAAATCGCAATTTTTCGATTTTGTTCGATTTTTTTTAAATTTCTTCGTCTTACAACACCTACATGCTTTGTTCGACTGTAATGATTTTTTCACAGAACCTTAATTTTATGAATTATTATATTCTTGTAAAATTTGTGCGCAATCGAATAATTATTTCTTATGAAAATTTCAATATTACGATTTTTTCCTTTTTTAAAATTACGATTAATAAAAAAAAACTAAAAATTTAAGTTAATTTTTTTAAATTTAATTTAATTTAAAATAAATGTTCAACTTAGTAATGATTTTTTCACAGAACAACAAAAAATCCGCATAACACATGGCAGCTCAATGCACCAATTACGCTCATCCAACAACGCGGCGGGATAAGCGTTTTCCTAGTATAGGTTCCTCCACTAGCCCAGACTGCCGAGCAGACGTCGAGGAGAACGAAGCAGTTACACTAGTTCTCGAACCCTCCATCTGCTCTAACCAGCAGTATACGTGAGTATCAGGGCTAAGCGGTCACCCACTTAACCCCTGACCACGCCCGATTCTGCTCAACTTCGGTGTTCGAGTGGGAACCGACCTCAAAGCATCAAGCGTCGGAGCCTGTGTGTTCTCACGTGGAAGACAGTAACTTTGTTACTTTTACACCCAGGTGAAGTAAGGTTTTGTCCCGGATCTTTAACCAGCATCGTTCGACAAAATATTTTCCCTGTAGTTCTTGTGTTGTGTTTTGTACGTCGGCTCTTGTGACCGTCAGCGAGGGATATTTTTTACTCAAAATCAAGCAAAAACTCGAAAATAATATCGAGCAAAAAAACGAAAGGCGAACAATTCAGGAAAATACGATCTAATTGGATGAGCGTAGCGAGCGTAGCGAGCGAAGCGAAAATTCCATTTCACTACACTGGAGAAAAAAATCCGGAATGTTTTTTTTTCTTTTTGTATTTTTGTGTGATTGTCCGCACGATTCCGGCTAAACCGATACTCCAATTGCAATGAAATTTTATGGAGGCCTTCGAAATCTCTGAACTTAGAACTGCCACGTTTTTGAGCGCAATCGGAAATTATTTTTCATGAAAATCGCAATTTTAAGATTTTTTTGATTTTTAAAAAAATTCTTCGACCTACATGCTTTTTTTGATTGTTATGATTTTTTCACAGAACCATAATTTAATGAATTAAGATATTCGTGTGAAATTTGAGCGCAATCGAAAAATTATTTCTCATGAAAATTTAAATTTTACGGGTTTTTTCTTTTTTTAAACAATTCTTTAACTTATAACACCTACATGCTTTATCCGGTTGTAATGATTTTTTCACAGAACCTTAATTTTATGAAATCATATATTCGTGTGAAATTTGAGCGCAATCGAATAATTATTTCTTATGAAAATCGCAATTTTACGATTTTTTTTCTTTTTTTTAAAAAAAAAAGAGGCAACACACATTTTTTCCTTTGTTTTTATGACTTTCAAAATATGAACACTAATTTTTAATTTTTTTCCCGGAGATTTTCCATACCACTTTCTAAATTTATTTGAAATATTAAATTAATGACTTACTAATCGTTTATTAGATGAGCGTAGCGAGCGAAGCGAAGATTTCATTTCACTACTCTGGAGAAAAAAATCCGGAATGTTTTTTTCTTTTTTTCTGTATTTTTGTGTGTTTGTCAGCACGATTCCGGCTAAACCGATAACTCCAATTTCGATGAAATTTTCTGGAGGCCTTCGAAATATCTGAACTTAGAACTGTTACGTTTTTAAGCGCAATCGGAAAATTATTTTTCATGAAAATCGCAATTTTACGATTGTTTCGATTTTTAAAAAATTCTTCGACCTACATGCTTATTCCGATTTTAATGATTTTTTCACAGAACCCTAATTTTATGAATTAAGATATTCGTGTGAAATTTGAGCGCAATCGAAAAATTATTTGTCATGAATATCGAAATGTTATGTTTTTTTCTTTTTTAAAACAGTTCTATGACTTATAACACCTACATGCTTTATCCTATTGTAATGATTTTTTCACAGAACCTTAATTTTATGAATTAATATATTCGTGTTAAATTTGAGCGCAATCGAATAATTATTTTTTATGAAAATTGCAATTTTACGATCTTTTCTTTTTTTTTAAATTACGATTAATTAAAATTTCCATAATTTAAGTTAATTTTATATTTTATTTAATTTAATTTAAAAAAAATTAGACTAAGTAATGATTTTTTTCACAGAACAACAGAAAATCCGCATAACACATGGCAGCTCAATGCACCAATTACGCTCATCCAACAACGCGCCTGAAAAAGCGTTTGCGTAGCTTCCTAGTATATTATTATGCGTCACTGGATGTGGGGGGGATAAAACCGTGCTGGACAGATCCCCTGTCTCATTTGTCTCTTTGTCGTCTATTATTAAAGGGGTATTTAAGCGCTAATCCAAAATCTCATATTTGATGTATGCTTATTAGAAATGAATTTAGCGAGTAAAGAAAAAAAATCGGGGTTACCACGACCCGGGGAAAAAATTGCAGAACTTGGTTATTTTCGAGCTAGGTCCCATCGGCAAAAATCTCCCATAAGAAATAACATTGCGACGATTTTTACCCCCCGTGACCTTGGAGGATTTCGCTCAGAAAAATTATATTTTGCAACCACATAATCGTCAATCCTTCCTGTAAATAGTGTGCTCTTTGGTTTTCTGACAAGTGCTCTCATTCAGTTCCAATACGCGGATTACCACAGGTATGTTACTCTGTGCTGCATTTCGTTTTGATCGTAGCTGTGCCGCCTCGCAGTGACTGACTGTGGCGGGGAAATGTCGCGTAGGATTGTCGGACACAAGCTCTCGCGTTGCATAGCAAGCCAATGACTATTACAAATCATTAGACTTTTCAATGTTAATACTTATTTTTATTTAAAAATTTAATATTTCGCTTACTTTTCAGCAGTCTTTATCAAACAATACAAAAACTTTTAAAAAAACACAACAAACAAGACAAAAAAACATTTCACAAAAAATTATAAATATGGCTGTGTGTTAGTACCAAATTATTAACAAAAAAGTATTTTATGAATAAAAAATAAAAAACCAGAACATTAAATTGACATGCTGAACAGTTGGTGTATTAAAATAAACTATTGATCTAGTGATGAAATTGATGGACAGAAACTCTTCCAAATGGCTGGATAATTAACACAAGGCACACTAATTGTATTGGCCACACACGAAATCAAACCAGCTTTCTTGATTTTCCGTGTTGTGGCATTAGATTCATGTGCAAGAAGTGAAGCGTCTTCCCAATCTTTCTGAGAGTTTCTGTCCATCAATTTCATCACTGGATCAATAGTTTAATTTCATACACCAACTGTCCAACATGTCAATTTAATGTTCTGTGTTTTTTTTTATTTTAAAAAAAATGTTTATAATTTGGTTCTAACACACAGCCATAATTATAATTTTTGGGGAATTTTTTTTTGTCTTGTTTGTTGTGTGTTTTTTTTTTTAGTTTTATTGTTTGATAAAGACTGCTGAAAAGTAGTCGAAATATCACATTTTTTAAATAAAAATAAGTATTAACAGTGAGAAGTCTAATGATTTGTATGTGTAACGTTACTATCTGTCATAAAGTTTAAATTTTTATAAGTTTTTCCTTTTCTTACACACATGTAGGTTATTCCTACAGCAACATTCGGGAGCTGGTGTTTCACAGAGACAGGCTTTTCCTTCTCTTAAAAACACGTAGGTTTTTCCGAAAGAAACAGTCATTACACTGGATCAATTATTACTCTCTCTTAGTCTCTCTGTGTAACTCGAATGTGTATATTACTAGGAACACGCTTAAGTTCCGCCGCGTTGTTGGATGAGCGTTGGTGTATTGAGCTGCCATGTGTTATGCGGATTTTCTGTTGTTCTGTGAAAAAATCAAGAATAAATTGAAGATTTTTTTAAAAATTAATTTAAATTAAATAAAAAATAAACTTTAATTTTTAATTTTTTTTAGTTAATCGTAATTTAAAAAAAGAAAAAAATCGTAAAATTGCGATTTTCATAAGAAATAATTATTCGATTGCGCTTAAATTTCACACGAATATATTAATTCATAAAATTAAGGTTCTGTGAAAAAATCATTACAATCGGATATAGCATGTAGGTGTTATTTGTCAAAGAATTGTTTTAAAAAAGAAAAAAAACGTAAAATTTCGATTTTCATGAGAAATAATTTTTCGATTGCGCTCAAAAACGTGGCAGTTCTAAGTTCAGAGATTTCGAAGGCCTCCTTAAAATTACATCGTAATTGGAGTATCAGTTTTGCCGGAATCGTGCGGACAAACACACAAAAATACAAAAGAAAAAAAAAACATTCTGGATTTTTTTTCTCCAGTGTAGTGAAATGGAATCTTCGCTTCGCTCGCTACGCTCGCAACGCTCATCCAATAATTATCTTGGGTTTGTGTAATTAATAATTTAATTACAAGTGACCCGTGTAAACTGCGATTCGAATAAATATTATGTATACCACTCTGAATTCATAATCCAACCTTGTAGGGTCCCGTGCATCTTTCGTGTAAGAGTTTTGCGGTAAGTTGTATTCTATTAGGTAGTAGGATAAAAAAGTTTTTTTTTCACTTTCCTTGCAGGCCATGCTATGCTGCAGAGGGCGTCGGGAGCTTAGCGACGCCCTGACACGTTTTTAAAGAGAGATGATTTTTATCTCGTGTGCCTTTTGTGATAGAGTATTGCGGTAACTGTATTCAATTAAGTAATAGCATACAAGGTTTTTGCACATACCTTGCAGGTCCTGGTACGTTTCAGAGGGCGTCCGGGGCGTCGCGACGCTCTATAACGTTGATAACGATGTATTATTTTTATCTCGTGTGTCATTCGTGATAAGAGTATTGCTGTCAACTGTACCCCCCAAATACAAAAAATTGTAAAAAAAAAAAAAAACGGCAGCCAAGCTCTTCTTCAAAAGTCTTCGGCTGTGAATGAATGTATGTAATCTTTATTGGCAACAGGGCATAATCCCCACAAGTGCAACATAATAATAAAATAATGCTGTGACATATAGAAGTTGAGCCAAGCATTTAATTTTTTCTCCCTAGTTTCGCATTGAAAAGAAGTAAGATCATTCCGCCTGTTGATGAGCGCCGAGCCAACCATTTTTGTGGTAAAAAAAGTAAAAATTTTAAACTCAAAATCATAAAAAAATTACTTGGCCATTGAATTTGGTTCATTACAAGAACTCTAAAAAGTCAATGGCCAAGTAATATTTTTTTATGATTTTGTGTTTAAAATTTTTACTTTTTTTACCAGAAAATGGTTGGCTTGGCGCTCGTCAAGAATGTCTAGAAACAAAATAAGCCACCATCTCTTGTTTTTGTTAACAATCTGTAGTTGTCAATATACAATGTTTTAATTAAATTTCCTCTGGTTAATGTCTTCTTGGGTTTTTGTGTGAATGATTTGTTGATTGCGGACTATAACATATTGACGCATAATTTTAATCCGCAATTAAAATATTCAAATTGAATTAAATAAGAACTAACGTTTTTCAAAAAGTTAAGGGTGTTAGGGAACAGTGGGGGTGAAATATCGCTTGCCTGCCAGCGGATTATTATTTTTCATATTATTATGTACCATCATGCCAAATTTCATGCTGACAACTAATTCGGTGCCTTCATGGTGAATGCTGGAAATCAAAGTAAACATAATATTAACTATTAGGGATGGGGGTTGAAAAAATGTTATTTAGGAAATGAGAGTAGGCCGATTGTTAAAACACATAAAAACATAAAATTAATAACTAATTTGAATAAAAAATCAATGTTAGGTTAGAGCTATGAATTATTCCAATTTTAGGGAATTATTTAGGAAGTGTTGGGGGTGGAATATCGCTTGCCTCTCGGCGGATCATTTTTAATATTATTATGTGCCATCATGTCAAATTTCATGATGATAACTCATTTGCTGCCTTCATGGTGAATGCTGGAAATCAAGGTAAAAATAATTTAAACTATAAGGGATGGGGGGTTGAAAAAATGTGGTTTAGGAAATGAGAATAGGCTTCTTGAGTTAAAACACATTAGAACATAATTTTAATAACTAATTTGAATAAAAATTCAATTTTGGGTTAGAGCTATAAATTATTCTAATTTTAGGGGATGATTTAGGGGTTGTTGGGGGTGGAATATTGCTTTCCTCTTGGCGGAAGTATGTGAGTCTGAGGTACATCTAAGTGTGGTCCAAGTTTCATAGTTCTAAGATGTACCGTTTTCTCTGTAGGCTCTTATTCCTCTTTGTCAGAATCCCATAGCTAGCCACCCGGAAAGCCAGAAGATTTTCGTCGATTTTTACGCACTGGAGTCGGTGATCACCTTGCTATACTTGCTAAAATTGAGAGCAAACAGAAAGTTTACAAATTCATAAATTCGCAAGTATTTTGCTACAGCAGGGCTAACTGGAAGAAATTTTCTAGACATCTTTCCCTCCGACTTCCTGTTATATTTTTAGATATGAACATTAATGAAGTTTGGATACAATGTAAATCTGAATTTTGGCAGTGTGAGAACGAGTGTATTCCAAAAGTGACAATAATTAAACATAAAAGGCGGTTCCTTTGAATAACCACAGATAATAGAGTACACTTAGTGTACTCTGTTATCTGTGGGATAACTAATGATAAAGTCATTCTTAAACAAGCGAGTGATAAAGTTTACAAGAATTGGATGAAATCGCCGACGGATGCTCGCTGGGAAGAGTACAAAGTTATTCGTAATCGTGTTAAGACTGTCGTGCGGAAGGCGCACAGTGAATACCTGTGGAATATTGGAAATGACAACAAACGCTTGTGGAAATACATTCACAGCCGCAAGGGCAGTACGGCTTCAAAGAATTTCTCAGCTAATGGACAGGAACTTTAAAATTCTAAGGACATTGCTTGCGCATTCAATCAATCTTTCTCAAAGAATTTCACAAAAGCAGACAGTTCCAGCAACCCTTTTCCATCCCAATATTGCAGACATTCCGTTTCCACTCTCAGATCTGTTTTTTTCTGTAAACGAAGTTTTGACTCTCCTCAGCCATATGCGACCTAGTACTGCTACAGGACCTGACGATCTTCCTGGAAGAATTCTAAAAGAGTGCGCGTTAGCTATTTCACCGTCATTATGCTCAATTTTTAACTTATCAATATCCACTGTTCCCGATGACTGGAGAAAAGCAAACGTCATTCCAGTTTTTAAAAGGGATGACCCAAGAGACGTTGGTAATTACAGCCCAATATCGCTCACTTTGATAGAGACAAAATTAATGGAGAAGCTGTCACGCGGCATTCTTGAACATCTGCAAAGCAATGATCTTATAAACGATAATCAACATGGCTTTCTACCTCGGCGCTCATGCGTTACAATGCTCACTCAGGCTAATGATGACTGGCTTCACGCACTTGAGGACAAAGATGTAAAACAAGTTGATTGTGTAGCTCTTGACTGGCAAAAGGCATTTAATCAGGTTCCTTACGAAAGACTTCTCTTAAAATTGCATGGCTACAAAATTAGAGGTAAACTTTACCAGTGGATTAAATCTTTCATGACTGATCGGACTCAGTGTGCCATATTTAGTGGCTCTTCTTCTCCCCTCGTTAAATTGACATCTGGAGTTCTCCAAGGTTCAGTAATTGGCCCCCTGCTTTTTGATATTTACATGCTTGACCTACCTCAATGTGTTTCTTCAACCTTACTACAATTTGCTGATGATTCAACCGTATATGCTCCCATTAGATCAATTCATGGTTTCGTGGTTTCATACTTGGTCCACAAAACCAAAATGTCCTTAAACTCTCTTAAATCTCAATACTTTATATTAACTAGATCAAAAGTTCATTTCAAGAATTTGAACTCACTTAAAAGCAAAATTATACCAAAATGTGATTCAATTAAATTGCATTGAATTACATTAACAAATGATCTAAAGTGGAATTGGCACACTGAATTAGTAAGAAATCGTGCCTCAAAATTACTTGGAATTGTAACAAGAAACTTAAACGGCTCGAAACCTCGTACAATTCGGACTGCTTATCTAACTCTGATTCGGCCTATGGTATCCCTGCTTGGCATCCGACTTCAAGAGCTAACTTTACGAAGCTTGAGGCAATTCAAAACCGTGCCACGAAGGCTATTTTACACAAATCGAGTTTTTATTCAGACAGTGCGACGAAGAGGCTACATGCTTGCGACCTTCCTTCCATTGAAAATTTCTGCAAAGAAGCTGATGTGAAGTTCCTTTGATAACAAATCACTAATTCTGCAGATTTGAATCCATTTCATCGTATCACTCTAGGCAATAAGCCTCGTAGGCATAACCCAGGAACTTTGATCATCCCTCCTCGCGCACGAACTTCATCATATCAAAACGGATACTACTATCGTTCTGCATCGTTATGGAGCACTACCGGCTGACGTGAAGACTCCCAGACATTTCAATAGTGATATTAGAAACCATTTCAAAATTTCTAAATGAGAACGATTTAATCAAGTTATGACATACTGGAAGTAATCAAATTATTGTTCAACATCATTTGTTCACCCTTCACTATCAATTGTTCATTATCATTTGTTCACCCTTCCACTATCTTTTTTTATATTATTTGTAACATACCATCATTGTTCACCCTTAACTATCTAATGTTCAACCTTTACTATTTACTTTTATATTATTTGTTAATTTATTTCTATTGCATTTTATAAGGTGGTTTTAAGAGGTTTAACTTAGTATAGTATGTTAGATACTTTGTGACTGGGGCCTCATGGAACTTTTCTAACTTTCTATGAGGCTGTGCACCTTAATGTTCAATTATCTGTACAATTTCTACTAGGAAACGCTCAGTTGGACGCGTTGATAAGCGAGCACGTGCTTTAGCTAGATCCACATTGCACATTTTTAAAAATTTAAAAATTTACGACGTTCACGTTTCCAGTATTATTTATTATTGCCAAGGCATTTGGGTAAACCCGTGTTTAAATCTTTACTTTAAAATCCACCGCCATCTAGAGGACCTTGACTCCTTGGGAAAACTATTTAAACTCTTTGTTGACAAATAATAGACTGCTTCCTCGAAAGTATTTTGATTACTTCTAGGTCGCAATGCATTAGTAACTTCGCGCGTCTTTTCGTTGCCATGGCAACGTTACTTTTGTTATAATGTAATTTCCATCTACACTACTAATCGGATCAAAATAAAATTAACATATTCGTGACCGGACGGACATTCTAAATGATTTGGCTATCTCAGATTTTGTCGCCGTTGAGTTTGAAAAAAAAACTTTGGATTAACTTTAATGTAACTTTTTAACTTTTTGAACGATTTTGCCACAAAACTAATGGCATTCAATCGAGAACAAAGCTTGCGGATGGTGAAAATTTCAACTCGATCCGAGCCTCCGTTCGAACGTTATCGCGAGACATACAAACAAAAACAAAAAAAAAAAAACAAACAAACAAACAAAAAAAAAAAAAACAAAACAAAACCAGTGACTATTTTTTCCGGCAGAGTCAAATGGAAACGCTCGCTTCGCTCGCTTAAAAATAAATAATTATTCTTATTTTTTAACTTTTGTTTGACTGGGTCAGAGAATATTTTATCGTGTCTTGCGCTTTCGTGATTTTGGGCCACCTGTGCAAGGCGTAGTGACGCTCTCAACGCCCTTTGCAGCACTCCAAGACTAACAATGAAGGTGATAAAAACGTTTAAACTATTACTTAATAAAATAAAGTT
The DNA here is from genome assembly GCA_024449915.1 of Sweltsa coloradensis. Taxonomy (NCBI): domain Eukaryota; kingdom Metazoa; phylum Arthropoda; class Insecta; order Plecoptera; family Chloroperlidae; genus Sweltsa; species Sweltsa coloradensis. Next base: position 121,979 of record JAMZAV010000535.1, read on the forward strand.
TACCGCAATACTCTATCACGAATGGCACATAAGATAAAAAATAATCCCCTTTAAAACGTTATAGGGCGTCGCGATGTCCCCGACACCCACTGAAGCGTACCACAACCTACAAGGTAGGTTGTAAAAACTTGTATGCTATTACTTTATAGAATACAGTTTACCCAATACTCTATCACAAAAGGCACACGAGATAAAAAATAATTCCTCTTTAAAAAAGCATTAAAGGGCGTCGCGACGCCCCCGACGCCCTCTGAAGCGTACCAGGACCTGCAAGGTAAGTTTAAAATCTTGTATGCTATTACTTAATACAATATAGTTAACCGCAATACTCTATCAAGAAAGGCACACGAGATAAAAAATAATACATCGTTATCAACGTTATAGAGCGTCGCGACGCCCCAGACGCCCTCTGAAGTGTACTAGGACCTGCAAAATGGGTGCAAAAATCTTGTATGGTATTATTAAATAGATTACAGTTCACCGCAATACTCTATCACGAAAGGCACACGAGATAAAAAATAATGCATCTTTATCACGTTATAGGGCGTTGTGAAGCCCCCGATTCCCTCAAAAGCCTATTAGGACCTGCAAGGTAGGTTGTAAAAACTTGTATGCTATTACCTAATAGAATACAGTTTACCGCAATACTCTATCACGAAAGGCACATGAGATAAAAAATAATACCTCTTAAAAAAACATTATAGGGCGTCGCGACGCCCCCGACGCCCTCTAAAGCCTACCAGCACCTGCAAAGTAGATGCTAAAACTTTGTATGCTATAACTCAATAGAATACAGTTCACCGCAATACTCTTATCACAAAGGGCACACGAGATAAAAAATCATCCCTTTAAAAAAAAATCGTTTTAGGGCGTCGCGACGCCCCCGATGCCCTCTGAAGCGTACCAGGACCTGCAGGGTAGGTACAAAAACCTTGTTTGTTTTTACTTGATAGAATACAGTTTAGCGCAATACTTATCACAAAAGGCACACGAGATAAAAAATCATCCCTCTTAAAAAACGTTATAGGACGTCGCGACGCCCCTGACGCCCTCTGAAGCGTTCCAAGACCTGCAAGGTAGGTGCTGAATTATGGTAGGCTATTACATAATAGAATACAGTTCACCGCAATACTCTATCACAAAGGGCACACGAGATAAAAAATCATCCCCTTTTAAAAAAAATCGTTATCGTATCGGCGTCGGGGGCGTCGCGACGCCCCCGCCACCCTCTGAAGCATACCAGGACCTGCAGGGTCGGTGCAAAAACCTTGTTTGCTTTTACTTGATAGAATACAGTTTACTGCAATACTCTATCACAAAAGGCACATGAGATAAAAAATCATCCCTCTTAAAAAACATTATAGGACGTCGCGACGCCCCCGACGCCCTCTGAAGCGTATCAGGACCTGCAAGTTAGGTGCTTAATACTTGTATGCTATTACTTAATAGAATACAGTTTACCGCAATAATCTTATCACGAAAGGCACTCGAGATACAAAATCATCCCTCTTAAAAAACGTGTTAGAGCGTCGCGACGCCCCCGACGCACTCTGCAGTATACCATGACCTGCAAGGAAAGTGCAAAAAACTTGTATCCTACTACCTAATAATACAACTTACCGCAAAACTCTTCCACGAAAGATGCACGGGAAAAAAATCATACCGGTACCTCTTGCTCTTCTACATTTCAACCAATATAAGCGCAACACTCACCTTTATGTTCTCTTCTCCCACAGGATTTCTCCCCGAGGACTCTGAACACAACCTGGACTATTACATCCAGGATTTGAACCCCTGGCTCGGACGGCTCATCAACCGTCATCAGTACCTGCGCTCCTTGATTTCCTTCCTGCGCACCTCCAACCCTTGGGCGATCCTAGCCTTCCTGTTAATTCACTCAACTGTGGTTCATCCGTTAGGACTGTATACAGAACGAGACAACATCGGGTTTGCTATTGAGAATACCTTCATGACAATTCTTTGGTCTTTCCTTTTTTGGGCGACAGCAAATATGTTGCTAGAAAAGGAGAAACTGAATCATCTTCTAACTAGGGTTGATGAGTTTATGATGACATGCAAACTGGATAATGATGAGCAAAAGAAGATGCTAAGACAACACATCGTGTTTGCGGGTGGATTCAAAAGGTCATACTCTCATGTTTGGTTCCTGGATGCGCTGTTCTTATGGTGACGTACTTTCCTCGTTGCCTGTTTACCTTCAAGGAAGCAATTTACACCGTAAGACTCCCTCGCTCATCTTTCAATAGAATACTTGCTAGCCAATAGTTGAGGGAATATGACACATTTGGCAGTTGACACGTAGCTATTCGCTCGGCCGGTAAGAATCCGACGTATCTGAAACTTTACATAGTTGTCAATAAAGCATTCATAAACAGCCCTACAGTGCTATATTTCGAATATTTTATGTTGATTAGCCAGGATCAATCCACGAATGTGGTCAAAATAAAACTTCAATTAAAATTGTAAACAACTGTGGTGTCAGTCGGCCGAGCAAACAGAAATTTGCTTAAAACGCATGCCCTATATCCTCTTAAGTTTGTTTTCTAGATTCTGTTAATGCTTTTTAATAATTATACATTTTAAATAGTACAAAATTTTCAAGCTTTCTTCAAATCTGTTTCTTCTACTATGTTCACTATGTATATGCCATATTGTCAATATACTTCATCTAATAATGCAGACCTCCACTCACTAAAATAAAATAAGTAGTTTTAGAAATTTGTTTTGACCATAATAAGTATTAAAACAAATAATTTATCTTAGTGTTTGTATTGTGTGCGTTCAAAAATGAACATGACACAATATAAAAGTGAGAATAATTAATGTGTTACCTTTTCAGGGGATGGTATCCATATGATATATTTTCATCTCCGGCTTACGAAATAACACATTTCACCACGATATTGCTAATTATTTTAGTCATTTTGGCAGGAAACTCTTTCATTATAGCTTATTTTGCAATCTTTCTCTGTGCATATGTACATTTTCAAATATCTTGCAATAAATTTCAAAATATTCGTAATATTTCATTTCAAATTGCAAAACAGAGAAAGCAACGCGAGCTAGAAGAGCGCACTAAGTCTCTGCGTCGTACACAGCTCGGAGGCTACAAGAGCAGGGTTAGAGTTGCAAGAACTGACAGGTTTAGAGCCATCACTCCTGGGGTTGTGGCCCAAGGTCACGGCACTCGACCTCAAACATATGACCTGAGATACCAAACAACTCCACTCAGGCCTCCTGGACAGGGTGTAATACTTAGGTTGGGTGACCTGGAGACTGTTGTGGTGACCAGGCAGGAAGTTGACGTGGAAATGTGTGAACAACTGGAAACTTTCGTTAGGTTTCATCAAGACTCTTTGAGGTAAGGTGTGGAAATGCAGGAGTATAACGTTACCAATGCATACAAAAACTTGTAAAAATACGGTCAAAACTTACACGCCGTCAAAAGTAATGAGATCTTAAAAAAAGGGCCAAGCTCATCTCTACTCTTCCACATTTGAACATTCTTAATTCATAAACGAACAGTGCCCCGTCCTTGAAAAGCTAGACAAAATAGAATTTGCAACTATTAATTTAAACATAATAGTTAATTCCAAATTATATTGTTCTAATTAATTTAAACGTAATAGTCATGAAAATTCTATTTTGCAAAGCTTTTTAAGAATGTTGTTACGGGCACTGTACGTTTATGAATAGAATGCGCAAATGTGGAAGAAAAGATGAGTTAGGCACTTTGTTAAATCTCATTACTTTTGAGTGTGTAACATATGGCTGTATTTTGACAAGTGTTTGTATGCGTGTGATCTCATTATTAAGTTCTACTTCAAAATATGTTTATTAAAATCAAATAAGAATAATTGTTTTAATAATTTAGTATTAATTTTTTGGGGTAATACCAATTTCCAATAGAATGTTAAATATCTCATGCCTCAAACAATTATTTTTGTACGCATTGTAGGTGATTATTATCAAGTTTCTATAGATACTAAGTATCGTATTGATTATATGCCTGTAAAAGGCTACCTTTTGGGATACTTTCAAGCTACCTTTATCAACTTTTTTCAAAAGGTACTACATTCCCATTCCTAAATGTCCATGTAAAATATGAATGTTGTAGCTCCTCCCGTTTGGTCAGAATCGCTGGGCGATTGAAATTTACGAATAAGTTAGACGAGTGAGCGCAGCGAACGTAGTCTCAATGCAAGTCGGCCTTGGTCGTGATTAATTCTGTATGTTAAATGTTTGTTAAAATGTCTGTCCGGTCCCATACGGCCGAACCGCCAAATAGATTGAGCTGAAATTTTAAACAGACATCCGTGACCAGGTAACTGAGAACTGCTTACAAAATGAGCACAATCCATTTTGATTTAAACCTACAAGAAACAATAAATTGAAAAACATACTCGAAATGTGTAAGTTTCATTTTAACAACAATGCTTTTGTTCTTGAAGAAGTCATTTTTATCTAATAATTTTTGGCAGGCCGTGATTTTATGTAGTGACCAAGGTTATAGAATCTTGCACGCTCAAGGTAGCCCCAAATTCCGCTGGGAGATTGAGTAAACCTTGCAATCTTTACTTCTATTTCGTACCGGCTATGCTTTCCATAGTATTCTCACAGTTTGATGTAGACTATAAACTGCGTTATATGCATTTCAAAACATTTTTAATAATTTTTAAAATTCAATCCATAAACTACAAAATCTTTTCCAACCAGGGGATTGAACCCAGGTCTCCCACATACCGGGAATAAGGGCGCCTCAGCCAACTAGACTAGGGAAACGACTAAGTCGTTGTTAAACGAGTGAGTGAGCCATGTGTTGAATACCCGTATTATTCCCCATACTGGGCTTGATCGAGTCTTAGGTATATAGGTAGGAAAGCGGATTTTCCCGGGTACTCAACACATGGCTCACTCACTCGTTTAACAACGACTTTGGCGTTTCCCTAGTAAGTAGTAGCAGCCAGTATCTCACATCCTTAAAGTGATTTTGAGCATGTTTCAATCCCTTTTTTTCACCCAGAATGAATGATCGTAACTCAATAAAATTTGGCATGTGTTGTCATGTACCTAAATCCCCTCGATAATGACAGTTTTTTAAGTTCTATAGAACGTTTCGTGACGGCTGGGTGACACCTCGAAAACACCTCAACTCTGCTTGCTGTATAAGGTGCCTTGAGTGTGTAGCGTGCCGCGACTTGGCTGCGGCTCCCTTACGGACACCTAGATTTGTTGATGTACCCCACGGCATAAATGAGTTGGTGACATACAAAAACACTCTTGTCCATTTCAGTTTTAAAAAAATTGGTTGCGGTTGCGGTGGAGTCTTAGTTGCAATCGAACATGAAGCTCGTGAATTACTCCGTTCAAAACATCACATTTATTCAATGCGAAAACAGTGGTCATAAATTGGCCTGTCATCCAAAATAGCACTTTTCCTGATTTGTTTGGTAAAATAATCAAATTGACAAGTGTGTTTTAGTGCCACCTCCTCAAAAAAGCGGGCTTTGGTTATGGGGTTAACCCCCCCCCCCCCCCCCCCCCCCCCCGAAACTACCTCAAGACTTTCATATGATAGAGCAGGAACAGTAATCTGAGGAGTTCAACGATCTCTTCAACATTAACTCTCAAGTCGCAATCTAGGTGCCCGTTAGGGCGCCGCAGCCAAGCCGTAACGCGATACACACTCTGGCACCTTATACAGCAAATAAAGTTTCGAGGTATTACACAGCCGTCATGAAACGTGATGTGAACTTGAAAACTATCAAAATCGGAGGGATTTAATTGGTAATACCTAGCATTTTAAATCGACTTTGAGAAAATTAATATATTTAACAAATTAATTTGCAATGGAATAACTTAAAAATTAATGAGATCCCCCAAATAACAAAAAAACTTGTAAAAATACAGCAAAACCTTACACAATCAAAAGTAATGAAATCTAATCGAAATACCAAGCTTATGTAACCTCCTACATTTTAGCAATCTTATAACATAAATTCAATTTGCCATCTAACTGCATCCTTGCAAAGCTTGGCAAAATAAATCTGCACGAACTTTTACATTTCTAACAATAGTTGAAAATGAAATGTTACCACACTTTGCAAGGAAGCAGTCACAAGGCAAAGTGAATGTATGTGATTGCAAAAATGTAGGAGGGTACTTAAGCTTGGAATTTCTGTTAGTTCTCATTACTTTTGACTGTGTACGGTTTGGCTGTATATTTACCATTTTTTTGGTTATTTGTGGGATAAAAAAACTACCATACTTTACATGTATGGCAACTGATGTAGGCCGACACGTTTGTTTCAGCTTTGAAAATTGCATTGTAGAGCTTCTTCAATATGTGTTCGTCACAGTTATTGCAACAAATATTGTTCTGTATGGATGCACAATACTATTATTTACAAATGTAAGTAAACCCATATAAATTAATTACAATTTTGAAGCCAGAAATAAAATATTTACCTTCATTAATAAAAAGCAATCAAGGTTGCAGTGAAATAAAATATGTTTTGTATATAATTTATCTATTTTTCTGTATTAGTGGTTGTTGGATGTCAATAACAGCTATTTTTGTCCGAAAAAGTAGATCTTTTTGTTTGTAAAAGTAAAGTTATAATATTAATTTATTCACAGATCCCGCTTAGTTACACTCTTCTCTATCGTAGTCCTGCAATAGCAAGCAACTTCTGAGGTGAATGTGGAATTTTAATATATCTTTCAAGGTTTCAATAAGCCAGAATGCTGCTTGAAGTACAAGAATAGGGTGACAGCTAGTTCAGGCTTATGTTGACATCAATTTATCCTGAACGAACCTAGACATGTCGTTAAATATTTACAGTACACGATTGGACCCAGAATTGACCCTTGGAGTACCCCTACTATGATAGGTCAAAACGTTGTCAGGTAATGTCCAGATTGGGCCGGAAAAGATGTTTATGATAGCCCAATGCTCGATCTTTTCTCTTTGCAGGCTGATAGCATTACTGCCAAGAATGCTCTACAACTTGTGGCTTGTGGTGAGGTTGTGGGCATGTTTCTTTTGTTCAGCATTCTGGCTAATCTTGTTGCTGACCAGGTAATTATACTTTAATACTCTCGTGTTCTATTAGAATATGCCGTTCAGGTTCCGTAATGTGCTAAATTCTAAATAATGGGTCTAAAAACGATAGAGTGTACAGTGTGTACTTCGTTACATGGTGGCTGTTGCCGCTTGTCTACCGAAACGTATCGATGAAAATTGGTAACGGAAGTAGCATCGTACTGTACTTATTACTAAATACAAACCGATCACATACGCACAGATCGACGCACTGAGATCGAAGCTTCGCTCTAGGATAACTTTAACAGCTGAGCAGACGTTATACTAGCAACTGGCGCAGGGCTCTTATCCACACTAAACTCTAGGCTGTATCTGTCATAGTATCATTGATATATGATTGAATTTGTAGTGGTTTTATTTCTTGACCAACAACATCATAATATAAGCCACTTACAGCTCATAGACGCACATACCCACTGCCACACTAGGAGATAGGTGGATTGGAACGCATGCAGCAGTGGACGAGGCTTTGAACCATTGATATTTAACAACTGTTAGGCTAGATTAGCAGTCGGTGGTCAACTTCCGTTACAATTAGAAGCTATCTTGAAATCCCAGTATGCATGTTAATTAAATGGGAGCGATTTGAAGACCGAATATTTTTAGAGATGGCCGCCAGTTTGACAGCTGAGCATACTAGATTTTAACATCAAATGATTACTAAATTCCCTTATGCAATAACTTCTTATTGTTTCTGTTTGCGTTTGTGTTGTTGCACAAGCTAAAACCATATCAAACAATGCAGTAAAATACTTAATTGCATTAAAAAAGCATAAATTAAAACTCCAAATCGCCATCTTGAACTGGATTTTCGACGCTTCAATTTGCTACGCTCGCGCCTGTGCGGAAGTATTGGACATTGCTAATCTAGCCTACAATAGGGGTTTAATATCAATGCTTTCGACACATCTGATTGGTATCTATTAACAACATGTTGTATTATTTAGAGCGAAGCAGTGGGCGAGGCTGTGTACGCATCTGATTGGCTCGAGGCCTCGCCGAGCTTCAAACGCACGATGTTGATTGTGATGACCCGGGCTAACAGACCGTGCAAGTTCAAGGGACCAGGTTTCGATCCCCTCTCTTTAAAATACTTCAGTGAGGTAAGATCAAAGGCAGCAATTATTAAGCTACTTCCTCAGGCTCCAATATTATCGTTTTTCTTAAACGCATGTCAGATGGTTTCGTAAGGACTATAGCTCCACCAAAAAAATTGTGATGTGGTGGTAATTTAAGTTTATTATTCGATATTTAATTTATTAAATGTTTATATGAAATTTATTATATCCCTTGCATTCGCATAACCGACTGACAAAAACCACGGAAAAAACTTGCAGTCGGGATTGCCGGTCTCGGCGGGATTTGAATCCGGGACCTCCTGAATTAGATATTATTAACTACAATTCAGAAATTAAAAAAGTCCGCCCCAACCGGGAATCAAACCACGAATCTCCCGCATTCCAGACAGGCGTCTTAACCACTAGACCACCAGGACGTCATCATCATAGAGTCGCGTGCCTAACGCTCGAGCTAACACTGTCGGTCAAGTAGTTGTACAAACAATGAGAAAGTATCAAATTGTAGCAAACTTACCTTGGATTAGGCCAGTAGAGGAGCAAGAGGTATGATTTTATTTCCCGTGCATCTTTCGTGGAAGAGTTTTGCGGTAAGTTGTATTCTATTAGGTAGTAGGATACAAGTTTTTTGCACTTTCCTTGCAGGCCATGCTATGCTGCAGAGGGCGTCGGGGGCGTCGCGACGCCCTTACACGTTTTTAAATAGGGATGATTTTTTATCTCGTGTGCCTTTCGTGATAGAGTGTTGCGGTAAACTATATTTTGTTAAGTAAAAGCAAACAAATTTTTTGCATCTATTTTGCAGGTCCTGGTATGCTTAAAAGGGCGTCGGGAGCGTCGCGACGCCCTATAACGTTTTTTAAGGGGAATTATTTTTTATCTCATGTGCCTTTCGTGATAGAGTATTGCGGTAAACTGTATTCTATTAAGTAATGACATACAAGGTCTTTTCACCAACCTTGCAGGTCCTGGCACGCTTCAGAGGGCGTCGGGGGCGTCGCGACGCCCTAAAACGGTTTTTTGAAAAGAGGAATGAATTTTTATCTCGTGTACCATTCGTGCTAGAGTGTTGCAAGGCATTGTATTCTATTAGGAAATAGCATACAAGTTTTTAGCACCTACCTTGCAGGTCTTGACATGCTTCAGAGGGCGTCGGGGGCGTCACGACGCCCTATAACGCTTTTTTAAAGAGGGATTATTTTTTATCGCATGTGCCTTTTGTGATACAGTATTGCGGTGAATTGTATTCTATTAAGTAATAGCATACAAGTTTTTAGAACCTACCTTGCAGGTCCTGGTAGGCTTCAGAGGGCGTCGGGGGCGTCGCGACGCCCTTTAACGTTGATAAAGATGCTTGATTTTTTATCACGTGTGCCTTTCGTGATAGAGTATTGCGGTAAACTGTATTCATTTAAGTAATATCATTCAAGTCTTTTGAACCTACCTTGCAGGTCCTGGTACGATTCAGAGGGCGTCGGGGGCGTCGCGACGCCCTATAATGGTTTTTTATAATAAAGATTATTTTTTTATTTCGTGTGCCTTTCATGATAGAGTATTTCGGTAAACTTTATTCTATTAAGTAATAGCATACAAATTTTTAGAACCTACCTTGCAGGTCCTGGTATGCTTGAAAGGGCGTCGGGGGCGTCGCGACGCCCTAAAACGGTTTTCTGAAAAGAGTAATGAATTTTTATCTCGTTTACCTTTCGTGCTAGAATGTTGCGGTGAATTGTATTCTATTAAGTAATAGCATACAAGTTTTTAGAACCTACCTTGCAGGTCTTGGCACGCTTCAGGGGCGTCGGGGGCGTCACGACGCCCTAAAACGTTGATAAAGATGCTTGATTTTTTATCTCGTGTACCTTTCGTGATAGAGTATTGCGGTAATCTGTATTCTATTAAGTAATAGTTTAAGTGTTTTTATCACCTTCCTTGCTGGTCTTAGTTTGCTGCAAGGACTCTTAAAAATCACTCTTAAAAACGTTATAGGGCGACGCGACGCCCCCGACGCCCTCTGAAGCGTACCAGGACCTGCAACGTAGATGCAAAAAACTTGAATGATATTACTTAATTGAATACAGTTTACCGCAATACTCTATCACGAAAGGTACACGAGATAAAAAAACATCACTCTAAAAAACGTTATAGGGCGTCGCGACGCCCCCGACGCCCTCTGAATCGTACCAGGACCTGCAAGGTAGGTTCAAAAGACTTGAATGATATTACTTGAATGAATACAGTTTACCACAATACTCTATCACGAAAGGCACACGTGATAAAAAATCAAGCATCTTTATCAACGTAAAAGGGCGTCGCGACGTCCCCGACGCCCTCTGAAGCCTACCAGGACCTGCAAGGTAGGTTCTAAAACTTGTATGCTATTACTTAATAGAATACAATCACCGCAATTACTGTATACAAAAGGCACATGCGATAAAAAATAATCCCTCTTTAAAAAGCGTTTATAGGGCGTCGGGGACGCCCCCGCGCCCTCTGAAGCGTGTCAAGACCTGCAAGGTAGGTGCTAAAAACTTGTTGCTATTTCTTAATTTAGAATACAATCACCGCAACACTCTAGCACGAAAGGTACACGAGATAAAAATTCATTCCTCTTTTCAGAAAACCGTTTTAGGGCGTCGCGACGCCCCGACGCCCTCTGAAGCGTGCCAGGACCTGCAAGGTTTGGTGAAAAAAACCTTGTATGTGAATTATTAATAGAATACAGTTCACCGCAATACTCTATCACGAAAGGCACTTTGAGATAAAAAAATTCCTCTTAAAAAACGTATAGGGCGTCGCGACGCCCCCGACGCCCTCTCAAGCATACCAGGACCTGCAAAATAGGTGCAAAAAATTTGTTTGCTCTTTACTTAATAAATATAGTTTTACCGCAACACTCTATCACGAAAGGCACACGAGATAAAAAATCATCCCTCTTAAAAAACGTGTAAGGGCGTCGCGACGCCCCCGACGCCCTCTGCAGCATAGCATGGCCTGCAAGGAAAGTGCAAAAAACTTGTATCCTACTACCTAATGGAATACAACTTACCGCAAAACTCTTCCACGAAAGATGCACGGGATACCTGTTGCCCCCCTACTGCATGTGATGGTGGTGGATGCATGCTGACCGAGTTGGGCGAGGCAATACCTAGGAGGGACGAGACGCGGCAAGATAACGCGTGTTGAATATTGTAGTATGGGCTTGGCATTGTGTGTGAATGTAGCCTTCTTTGGTTTGTTACTAGCAATGTGACAGACCAATAAGAGTTTTCTGTATAACTATCATATTGATGTTAGTAAATAAGCAAATAGTTTACATAGGTGAAGAGTGTGTGTTTGCAGTCCCCAGATTTTGATAATTTAGGTGTGGATATATTGACTTGCTTCTTTAAGGTTTAATGGTTCTCGATTGTCATACAAAGAGATGCCAAACATTACCAAAATTTGAATTTTTGCCAAACAATAATAATTTAATGGTTTGTTGCTTGGCTTGCTAGATGTGTTTAAACTTTAAATTGTTGTGCGCCTCTATAATATATAACAACAAATTAGTCAGTCGGATCGAATAATCTTTCCACGGACGTCAGCAGCCAATGCGATATTAAAACTTTCTATCGAAAATTAACCGTAGAACTTAAGAGGATGGGATAGTCGCAAAATTAAAACCACACAAAATTACAGTTTTTTCGTGATATCTCGAGAACGATGCAAAACATTAAAAACTGATTCTAGACCAAATTGTGGTTTTGTTAGAACAATATCATGCAAGAAAAATATTCAAATATAATATTGTTGTGGTTTGTATTTAAGATATGCATTTAATTAATTAAAATTCTTATAAAAAAACTTGATTACAATCACATTACAGTATTTTTTATTGCATTATATTGTTCTAACAACACCACAATTCGGTCTTTAATTAGTTTTTAGATGTTTTGCATCGTTCTCGAGATATCACGAAAAAACTGTAATTTTGCGTGGTTTTAATTTTGCGACTATCCCATCCTCTTAAACTTTGTACCCTGCAAATTAACAAATTTACTCTTGTATAATTCGGAACACTTAATTAAAAGCGATTACGAAATTACGAATCGTTTTTAAATGAACCTTGTGGATAACATAAAACTAGAAGTGCAAAAGTCAAATTAATAAAAAATGTCAATGAAAATTACAACACAATAACAAACACTTTTCAATAAAGTGTCCCGTGCCCCGGAGAAGCGGCCGCATTCATCGTAGAGTCGGTTGCCAGCGATGCTTAGTGTGCATCATCCTACTTGATGAATGGTGACGTCACGATATCTATAACATTGCTCGAAACTTGCTCAAGTATTAACCAGTATATTATTTCATTAATTTTCTAATCCCATAACATAAAAGGTATTAATATAGGTTATGGACAACGTCATGTGACAATATGCCGTAAAGGTGCGATCTGCTAGCGCAGAACGATTGACCGCAACTTCAGGGTTTATAACAGTTGTAGTCGTGTAGAAGGTATTACGAGAATCAAATGTTTCTATGTATGTTTTAGGTTGCAAACCTCGCCTACAAAACGTCGGCCAACATAATGGAGTTTTCCAAGAGTGGATAAGATTAAGAACTTCCTAGAGTATGCTGGGCTGCATTGTTAAGCAAACTTCACCTCACGTTTATTCGGACACCATTCACCGCACCTGTTGACGAGCGCCTGGTGTCGGCACATCTACTCAAATGAACATCTGTATCGCTCATGGCTGGTTGTGGTGTGGTCACCGTTTGCAAGCTCTGGGAAGACCACTCACAGTTTCAGTGGAGCTTAGATGGTTTTAGGTGATTATAGTGCTGAAATCTAGATGTTTTAAGACAACTTCACCTCACGTTTGATCGGACACCATTCACCGCACCTGTCTGACGAGCGCCTGGTGTCGGCCTATCTACTCAAATGAACATCAGTATCGCTCACGGCTGGTTGTGGTCACCGTTTGCAAGCTCTGAAAGACCACTCACAGTTTCAGTGGAGCTTAGATGGTTTTAGATGATAATAGTCCTGAAATCTTAAGTTTGATCGGACACCATTCACCGCACCTGTCTGACGATCGCCTGGTGTCGGCCCATCCGCCCATCTACTCAAATGAACATCTGTATCGCTCACGGCTGGTTGTGGTCACCGTTTGCAAGCTCTGAAAGACCACTCAGTTTCAGTGGAGCTTAGATGGTTTTAGATGATTAAAGTCCTAAAATCAAAATGTTTTAAGATAACTTCACCTCAAATTTGATCGGGCACCATTCACCGCACATGTCTGACGAGCGCCTGGTGTCGGCACATCTACTCACATGAACATCTGTATTGCTCATGGCTGGACCGTTTGGAATCTCTGGGCAGACCGCTCACAGTTCAGTGGAGCTTTAGATGGTTTTAGATGATTATAGTCCTGAAATCTAGATGTATTAAGATAACTTCACCTCAAGTTTGATCGGACACCATTCACCGCACATGTCTGACGAGTGCCTGGTGTCGGCACATCTACTCACATGAACATCTGTATTGCTCATGGCTGGTTGTGGTGTGGTCACCGTTTGGAAGCTCTGAAAGACCACTCACAGTTTCAGTGGAGCTTAGATGGTTTTTGATGATTATAGTCCTGAAATCTCAAGTTTGATCGGACACCATTCACCGTACCTGTCTGACGAGCGCCTGGTGTCGGTCCATTTACTCAAATGAACATCTTTATCGCTCATGGCTGGTTGGGTGTGGTCACCGTTTGCAAGCTCTGGGAAGACCACTCACAGTTTCAGTGGAGCTTAGATGGTTTTAGATGATTATAGTCGTGAAATCAAAATGTTTTAAGATAAATTTACAAAATTCACCGAGTTGCACATTTTGAAAACTAGTCGAGCAACGTTCTATTTAAACTATTGGTTCATTCGAACAATAGTGTTGATAGTTGGTAAGCAGTGTGGAACTTGAATACAATCACTCTTTTCTATTATATTATATTATTATACACATAACTTGAAATAATAATTAATATTTTCCATTACGTCTACGGACTCACCAGTCTTGCTGTACTGTTATCGTACCAATAACATTTTTAAAGTGATTAAAAACTAACAATCAACTACTTTTAAGAAAAACTTGTAGACTTTCTTACACAAGCATGTTACATTGACAAGGTTTGATGTGTGACAAATATATAATTAAGGGAACACTCCACTGAAAATACTGACAAAACTACCCTTTGACTTGTTATTATTGTATTACTATAATTTACTCTTTTAAGCATTATACTATTGTATACTCCTCCATGTAATAAAAAAAGAAAATCAAGTTATTGCGCACATGGAAAGGAGGTTTTGTGTTGCCATTTTCTATACATATATAATATTTAGTTAGTTATAGAGCTTATAACTTAATCAATACAACGATTATTTGATTACTCATTGATTAAGTTAATTACTTTTATGAAACCTGTGGTGTAGACAGTTCTAACATACCTGAGACAGCAATATTACCATGGTACAAAATTATGGTAATTTTATGTAAAAAAAATTTAAAGCCGTTTTGGCGGACAATATTTTTAGTACACTTTTGGAATTAAAAAATTTTTCTTCTTCAGTACCACTTGTCCGAATGAGCTCATTCTGGTTTTATTTTATTACTTGGACATAAATAAACACAATTGTGCTTGCGTTTTAAGATATATTCATAACTTTGGCTAAAATATAATATTAAACTTCTATCTGAACTGTAATTAATAAAATTCATTATTCAAAATGCATAAAATTAGCCAAAAAATTAATAATAGACAAACCCATGCCCAATTGTCTTTGGTTATGTCAAAACAAGGAAAATGCAAAATTTCACAACAATCGTTCCAAAAGGAAAAAGTTTTGTCTTTTCTACGAAAGAACTTAAAAAACAATGAAAAAATCAAGGGGGGCAAAATATAAGCCCCAAAACAATATAAATTCCTTTATTTAACTTTAATGGTGTTTCCATTGCCCTCACCAAAAATTGTGATAGTAGCGCAAAACTGTGGATTTTGGCTTTTTCAGTGGAGTGTTCCCCTAAACAAAATAATATACCCTAACTTTACATTTACATTATTGAATCTTAAAGGGGCTAAAAACCCCAAAAAATATTTTTTACCACAAAATCTATAGCACAATACTACACTTAAATGACCGTTTAAAAAATTATATCTTGTAACTGTGATTTAACACGAATTTTTTAATTTTTTTGATCCAGAAATTGGCAAAAATTGGTGTTTTGGAAAATTTCCTAAATTGGTTTTAACCTGCTTCTTTTTTGGTCCACATAGATACTAGAGCGTAGTACCAATCTAAAATGCCCCTTTATGACATCGTGTCTTGAAACTGTGCCCAAATATACCCTCAAACACGCAAAAATATGCATTCCAAAATCACACCCCATCTTGGTAATCAGCATATTTTGACCGAACTACTTGCCCAAATTACAAAACAAAATAAAGAGAATTTACAGAAAAGGCTGTCGAGTACGTCAATAATGGCCAATATTTTTTCGGATCAAAATCCTTCAAGGTCACGGGGCATAAAGATCGTCCCCATGTTATTTCTTATCAGAGATTTTTGCCGATGGGACCTAGCTCGAAAAATGTCATGTTTGACAATTTTTTGGGAGGTCATGGTGGCCCCAATAATTTTTCTGTTAATCGCTAAATTCATAACTAGTTAGCCTGAATGAAATCTATTTTTTGAGTTTAGCGGTTAAATACCCCTTTAATCTAAGCTGTAGGTTTAAATCATGTGATACACTGCTCTTAGGTAGGAAATTATGATTATTAAATTAAATAAAATTATTTTAAAATAATAATCATTTCCTACCTAAGAGCAGTGTAAAGTTCAATTAATTTTAAATAACAATTCACCTGTTTGATTAAAGTTTCTTTATTTCGCTTTGCTCATCCAATTAATTTAAAAGTTTTTCTTTGCAAATTCATTAGGAGGCTTTAGGGCTTCCAATATTGAAATAATGTCAATTAATTAACCCTTTCAGCACCAAATTAAATTGCTCAAAATTAAGTTATTTAAGGCAATTATTTCTAAAAACTAATTTTTTCCTACATATTTATTGATTTTTAAATAATTTTTATTGCGTTTTTTAAGGTATTTTGGGTAATTTCGGATTTGAAATTAAAGCTTTATTGTATGGTAAGATGTAAATTTGATATAGATTTCTAAAACATTATTTTTTCCGATTTTGTCAGCATATTTAAAAAGATTGTATCTCAAAACAGTAGCAATACTTGAAATATATTACTTTTCCGGGACAACCAATTTTTTTAAAGCCTTTTTTGCAGATGCATATTTTCAATCTTCTCTCTTAAAAAGGCACTTTTTGTCCAATTAGAATGGGAAAATATGTATTTATTTTTTATGCACGAAAAAAAATTGAGGTCAAATTGGATAAACTATCTTTTACCCAGATATAAATTTAGAAAGTTTATGTCTATGATTAGGGCTAGGATGTTCAGGACATCTCCTTTTTTTATTGGTAAATACATGCCTGGAAAATAGTTTTAAGTATGTTTCAAGTGTTAGGGATGCCAAAAATATGCATTTTATTTTGCCTTAAAATGCCTATTTACATCATTTCATGAGTAAAGGTCCTTTTAAGGCATTTTTAAGGTACTATTGACCTATTTTTATATAACTTGCTAAAACGGATGCAAAACGTGCGAGTATGAGTGCAGTTTCGAGCATATGTGAAATTAAATTAAAATGTTAAAGTTATGTTTTTCATTTTTCATCTTGTGTTTGATACTTATATCGACAAAACTATCCCACCCCCTCTCAATGAAAATATATTGGTGTAACAGTAATAAAATATTACTGAAAGTAATGAAAACAACAGAATTCGATTAAATTCAATAGGTCATTTTTTGTTTTTTTTGGTCCTTTTTTGCTGTTTTGAAGGTACTATTTGCCTGCCTTTTTCTCACTTTGAAAGGTCCTGAACATCCTAGCCAATTCATGATCATGGCCAATGGGTCTGAAAGGGTATAAGTTATGGTTAAGAATTTATTAAAAATAATGTCAGAGGTACTATAGAAGACCTTTTACAATAGGAATTCATTATTTATTGTATAAAAGCATCACGCGTCGGAGCCTTAGTGAACACATGTGGAAGACAGTGTGTTACTATTACACCCAGGTGATGTTAGGTATGTCCAGGCTATTTTCCAAAATATGCTACCAAGTCAAAACATAGATAATGGTTTTGAAACCTGTCTATTTTAGAAAATCAAAAAAAAAATGTTTAAATTTTTTCTGAGCCGATACACGGCCTCTCAAAATAATTTCAAACTTCAATTCGCCAAGGCACATCATTAATTTTAACGTAGGGTGTTGTGTTTTTGTGACATTAATTTTCAACTGGTTTTCTATAGGCTGACTGAGAGATTTAACAATTCTCTTTCCTGCGAATTTTTTTGTTTGGCGGTACAAATCGGTAAAAAATACCGCAAAACAAAACAAATTCGCAGGAAAGACAATTGTTAAAAAAAACTCTCAGTCAGTCTGTAGAAAAACAGTTGAAAGTTAATGTTACAAAAACACAGCACCTTACGTTGAATAGTGTGCCTTGGCGAATTGAAGTTGGAAATTATTTTGAGGTGGCTATATTGGCCGTGTATCGGATCAGAATAATTTGAAAAAAATATTTTTGATTTTCTAAAATAGCCAGGTTTCAAAGCCATTCACTATTATTTTGACTTGGTAGCATATTTTGGAAAATAGAAAAACACGGTCAAATAGCCTTAACCTGTGTCGTTCGACAAATATGTTCCCTGTAGTTCTTGTGTTGGTGTTATGTACGTCGGCTCTTGTGACCGTCAGCGAGATATTTTACTGAAAATCAAGCAAAAACTGGAAAATAATAATATGTAGCAAAAGAACGAAAGGCAAACAATTGAGGTAAAGAATAAGCTAAAAAAATCGAAAAAGGATGAAATGATTTGGTATTTTATGCTGACAATTGATATTTTGAAAGAAAATTAAAACAAAAAAACTTTGTTTCTATGACATTCAAAGTATGATAAATCCTAACAATGATTTTTATTTTTCCTCAAAGATTTTTCATACGACTTCCATTTTATTTTTCATATTAATTTATTGACGTGCCAATCGTCAATATACTATGCATCACTCTAGCTTAGTGGATGTGGGGAGGGTAAAACCGTTGTTAGCGCCGATTATATTTGTATATTTTCGTTGCTTTGTTTAGTGCTATTTTCTTTTGTATTTGTCATTTCTCATGTTGGTTTTTGGTTTTGACTCGAGTCGTTTGTCATGTGATCTGGTTTAGCCAATCACGTTCGTTTTCTGTTTATTTTCCGTGCTGAGTATGCATAAGCTCATCCCTAGTTTAGTCCATGACTAGCTGTCGTCTCTGAAAGGTCGGTCACACACCTGTTATCACTCTCGCCCGTATATGGGCATAAGAATTTCTATCGCTCTCCCTGCACTGTGAGTGCAGTCTTTGCCAGTGCTGTGATATAACTTCTCTGAACTATTTCTTCCGTTTCTTCTCACCTCTCTTCTTCTTCTTCTTCTTCTTCTTCTAACTGGCCAGTTCTTTAACCGTTTCCAATTTCCCACGACGCCTGTAATTTGACGCCACGACGCTCGCGCGTCAAAGGAGTTTACACCACGTATCCAGGAAGGTTCCGCGCTCGCATGTAAGTTTCTCTTGTGAATATATTTTCCTCTGTCACTCTGCTCTTTCTCTTTCTCTTAACTCTTTCTCAAACAATAATTACAGTCCACTTAAAATCTCGGTAGGCATCTCGGCCTAAACAACCGTACTGGACAGATCTAGCCCTATCCAAAGTGAGGAAAGAAGGTGTTCTCTGTCTCATCTCCATTTTTGTCGTCTATTATTATGTATTTATATAATTATAACAGCTGATCTTATGATTATAGCTTGCTTTTGAGTCTGCCTATTTTCGCGTTTTGCGACTTTAAACAGCCACTGCTCATATTTCAAGTAAAGAATGTCATAATATTGTTTAAATTCCTAGCCTATTATGATCCGTGTATATTATCCCATCTCAAACACACACACACACACACACACACACACACACACACACACACACACACAAGAGCGTACGGAGCGACTTCAAATGGAGTCAGCTGTCTAGTTTCCTTGATCGCCATTTCCCGGACGTCGTCCTCTTACAGGAGACGAACACGCCTTCAGCACCACTTCCCCATCTCATATCAAAATACTCATTTTATTTCAACCCACTCATTCAAGAGTACACAGGCACAATGATCGGACTTCGCAAGTTGTCCCCCATGGTGTTCCGTGCTCACAACATTCTGTACCCCGGCTATCTTCAAGAACTTCTCTTGGAGATTACCGCCACAAAACGGTCGCTCCATGTAATTTCCATCTATGTGTCTCATGACCAGCACGTCGCTCTCGATGTGGTAGGGCTCCTCGAGCGACACATTCGTGATGTACGTGGAGTTGCTGGTGCCGGCGCCCAGTTCCTTGTCGGGGGAGATTTCAACTGCACGTTGAATCCCAATATCGACAGGTCTGGTGGCAATGAGCGGTATCCACGAGTAGTGAATAAGCTCAGAGACATGGTCATGGCGGCAGACTTTTCCGATTTGTGGCGGGAGTTTCATCCCGTCGAACCGGGATACACCTTCGTCGGTAATGCCCCCTATCACAGCGCTTTACGCATCGATCGTTTCTACGCCACTCCCGAAGTCACGGCTACGGTGACGGAAGTGAAGGTCTTACCCTCGTTTTCCGATCACCTGGCCTTGCTCACAACCCTCTCTCTTAAAACGCCCAAGTTTGTCTCTCCCTATTGGCGGTTTGATAACGCCCTCCTTGATGACCTGAGCTTCGGGGTTTGCATGGGCGAGCTCCTTCTCTCGTTTGAGGCCCGGCGCCAACTCTACACCTCCCTCCACCACTGGTGGGACGCTCTCAAGCAGGAAATTAGGACCACGACCATACGATTTGTTCGACTGCGCAGACAGCTAAGCGACGAGACTTTCGTCCGTCTGGAGCGATGAGTCGATCGAATAGTGTCCGATCCCCTGCTTGCGGGAAACACCACGGCTGACCTTCCTCGCGCGAACGAGCAGGTGCGCCGCGCGTACACGCGAAGAAGCGAGATAGTGTTGGCAAACTCTCGATACGAACAACTACTTGCAGTAGATAGTCCAGCGGCTCCAAATCTGGCGCGGGACATGGCACCGACATTTCAGCCACTGAAACAACTTCGCTTAGAGGGGCGAATCGTGTCGGACGGTCCGTCTCTCTGCACGGCTGCTAGGTGGCATTTTAATTCCGTCTACAGTGCCATGCCCGTCGTTATCGAGGAGGAATCTCAGTTGTACGAGTCCTTGCCAACACTCACTCGTCTTCAACGTGAGAGTCTCGATCGCCCTTTCTCCCACCAAGAACTCACAGAAGCACTGGGCTCCTTGAACAAAGGTAAGACCCCCGGCATAGACGGTCTCACTTCGGAGTTCTACTCGTTCTTCTGGAGTGAGCTGTCAGACCCGCTCAGGGAAGTGCTGGAGTGTTCTCTGGAGTTGGGCAACCTCCAAAAGTCGGCTCAGAAGTCCGTCCTGACACTCCTGCCGAAATCAGGAGACAGGATGGACATCAAGAACTGGCGTCCCATCTCTCTTCTCACCGTGGACTACAAGATCCTGGCCTGCGCCTTGGCAACGCGCCTGAGTGAAGTAGTAGGCTCCCTGGTCCATCCTGACCAGGGGTACTGCATTCCCGGGAGGACTATCTTTGATAGTTTCCACCTGCACAGGGACGTCTTGGAATATGCCAACGCAGAGGGAGTGCCCCTGGCAATTCTGTCCCTGGATCAACAGGGAGCGTTCGACAGGGTCAACCACGACTATCTCTTTCACCTTCTCCGTACCTATGGGTTCGGAGAGTCGTTTGTGAGTACCCTGCGAACGCTCTACGCCGGCGCCACGTGCCATGTGCGGGTAGGGTGTTGCCTCACGGCACCCTTTGCTTTTGGCCGTGGTATAAGGCAGGGTTGTCCGCTGTCGGGGCTACTCTTCTCTCTGGCTGCCGAACCGTTCCTCAGACTTTGCAGGTCGAGTCTCCAGGGATTTGTTCTCCCCGGTCAACCTGAACGCAGGCTCGTTATTTCCGGCTACGCCGATGACTTCTCGGCATTTATTGCCGAAGACGGAGACTTCGCCCGTCTCCGAGAAGTGTACGACGTCTATGCCGCACAGTCCGGAACGCAGCTCAATGCCGAGAAATCGACAGGACTGTGGTCGGGCAGTTGGACAGGACGTATGGACAGTGGACACCCCTCTCGACTTCGCTTGGTCGAGCAAAGGTGCGAAAATCCTGGGTGTTGTTCTGGGGAACACGCCAGCTGTAGTGGCTAGGAGCCTGGAGGAACTGCTCGTTAAGTTCCGCGCTGCAATCCTCAGGTGGCGTTTTAGGGCGTCGGCCATGTCGCTTCGTGGTCGCGTCCTGGTTGCCAACCAGTTCCTAGCTCCAAGGCTGTGGTTCACGTTCCAGATTGTACCTCTCCCTCCGGCTCTTGTCAACCCATCAGGTTTATTATCTGGAACTCGTTAAACTTTCTTGGGAGGCGGAGTCAACATATACTCTATGGCTTTATCTCAGGGGGTCGTTCATGATGTGGATCGGAATGTTTTTAACACGACATATGTCAGACACTTTGATAACAAACCCAAGGCATCTCTTCCAACGGGATTAAGATGTAAACTTTTGTTTAATCTTATAGAATTTCATCTGCCACAAGTTTTTAATTTTGTATTTAGCAATAACCCGCCCTGGTTTACACCAGAGCCGATTATTATATTTGACCTTTGCCGTTTTGATAAAAACTCTACTTGCGATAGTGTATTCAAAATTAACTTTAGAGAGATTTGCCATGAACATCAAAGGTTTACTTTGGTATTCACAGATGGCTCCAAAATTGACAACAAGGTTGGAAGTGCTTTTTATTGCTCCACCTTAACTGAACGTTTCAGGCTAAGCGACGTGTGTTCAGTTTTCACTGCAGAGTTATTCGCCATCCGTGAAGCTCTTAAATACATTCCACGCTGTCGTTGTGGAGAATACCTTTTGTGTTCAGATAGTTTAAGTTCACTTCAAGCTATAGAACTCATGTATTCAAGTCATCATTTGGTACAAGATATCCAATTCTATTTAGAAAAACTAACCTCTAAGGGTTATATAATAGAGTTTTGCTGGATACCTGGACACGTGGGCATAGAGGGAAATGAACACGCTGATAGGGCTGCTAAGGAAGCTTCCAGCGTCGCGACGTTGATTTCAATCTAGTTCCCGTTCCAGATGTCAAGAGTGGATTCAAGCAAAGATTGTTGGATTTGCGACAAGCATCTTGGGATGTGTTGCAAAATAACAAATTGCGTAGAGTGATGCCCACATTGGCTAACAAAATTCGTCCACCTACGTCTCGACTCTCACGTAGAGAAGAGGTGGTATTGTCTAGACTTCGTATAGGGCACACACGCCTAACACACGGATATCTCTTAACCAGAGAAAAGGTTATTCCCATATGTGGCACATGTGATGTACCTTTAACCGTACATCATATGCTAGCAGAATGTACCAAATATGATGCCTTGCGCATGCAATTTGATCTCTCCCAATCATATGAAGAACTTCTATCATATGATAACGGCGACAAACTTTCCAAATTTCTCATCCAAAGTAATCTTTTTAACAAACTTTAAGTAACTTCATACACATTTCTTTCTTTTCTTTATTTTCATTTACATACATAACTTTTATTTTGCTATTACTTTCTTCTTCTTCAATTTATTTTGTTATTTATACACTTAGAAAACAATCTAATCATCAAACATACCTGCATTAACTCTTCTAATTTACTTTCATTCACAGGCGGCGCAATATGACCTAACCGGTTGAAGCGCCCTAGTTTCTCACGTCGTCGTCGTCTTGTCAACCGGATGCAGGGAGAACTGGCAAACTTCGTATGGGCGGGCAGGAGGCACTGGACTCGTTTACGAGAACTCTGCGCTCCTGTCCATCTGGGAGGACTTGGACTTGTTCACCTTCCGTCCAAGGTGGCCATGTTCCGGGTGTTGTTTGCTCACCGATTTTTGACCAACTTGGACGACCATCCTTGTCACGCCATGACCCGCCACTTCCTTGGAAAGTACCGACGTCTGGGTTTTGGGTGGCAAGTCTTGTTTCACCCCCTTATCGGTGGGCCTGCAGCCCGGAGCACGTCCGAGTTCCTCCGCACGGTTCTGGTTGCTTGGTTCTCCCTGCAACTAAAGCCAAGAAACTTCCCCTCTACTGTCTGGGGCCTGCGTGACATCCCTCTCACGTTGACCTCACTGATCCCTACAGCGATCACCCCGTTTATTCCATCCTGGTCTGCACTGGGTTGTGGGACTTTCGGGGACCTACTCGTTGGTGACGAGTGGGTAGACGCGGACTCACTAGAGGGCTTTGACAATCTGCCTCGACGTATACGTGAAGCCCTTAGGATCAACGGGAACAGGATCCGGGCTTTTTTTGACCTCCGCTTTTGTGGGGTCAAGGAGATTCCGGGTCCTGAACCCTGGCCACCATCGCTCTTCTACCGTCGCCCGCTCTCTGGCATGTGGGTCCCTCTAATTCCCGTGACCAACAGGCGGACCATCCTGCTTGACATCATGGTGAAGGGGCTCGGCATAGACGGTTCCACAGAGGGTCAATGGTTCAATGACCGTATCAACTGGAAAGGCCTAGCCCGCCCACCATCCTTGGGACTAGATTCCGAGGTGGTGTGGCGCTTCAACAAGAACCGTCTAGCCGACCCCATTTTCCTATTTCATGCGGGTTTGGTCGCCTCCCGCCTGTGCCCTTGGTGCCTGGTGGAGGGATCGGCGTGGCACATGGTGGTGTCCTGTCGGCAGGCCGTACCCATGTGGCGATTGGCCGACTCCCTCATAAGGAGCATTCTGGGACGCCCTAGGTTGTCTCTCCGAGATTTGTATGTCGGGTTCTGGCCCGACAACACCTCCACTATCGGTCAAATCGATCTGGCCAACTTTGTTCTCGTGTTGGCCAAAAGCACAATCTACAGGCTACTAGTCTGCTTCTTCAAGGACGGCAGGGCGCCGTCTCCCTACGAAGTGGTCCTCAAAGCCCGTCTGAAGTCCCGACTCCTCAAAGAGTATGCTTGGCACCTTGGGCGAGGGACGATAGATGGCTTTGAGGCTAAGTGGTGTGATAGAGAGGCGCTCTGCTCCGTCCTTGATGGGGAGCTCCTCTTCTGTCAGGCACTGGCCCTGTAAAGATCATCTGTTTTCCTTTAATGACCGATAGGGTTTGTGCTCCCAAACACTAACATTGTTTATTGTATTTTTCTCCTTGGTTTTTAGTATCTAGACGGAAAGGAAGTAGCCCATCAGGCTCTTTTTAGTTTATCATATTCTTTTGTCTCTCATTCTATCTTAACGTCATAGTTTTCCGTCACATTTATGTTCTTTTTGTTTCTCGTTTTTGAGAAAAATATCCTTTTGGAATCTGTTTTCTCTCCCCTATCGGTACAATAATAAATAAATAAATAAATAAATAACTTAATTAATTAATTAATTAATTAATTAATAATTAAATAAAAAAATAAACACACACACACACACAATTATGGAAATGCTGATTTTCTAGAATTGTATCCTCAGTCGCTCCGCTCCTTCATCTAATGAGACACCTAATGCCGCTAATGCAATATCTTACAAGCATGTTTTTCTTCCTCTTAAATATGATATTCTATTACTCATACAACTTTTAACAAATAAGGGAAATGTTTTCGAAGTGGAACTTTTAAAAGAACTTAATTCATATTTTGCGTGAACTTAAATTTTGAAAAAAATTGTTTAAAAAGAACTTGAACTTTCTAAAAGTTCCTTAACTAAGCTGTGAACTGAACTTTTAGAAAGTTCATTTGAAAAAAGAACTGCCCCAACATTGCAGTCACATTCAAGTCAAAGAAAGACAGTACATGTGACCTACACTTTTGCCTCCACCTCCACACTTTACTCAATGCACACAAATATTTATAATCACTCGAATGATGATAACAGCATATGTTCGATAATATTTTAATTTTTTCGTTTCTTTATTTATTGTTACAATAAAGATGTTTACATATTTTATGAACTTTGTAAATTATGTATGAAAATTTGAAAATTTTAATAAGCCAACACATTGCGTGGAAATAAGAAGATAATGAAATCATACAATGGGTTACGTACAGCATAAATTTTGATCGCTTTAGAAGTATTTTAACAAATTAGGGAAATGTTTTCGAAGTGGAACTTTTAAGAGAACTTAATTCATATTTTACGCGAACTCGAACTTTGAAAAAAATTGTTTTATAAAACTTGAACTTTCTACAAGTTCATTAACTAAGATATGAACTTAACTTTTAGAAAGTTCATTTGAAAAAAGAACTGCCCCAACACTGCAGTCACATTCAAGTCAAAGAAAGACTGTAGGTCTACATGTGACCTACACTTTCACCACCACCTCCACAAATTTGATCGCTTTGGAAGTATTTTAACAATCATTTCACATTTCCGTTTAAGAGTCACAAAACCTCCAAATGACTGAAGTGCAATTGTTTTTACATATTATTTGATTAGAGAACTATAAACTTTTTGTGAAATCAAGAAAGCCCCTTATCTCAAAATAGGGACCTACATTTTGTTCGGGCAATTAAATGTCAGTCATAATATCCTCTGCAGAGCAGTCACCTCGCATCCTTCTTATGACAGTTCCATTGAGAAGGTGAAGGAGGAGTTTCAAATCCTAATCTCAACGTTTACAACACTCTATGAAGAATAAATAAAAGTTTTAGAATGCATCTCAGCGCTGAGATAGATTTTATAATTTCTGGATTGATTTACATGTAATCAATTACACATACGGGAGTGTTCCTGATTAATGAAATTAAGAAATTCCGAAATCGCTCTCTCGTTGTGCGAGGTGAGTACTTTGTGATATTGATAGACATTAATGGCTTGAACAAAAGTAGGCTAAGACTTTCTTTGAGTGTAGGCCTACATATCTTGTAAATTGTCTTGTAAATTTCACAAAAAGTATAGCCTGCAATAAAACTCACTCACCGTGCTTGTGCTTGGAAGGTGGTGGCTGTAAATAAATGAATACCCGCGAACCAGTCTCTATGGAGTCCGATTGAGGAACGCGTCGCGTCTGTATTAGTAAACTCCATGCAGCTTCTTGAGCCTTTGAAGAACACGTGTCCACTCTAATTCCTGGGCCGCTGTCTTCTTCTTCGTCCCGGCTTGTCCCTCGAAACCTCGTAGCCAAAGCTATTTGCTTTAAAGAATACCTCTTCTCGACACTCCCCAGTCAGATTGTTGATGTTGGCAGAGCCACCACATCTAGAGTCTCCTCCGCTGAACACCGAGTTGACGCGGCTAATGCACTGCGGGTGGTAAGTGTCGGGGTGGACGTTGAAGGACTCGCTGGCCTCGCAGGGGTGACCGGTAGTGCCCAGCTTGTAGCACCTGCCGTCTTCCTTGCGCATCACATAAGCAGCGCCGGGATCAGCGCCATTTAGGCGGTGACAATAGTCGTCGAAACATCTACCGACTAGACCAAAACCTGAAACAAGACAAACTTTACTTCACAACACAGTCGTCCATTAATGAGGCCACTCAATTTTAATGGAGTCATTCACTTTGGTCAACGTTTAACAGCAGGCGGGGGTAAGTGTTTTTTGCCTCCTGTTATAACCATACAAATACTGCATTTCCTAATGTCATAATTTTTAGTATTGGTAGTTTTAGGGCGCTTTAAGTAATAGATTTTTTCTGTTCAAATTTCCCCATAGAATAAATTTTATGCATGTTAACTTGCAAGGGGGGGAGGTGGTACCGGTAGGGGTGAAGCAGTGTTGAATCCAGTCTAAAATCCCGGGGGGGGGGGGGGGGGGGGGAATAAATTGACAACATACACTATACACTATATATTCATTCATATTGAAATGACACTTGTAGCAATTATACGACAAAAGGCTACTTTTCTTTTTCTGTGGATAGATCTTGGAACTGACATGCAGGTGCTCAAATTTCAAACTATCTTGTCAGTTAGCATTAATGTTGTGTTGCCTCTCAACTCATCACAATAACAAATTCTTGGAAACGAACAATCCTCTAATTATCTCATTATTTAGCACACTACACACTATAAGTTAGGCCATGGTGCGTTCGAGTAAGGACGATGCACAAGTGTCAACATTGTGCCAACATTGCAGGCGGCCCCAGGCCCGCCCGCTAGTTTAGGGGGCCCCGTTAAAAAAATAATAAAACAATAGTATTTCACCCTGTTTGGATAATATTGTATTTGTTTTCGATGCTTAAATTACCGTTTTGTGAATCTAACGGATATAAAGGAACTTTTAGTGCCCACAACACAACAACACACAAAAACCACATTATTTTGGTGTTGAATTCAGCCCACAACTTTTTTCTAAAACGCACCAAACGTACTCTAAAACCCTGATTTTCAAAGTTATTGTTGGGTGGCTTCGCCCTCAAACCCCCCGTAATTGGTCCCTATATAATACCCCCAGCACAGATAACAGAGTACACTACGTGGGTAGTGTACTCTATTATCTGTGCCCCCAGGATATGATATAGCCCCCCCGGGATGAAAAGTCTGAATTCAACAATGGGTGAAAGTAGTTACACTTTTGTGAGCACTGAGACAGGGGGGGGGGGAGCATATTTGCTCCAAAATTAATAAAGTTATTAAATGAATAGCCTCTTAACTCGTATGATGGGACGCGAACTGGCTGTGTAAGCGCTTTAAAACCACTAAAGCTCTAAAAATTGTGGGTTCTAATGGTCTGCCGGCAGAACGTCTTTTGTCGTTAGCAAATAGGAAAACGGATTGACTTGCGCGACTCCAGCCATTTTACTTTTATTCGTTTATTTTCCACTGCGTTTGGTGGCGTAACCGGCGTAGAAATACTAACCAACCTTATTCCACCCTAAAATTGGGAATCTATACAAATGTGTGCCCATTAATTTAATAAATAAACGCGGTTTAAACGTGTGTGCTGCGTGCGAGCTACCGTGCACGCCGGCTATCTAGCTCAAAGTGGAGATTCGATGGTAAATATTTCTTCCTAGTGGGACTAATCTTTGCCTGACAGGGTAGCCTGCTGTTTGCGTGAATCCCCCTCTCCCGGACGAGAACTCGCCTTCTAGCAGAGCCGGTACAAGCAGCTTCCTGACAGGACACGGGCCGCGGCGGTAGAGAGGGAAGCAGTCGCCTTCAAACTCAGCGCTCGTGTTGCGGCTTGCCAACACCTCCTGCTCGACACGGACGTAGGTCTGTGGGCAAGCGCACTCGCCATCGCCGTAAGAGTCGCTCCTCAGTACATTGTCTGAAAAATACGATCATATCAGTTGCCAATAACGTGAGAAATTGAATTATTTTAGGGAATTGTAAAAGAAAGATTTATGTACCTGATTACCAAATTATCCGTGTACAGAAGAAGCGAACAAGATCTTTTATGTTTCGAACAGACTCTCGACACTTTTTTTTTTTAAGAAAACTGGTATTTTCATGATCCATTTAGGCAAGTTATATTAAATACACAAAGATTTTGGCCTATAGATTTTAAAGCTAGCCTAAAGTTGTTTGATTTGCTTGAGCTCAGAAGGTGTTGTGGTAAAATGGAGGAAGCTCGACGGTTTACCTGCAGAACAATATTTCCTTGGAGTCACTTTTCATTATTGATTTAATTAAAAATTGAGATAAAACAATATTGAAGAATGTAAATCATTTCAACTTTTCAAGTGTAGGTATGGCCCTGTTGAAAATCAAAGTTATTTTATCCATCATCCGTAAATTACTACCGGACCCTTAGTACACACTATCATCCTGAAGTTCGATCCCAGTGTCGTTTTCATCCAACCAGCGGCAACCGTCATCAAAGACCAATCGTCAGCATTGGAACCACGGCATCATTTCCTCCCAATGCGAAAAAACGGAAAAAAAACATCCCTGACAAGAAAAAGTGGGTCTATGGGTCCCGTCAACCCAAACGTTGACAGGCCGAATGGTTCGCCCTTCCTGATGAAAAATTTTGTCTGTTTTAGTCTTTCCTTATAAGTAGGTTGACAAGAACAGACAAGATCATTTTTTGTAGAAACCAACAATAATTATTTAACAGGAATGGACAAGAATACACTAGATAGCACAAGTGACAAGATTAGATGAGAACCAACATGACAAGAACCAAGAAGATCACACAAAACAACACTAGTACTTGTCAATGACAAGAATAGGATAGTTCACACTAGAAAAAGATTAAACAAGAATAGACTAAATCACACAAAAGCGTATTTTAACAAGAATAGACTAGTTTAGACTATGACAAGAACCAAGATCACACAAAACTACTGTCTCTCTGGGCAGGTAAACGTCCTAACATTGATCTCCATCCCTTCCGATCTTCTCTCGTCTCTCGCTCATCCTTTGCTACATTTATAAGCTCACTCGCGAGTGACTGATTTCTCTGCAATTTTCATAGCCATCATCCCCTTCCCTTTCCCCCCTTCGCCTCCCTATCCCACCACATATCAATCTTAAGAGTTTCCGACTAAAAAATAAACAATACTATTCTTTCAAAAAGAGACCATAAACTCGGTGTGAAACTACAAGCATGCACAGAAGTAGGCCTAAGCAAGCGTCATGCATTAGATAGAAGATCAGAAGGTAATCGAATGGCATTTTAACAGGGAGCTAAACCGGAAATTGTGGCAAACGCATAGTGGTTCGTTTTCAATGTAAACAGCCAAAAGATTATTTGGGCATATTTGATATTTGTCCACCAACCACATAGTTCTATAAACTTGACAGATTACTTCGTAGCCCGCACTCACCTCTTCGCGGGCACAAAGTTTTCTTGTCGGCTAGTTTGTGACACTGGTTGTCTTCTAGCCAGTAAACCGTCCTAGCTGCGGTGCACTGCATGGTCTTGCAGGCAAGTCGCAACCTGTTGCTTCTGGCCGGTGACGATGTGTTGAGCTTGTCAACAACCAGCCACTCTCCATCACGGCATGGGCCTCGTTGACGCAGAGAGTAGCACTTGTTATCAGTATACAACACCTAGCAGACAGTGAAAATCACGTGAGTATCAGACCCAGTTTTATTTTGTTATCTTTTCAACTACTTTTTAGGTTAGGTTTAACTTGTCTTTTTATTCTGAGATAATAAAAATGTATTAATAATTGATTAAGCGTAAATGTGACGCAAACATAAATAAAAAATTAAAAAGTTGTAGGCCTAATATATATTTTACTACTAAATTAACATCTCCATTTTAATGGTAGGTATGACAAACTACAAGTATGATTTTTTTATTGTGGTACTTCATAACTCATACCTCAATCCTTAGGATAATAATATGCATTTAAAAAATAGTTTATAATAAATGCAAAAAAGTTCAAAAATTTCACGTGATTTTGATGTGATTTTCAGAATATTTGTTTTTCTATCGTTATGTGAAGTCGATGTGTGAAAGAAAGAAACAAATACGTTCAGTAACAATAAGAAAAAAAATAGTGTGTTTAACCCGCCCCCCCCCCCCCGCCACCCCTCCATATTTTCCCAAATTACACGGTTGAAATAATCATGTGGTATTATTATGCGATAAAATGCAACACTTCATTTATTTATTTAACATTTTTTTTTCAAATTACAAAGGAGCATTTACAATATATAATTTATAAATATTATGTAAGCAATAATATAAACTATAAAGAAAACAATGTTATGATTTTACCAGTTCAAAGCTCGCTTATTCTCAATTCTATTTCTTATCTCAAATTTAAAATACACAATTTATCGAATACAGTATTATTTTGCCGAAAAGTAAAAAATAAATGCGAGTTGGGTGGAATCTAATGCCTCCGAGGTCCACGTCTAGCCAAGAAGGCCAAAGCAAATATCTAAACACAAAGAATAACCTTACTTTCGCAATATTACCAACGATACTACCTCGGCATGAGCGCTCAACTCACAACCTACTCACTGCTCGGCCGTTTTATTGAGAAGGAAGGATGACATTTAAAATCATTATTTGTTTAAATGATCGACGTTTACAACCCTCAACAGAGAGGTCGGGAAATAAATCTCTCATTGTGCGAGGTGAGCGCTCTGCAGAGGATATTAAATGATTGACCAGAACAGAAGTCACAAGTAAGAACTTATTTGAGTTTTCATACATGTGGTGGTCTGATTGATTTAAAATGTTTAAAATATGGGCAAAGATATCCACTTTTCATCTCAGGTATACGAGACAAACATGTTCTAAAGTACATATTTAACCCAAGAAAAATATGCATGAAATTTCTACTTAAACACTTCTACAAAACTGTCAACAATGAGCAGACCATCCACCTCCATAAAACAAGAAATGCCCAGTCAATGCATCATAATATACTAAGAGTTCGCCTGTACAACTGACACAGCGCCACGCATTATGCCTTGGTCCCAAAATCTTTAATTCTCTCACAGCAAAAATAAATAACACAGCAGCCATAAGTAGCTTTTGCAGGAAAATAAACAAATGGCTCATTGAATGTTCTGTCGAAGATCATCAATAAATTTAAATCATACTAGGAATAATAATAGGTGGTTCTCCAATGTATAAATACATAAAAATAATGAAATTTCAAAAAAATTAAACAGTATGAGCAATAATCTAGGTGCCCGTTAGGGCGCCGCAGCCAAGCCGCGGTGCGCTACACACTCAAGCACCTTATACACCAAGCAGAGTTGGGGTGATTTCGAGGTGTTACCCAGCCGTCATGTAACGTGATGTGAACTTGAAAACTATCACAATCGAGGGGATTTAGGTACCTGACAACACATGCCAAATTTTATTGGGGTACGATTATTCCTTCTTGGTGAAAAAATGGCTTGAAACATGCTCAAAATCACTTTAAGGATGTTAGCTACTGCTACTGCTACTACTGCTACTTCTAACATCTAATACGTCGGCCCGCGATTCTGACCAGACGGGTGGGACTACAATGTTCATATTTTACATGGACATTAAGGTTATAGAAATATAGTCTCTTTTGAAAAAAAAAGTTGAAAAAGTTTGTTGGAAGGCTTCCAAATAAAGGTTTTAAAAGAAGCCTTAAACACTTGGCATACAATCAACAAGTAACCATAGTTACTTGACACTTGTTGACGGTATAAGCAGAGTTAGGCGGGAAAGTGCGATACGTAAACAAATAGCGGACATTTTAAATTTTTCTTCTTTGTGTGGAACGAGAAAAGGTGTCATTATACTCTCATAAAACAAATCAGAAACCGTCCCTGGCCTAGGCCCAGATGTGGAAAATTATTTATAATGCAAAAGTGTAGGTCTAAAGTTCCATTTGGCTATAGGACTAGTAAAATTCATACTTACATTACATGTTTGACAAGCCTAGCCAACCCTATGCCAGCACAACATTGTTCTGATATGAACTTGCTCATCTGTTTGTTAACATAACTGCAACAATCAAATCATTTCATACAACTTGTCTTTCGATTGGCCCGCGTTTATGAAGGCACTGCCATCTAGAATAAATATAGAACTTTTTCGAGCTCTTTGCTATACGCAAATCTTTTTAAAGTGTTTGGATTTCGTGATACTCTTTCAACCATAGACATCCTATATAAAATGGCTAGACCAGCAGTCGGTGGACCACTTCCGGTACAATTAGAAGCCATCTTAAAATGACAGTTTACATGTTAATCAAATGGGAGCGATTTGTGGCCAAATAGTTCTCAAGATTGCCGCCAGGTTGACAGGTAAGCATACTAGCCTTTAACACCAAATGATTACTAAATTCCCTTATGCAATCACTTCGTATTGTTTCTTTTGTTTAATACCATGCTGCACAAGCTAAAACCATATCAAACAATCCAGTAAAATACTTTATTGCATTAAAAAAGCATACATTAAAACACCAAATCGCCATCTTGAAATGGGCCGGTTGAGTCTTCAATTTGCTACGCTCGCGCCTGTGCGGAGGTATAGGAGACTGCTAATCTAGCCTACTATAGGGGTTTAATATCAATGCTTTCAACTCACAACCCATGACGTTTTCCACGATACCGTTCAAGAATACCAATTCCTTCGAAAACGAAAACGACTTCGTTTTCAAATTGCGTTTTCAACTCATCTCCCACGAACTCAAGAATTGGGGTCCAGTCCTTATACCGTCGTTATACCATGGTTATACCACCTATACCCAGGATGTACATGAATCCGGGTCTAGATATTTTACATCCTATATTGTTACTGCTAATACCATAGAATTTAAATCAACTTTGATAAAAATATTATATTTTAGCAAATAATTTTGTAATGGAACTTAAAAAAGTAATGAGATCACACACATAACAAAAACTTGTAGAAATACAGCCAAACCTTACACACTCAAAAGGAATGAGATCTAAAAAAAGGGCCAAGCTCATCTACCCTTCCACATAAACGTACAGTGTCCCATAACAGCATCCTCGAAAAGCTTGGCAAAATAGAATTTGCATGTTATTACGTTTAAATTAATTAGAAAAAAAGAACTTGGATAAACTATTACGTTAAATTAATAATCGCAAATTCTATTTTGCCAAGCTTTTCGAGGATGCTGTTATGGGACACTGTACGTTTATGTGGAAGGGTAGATGAGCTTGGCCCTTTTTTTAGATCTCATTCCTTTTGAGTGTGCAAGGTTTGGCTGTATTTCTACAAGTTTTTGTTATGTGTGTGATTGTATTATATAGTAAACAAGTCACGCTAGCGCGAGGCTTGAAGCCGCTACGCGGAGGGCGTGGAAAACCTCGTACTCAGAATACCTCGTAGTTGGAAAACCTCGTTGACGCGACAAAATCGCGAATCGGTCCGCGTACGGCCGCGATACGGTAGTTGGCGGGTAACGTTTGTCGTTTATCCGAAGTCCTGTGACAAATTTGTTTTCCGGGACACTTTCGGTACGCCGCCGGACGCTGTCCGCCGCCTCTTTGTACGGTGCAAACCAAAAGTATTTTCGAAATCGGATCATTTTTACGCCTTTTGTGTAAAATGTGTGAGAAATGTTTTCCTGGGACAATTGTTCGGGACTCTGGTAGACTGAAATCGCCGTCCCCAGTGTGTAAAAAAAAATTGACCCACTTTAACAATTTTTCGAAATTATTCGGGACGTCAAATTTCGGGACGCTTTTCCGGTACGAACAATTTTTGCCTTGTCCGTCCGGTTCTATAGTGCCCAAGATGGACCCAATCGTCCGAAAAATGCCGAGCTATTAAAAGAAACAATGTATTTAGGATTTTCAAAAAAGGACCACCATTTTAAAAGAAAATTATTCAGTATTCGGGCCGTAATCTCTGATGCGACCCCCTAACGCCATTGGAATCGCCCCAAAAATGACATGGCCTGAAGATATTGATGAAATGTCTTAATTTCCATTTCCAAAACACCACTTAGCCCCGCCCCCCCCCCCCCCCCCCCCCACCCCAAACAGTGTAATTGAGACCTCGCGGTTGGGCAACTTAAATTCCAACTCGCAACCTTCTCGTGGTTTGGCTCGTGATTCCCCTGAAACTAATGGCGAGCTCTGGGTCGTCGTCGGGGACATTCCCCTTCCCTTAATTTGACTACCTCCCCGACGGCGACGACAATGACAACACGGACAGATGATGACACAGACGGAGACGACCACGAGCTGCCCTCCCCATACGCTTGTGACTGGTTCTGACCAGCACAGGCCTGTCCACCACTTGTCCCCCCGCGTCATCCCTTACGTCCTTCCCATCGTCTTGATTAGCCAAGTTGCATAAATGAGACGTTGAGCAATATCCAATCCAATCGGGTACGTTAAAATCTTAGCCTCATTCGCGCGGTTCCGTAAAGTCCGAGATGGACCCAATTGGACAATAATTGTGCCCTTTGTAAAAATCATATTTCAAGGATTTTGATCATGTATCTTTTATCCTTCAATTTTCGTCTCACATTTGAGATACCGATAGTACCTGTTTTCTGTTTGATTAATTACATGTGCATTTTAAACATTATAGTAATAATATTATAAAGTAATATGTTTGTAGGAAAGCGTAAAATTAGAGCTAATATACATGATAGTTATTGATGGATGGATGGATGGATGGATGGATGGATGGATGGATGGATGGATGGATGGATGGATGGATGGATGGATGGATGGATGGATGGATGGATGGATGGATATATATTTTATTCATTTAGACTAGTAGCATACAGTGTACAAGTATAACTCTTTGCAGAGAAAGTGAATAGTAAATACTAATAAAAGTGAAAATAATAATGATACACACAGTGTTAGATGCAAGTAAATAAGGCGATAGTTAACTCCCTATGTTCTTAGAATGTAGAATCTATATACAAGGAGCCACTACTCACGCTCAAGACACTGATCTTCTTCTGTGGGTAGTGGTATCTAAATAAGCTTTCTTTATCTTTGTATCATATGGAAATAAATAGAATTGAATTGATTGAACCATAGATATTTAACCCCTATTGGATTGAGCCTAGATGTGACTCAAGTAGCTCAAGTAGACAGTAGCTAGTCGTGGTAGCTAAGCTGTTACAGCTCGTCTGGGATTTTAAACTAGGAAGCTTCGCAAACGCTTTTTCAGACGCGTTGTTGGATGAGCGTAATTGGTGCATTGAGCTGCCATGTGTTATGCGGATTTTCTGTTGTTCTGTGAAAAAATCATTACTAAGTTGAAGATTTTTTTTACTAACATTAAATTCAATAAAAAATTAACTTAATTTTTTAATTTTTTAATTAATCGTAATTTAAAAAAAAAAAAAAATTGTAAAATTGCGATTTTCATAAGAAATAATTATTCGAATGCGTTCAAATTTCACACGAATATATCAATTCATAAAATTAAGGTTCTGTAAAAAATCATTACAATAGGATAAAGCATGTAGGTGTTATAAGTCAAAGAATTGTTTTAACTAGGAAAACGCTTAAGTCCCGCCGCGTTGTTGGATGAGCGTATATGGTGCATTGAGATGCCATGTGTTACGCGGATTTTCTGTTGTTCTGTGAAAAAATCATTACTTAGTCGAAGATTTTTTTTAATTAAATTAAATTAAATTAAAAATTAACTTAATTTTTATAATTAAATTAAATAAAATAAAAAATTAACTTAATTGTTTTAATTAATCGTAATTTAAAAAAAAAATCGTAAAATTGCAATTTGCATAAGAAATAATTATTCGATTGCGCTCAAATTTAACACGAATATATTAATTCATAAAATTAAGGTTCTGTGAAAAAATCATTACAATAGGATAAAGCATGTAGGTGTTATAAATCAAAGAATTGTTTTAAAAAAGAAAAAACCCGTAAAATTTTGATTTTCATGAGAAATAATTTTTCGATTACGCTCAAATTTCACACGAATATCTTAATCCATAAAACTAAGGTTCTGTGAAAAAATCATTACAATCGGATAAAGCATGTAGGTGTTATAAGTCGAAGAAATTTTTTAAAAATCGAAAAAAATCGTAAAATTGCGTTTTTTATGAGAAAAAATTTCCCGATTGCGCTCAAAAACGTGGCAGTTCTAAGTTCAGAGATTTCGAAGGTCTCCATCAAATTTCATCGCAATCGGAGTATCGGTTTAGCCGGAATCGTGTTAACAAACACAAAAATACAGAAAGAAAGAAGAAGAAAAAAAAAAAAACATTCCGGATTTTTTTCTCCAGTGTAGTGAAATGGAATCTTCGCTTCGCTCGCTACGCTCGCTACGCTCATCCAAAAAAGAAAAAACCCGTAAAATTTCGATTTTCATGAGAAATAATTTTTCGATTGCGCTCAAATTTCACACGAATATCTTAATTCATGAACTTAAGGTTCTGTGAAAAAATCATAAAAATCGGATAAAGCATAAGTCGAAGAATTTTTTAAAAAATCGAAAAAAATCGTAAAATTGCGATTTTCATGAGAAATAATTTTCCGATTGCGCTCAAAAACGTGGCAGTTCTAAGTTCAGAGATTTCGAAGGTCTCCAGCAAATTTCATCGCAATTGGAGTATCGGTTTAGCCGGAATCGTGTTAACAAACAGCCAAAAATACGAAAAAAAAGAAAAAAAGATATATATTCCGTTTTTTTTTTTCTCCAGTGTAGTGAAATGGAATCTTCGCTTCGCTCATCCAATTAATCAAACTGCTTTTTGTCAAAATATATATTTTTTGTTTTTTTGGAAGCCATCTTTGCAATATTTTATTCACTAGGTACTCTCTGATTGGTTCATTCTTAAAGGGGTATTTAACCGCTAAACTCAAAAAATATATTTCATTCAGGCTAACTAGTAATGAATTTAGCAATTAACAAAAAAATTATTGGCGCCACCATGACCTCCCAAAAAATTGTCAAACATGACATTTTTCGAGCTAGGTCCCATCGGCAAAAATCTCCCATAAGAAATAACATGAAGACGATCTTTATGCCCCGTGACCTTGGAGGATTTTGATCCAAAAAAATATTGGCCATTATTGACGTACTCGACAGCCTTTTCTGTAAATTCTCTATATTTTGTTTTGTAATTTGGGCAAGTAGTTCGGTCAAAATATGCTGATTACCAAGATGGGGTGTGATTTTGGAATAAATATTTTTGCGTGTTTGAGGGTATATTTGGGCACAGTTTCAAGACACGATGTTATAAAGGGGCATGTTAGATTTGTACTTTGCTCTAGTATCTATGTGGACCAAAAAAGAAGCAGGTTAAAGCCGATTTAAGAAATTTTCCAAAACACAAATTTTCGACAATTTCTGGATCAAAAAAATTAAAAAATTCGTGTAAAATCACTGTTACAAGATATAATTTTTTAAACGGTCATTTAAGTATAGTATTGGCTATAGATCACGTGGTAAAAAATATTTTTTGGGGTTTTTAGCCCCTTTAAGGTTATAAGTTTACTACTTAGTTTAAGTTTGGAGTATGCAAACATTTAGCCGCCCTAAGTATAAGTTTAAGGTTAAGTTATTCGTCGTGAACGGCCATATTATTTTCTATATAAGACAAACCTTAAGTAAGTTGTCGACAAAGTTATCTGCTAAGTTAGCGGAAAAGTTAAAGGCTATTGTATCACCCTCAACCAGATATTTTAAAAGTCAAAAATAGATGACTAAAACCTTAGCTAAATGAAAGAGAGTCTTGAATATAAGAGGAAAATATATATTTTTTTTTGGGGGGGGGGTGGGACGTAACCTCCCTGTCAGCAATTTTATGCTAATTTTGGGGACAAAAGTGGACACACTGAGCTAAGAGCTACACTTAATTTAGAGCAACGATTTTTAAAATTGTTTCTACGAATCATTGCTTTTCACCACCTTATAAGGAAAAGCGATTTTGTGAAATATTGTTCGATGTAAACAAAAATTGTCAGACGGTACAAATAAGAGTTTTATACCTCAAGACGAACATCTAAAAATATTTCAGAAAATCGTATTTCCATATAAGGAGGTGAGAGGCAATGATGGGTAGAAACGATATTAAAAAATCGTCAACGTAACCAACAAAAAATTACAAAATATATTTTTCTGTTGTGTTCAAGACCCTCACTCATCTAGATAAAGTTGCAGTCTTCTTCCTTTGACTTAAAAAAAATCTTTAAGAGAGCTATACCATTTAAGTGTGAATTCTCCTTTACACTGTTTAAGTTTATTTCGATTAATCGCGTGTGAACCGTTACTCCGTTGGGTCATGAATTTATAATGCGCCACTTAATTAAGCATATGATTTATATATGGGGAGGAAAATCACATGCTGGTCAGTACCATCCACGGGTAGGGGGAGCAAAGGGGGGAGATCTCACTTCATGGTCGTTATCGTCTTTGTCATTTTTCGTCTTGTCATAGTCGTCATCGTCGAGTAGGTCGTCAGGGAAGTGTTAATTCCCTGATGACGACCGCCAGATCTCACCTCTATTTTTGGGGAGTTATACTCCCCTACTTATACCAGATGATGTTTGCGAGATGGACTTTGTCTCTTTATACTCCTTTTACGATTAGCAGAGCCGTGCTCTGGGCCAATTCTACCCCGGGCCTAGTCGGGGTTCTTCTCTCCTTCATATACGCCTACCTGTTCTAAGGCAAAACACTGCAACTCCTTGTCAGTGAACGTTGACGTAGGCCTCGGAGATCCAGAGGGGCGGGCTGACTGGTTGTTCGTAACACGTCCAGCTCCCAGACCCAACAGGAGCAAGAGAAGCGTCGCTGACGTCAACATGTTGGTGTCATCAGATCATAACCTGGACACAACATTATACATATTTCGTTGTAGCCACAAAAAGTAGAACGATATCATCAGACACAACAGCAACGGTAATAAGGTATAGGCTACTAGCAACTACGTCACAAATCGAGGGGAATGAGGGGAATTCTCCGCTTTGAGCCCAACTGATGGACAAGCAACCATCGTTTCGCAAGTGGACGCCTGCTGAACGTCGCACAACTTATCACGTTCTAACTTTTACCCTATGCATTATTGTGAAAAAACTTAAGAGGAATAATATTTAGCAAATATATCATTCCTTCTAATAGCGATTATTTTGAATTTTTAGACAGACGTTAACGTGTTATATCGATTTACGTATTGAAATAACATTTCAGACTTTAACTTGTTTTTTATGAAATTAAATAAAACAAATTCAATTGACAAAAACCTAGTGATCGGATTTTGACAAGACCTCTTTCAAAAAATTCATCGGACTGTTTTAAGACAAGAAAAAAATAAACTTTCTAGATAGAAAGTGCACAGAACGAAAATTTATAGCATAGGGTAATATGCATGGTATGTGTTTTCATCTAAAAACACGCGCTTTTGACGTGCGGATGAGCCGTGAAAAACTGCACGCTATGCTGTAAAATTTCGTTCAGTGCTTTTTCTATCGAGAAAGTTAACTTATTTCTTGTCTTATAAAATGGATGCATATTTAGAGAGAATTCTTGTTGAAATCCGATCAGTAGTTTTCTATCAATTGAAGTTGAGAAGACTTAAAGTTGTTGATAATTTTGTCATTTATAATGCGTAAATTGTTATAACAAACTAACGGTTCTGTTAAAAAATTCGAGATAATCGCCATCAGAAGAAATTATATGTTTGCCAAATAATATTTCTCTTACTGGTATCGATAGTGCTACGTTAGTGCTGGATAGTGCCGTAAGTCCCGATGATAGTGCTGGCATACTTCCGCTACAATGGCTGTCCAAAAAATTAGTGCTAACAGTGCCACATTCAAAATTCGATAATTACTGGTATCGAAAGTGCTACTATAGTGGCTGGATAGTCCTGTAAGTCCTGGTGATAGTGCTGGCTTATTTCCGCTGCAATAACTGTCCAAACAGTCAGTGCTAGCTGGGCCACATTTGATATATATCTACTAATATAGGCCTACCCTAATAGAAATCAGAAGGTCGCCAACAGGTAGCCAAAAGCTAACCAAGTAGTCACCACGCAGTTAGCCAATAGGT
Organism: Sweltsa coloradensis; assembly: GCA_024449915.1. NCBI lineage: Eukaryota > Metazoa > Arthropoda > Insecta > Plecoptera > Chloroperlidae > Sweltsa > Sweltsa coloradensis. The sequence continues at coordinate 162,793 of JAMZAV010000535.1, forward strand.
CGCCACAAAGTAACCAACAGGTCACCAACGAGTTCACCAATGTAGTCGCCAAAAGAAGCCAAAAGTGCGCCAACAGGTCGTTTTGTGTCAAAATACGACCTCTTGGCGAACTGTTGGCGACTTCTAAAAAAAAAGCGACAAGGTTGCCATGAGTTCGCCAAAAAGACGCCAAAAGGTTGCCAAGAGGTCGCCAAATGGTCGCCAAGAGTTCACCAAATTATAGCCTCCGGTCATAATATGTATTTAGTATGCATGGGTAGGATGTTATATAAAAATGTAGAAGAATGTAAGGAAACAGATTGAAGACCACGCTTTTCGAATTTATTATATATACCATCAAAATCACCTCTATCTATCTATCTTCTTCTCATCGGAACGCTTTGTCCGTGAGTGGCAATGTAAATGCCGGCCTCTGATGGCCATAAATTACGGTTTGATGGGGGTGCCTGATGATGAGAACGCGGAGTCGTGGATTTTTCCAGACTGTATGATTGGGAAGGGGGGGGGGGTTTAATTTGGGGAATAGCGGATCATCCGCCAGATAATTGTACAGTATGATGTGGGTGGGGGCAAAAATAAGTTTACAGTAGGAACGGTTTTGTTATTCCCGTCTCTTCTTGGCGGGCGGTGGAAGACCTCCTTGGAACATCGGGGGCCGCTTTCGGTTGAGATGACGAGGTGGTATGGTGAGAGGTGTTCTGATTGCTGATATAGGTCTGATATATATGTCGTTTGGGCTCGGAAGGAACTGTGTCTGCGCCTGGATGGTCGGATTTCTTCTGTCTGGTAGGTCGTTGTAGAATGTTCGGGAGACATCACGGAGGTGCTCGGCTATTGATGCCATTTCTAGGTCTTCGTGGAGAAGGTGGATGGGAGTTTCGCGCGGGGCGAAGGACACCATTCGCAAGATTCTATTCTGTAGCCGTTGTAGTGAATCAAGATTGCTGAGTGTCACACCGGACCACACTGGGCATGCATAGGCGATGGCCGGTCGGAGAATCTGTTTGTAGATGGTCAGACGGTCAGATAAATCAATTTGCGGGGAAGTAAGTAGAGGGCGTAGGGCTGCCGCTTTTCCAGTGACTTTGCGATGGATGTTTTGAATGTGGTTTAACCAGGTAAGGCGCGCATCCATCTCCGTACCAAGGTAGTTGGCAGATGCTGACCAAGGGATCTGTACTCCTGCTAGCTCCAGATAGGGCAGTAGCGGCTTCCGTCGCTTTGTGAAATAAACCGCTTTCGTTTTGGATGGGTTGATCGAAGTTCGCCACTTGGCATACCAGGCTGCCATCTTGTTGAGACCTGCCTGGAGTAAAGCTACGGTCAGTGTAGGAGATCTTGCAGTAGCTGCCAGGGCATCATCGTCCGCGAATAAATGGATATCCACATCAGGAGGAAGTTTAGGGAGGTCCGCTGAGTATATATTGAATAGGAGTGGACTTAACACAGATCCTTGTGGTACACCCGCTTTGATTGGTCGTGTAGTAGAGACTGCTCCGAGCCAAGAAACTTTGAACGATCGCTCTTTTAGGAATGATCTTATTAGGTGCTGTAGGTGCAGCGGAAATTTAAGTTGTTCCAGCTTGAACAGGAGGCCGGCGTGCCAGACTGTGTCAAAGGCTTTAGCCACATCAAGAAAGACAGCTGCCGTACCATGTCCAGAGTTAAACCCATGGGTAATTTTGTTGGATAATCTGAGCAGTTGGTGCACAGTTGATGCTTGTTTCACAAAGCCATATTGAGTGTCTGGTATGATAGAATTTTCGTCCACGTGGCTCTGGAGGCGAGTTCGAATGATCTTCTCTCAAATTGAATTACTAAGTGCAATGAAGTTCAGGATGAAGATATTCACAGCAGGAACGTATAGGGCATATAGCAGCATTAATAATTATGTATTGAATTATAAGAACTCTGTTCTAAATGCAATACATTCATTATATTGGTGTTTCGTAACGGACAAGCCATGATTTTTGTCTTCACCTAAATGTTGATAACATATTTACTAAGATTTCATGTAGCTCTAAGTAGGACGTCACTGGAAAATGCCATTTTTGATGTTGCATTATGTTTCTATTTACACACGAAAGCGTGACCTGGGAGTGACTGTGGATGGGAAACTACTGTTCGTAGATCATATTGATACAGTCACCTCCAGGGCCATGCGTCTTCTTGGAATGATGTACCGTTTCACCGAAATTCGTGACGTCATGGCCCTTCGAACCTACTTCACTGCATGTGTGCTACCAGTCGTTGAATATGGTTCTGTAATTTGGGCTATGTCTGCTCCGTCAAATCTGAAGAAGTTGGATCGTGTTATGTCTTTTTTTCTTTCAATTGTTAAACATCGAGTTACAAACTTTCAGAACACTTCAAAACCTGAAATTATGTCCTCTCTCAATTTATGCTCCTTAACCAGTTGTCGTTCTCTGGCCGATTTTAAGTTTTTTCATAAAATCGTTAATGGTAATCTTCGACCTCCTTTAATCAATTTTTTCTCCCTACATGTCCCTTCCCGCCTAACCAGATCGACTCAACTGTTTCATTTACCTATTCCTCGCCTGGAAATCATCAAACGCTCCCTCTTCTATCGGCTACCCTTCACCTACAATTTACTTGCCACACCCACCCTAGACATTTTTGCAAACCAGCGTGAGTTCATAACGAACGTAAAACCCCTTGTTAGCCAGGGTTAATTTTGCTATTTAATTTTTAATTTTAATTTTAATTTTAATTTTAATTTTAATTTTAATTTTAATTTTAATTTAATTTTTATTTTTATTCTTTCTTTCTTTCTGTTTTTGCTATGACCTATCATTCATTGTTCATGCATTCATGTATTTCGATTCGTATTTCCTCTGTTATCATGTTTGGTTTAAGTTAGTATAAGTTAGTTAGTAATGTTATTATGTTTATAACGCACAATGTAAAATGGCCTATGGCTGTATTTGTGTCCAGTTTGAATAAATATCGAATAAATATATTAAGTTACACACACTTTTCTCTTGGCGAGATGCAATTTGTATTGTACACCAGCAACTATCCTCCTCGCGTTCTCAACACAAATAAAACGCCTGTACAAACGTAAAATACACTGTCGAGCACTGCGATGCTAACGTTCACTTCTTCTCTCGACCGCACGCTTGTTTCAAATGGCAAGCAACCTCTTCGCATCCTAGAACCACCCCAAGCCCGTTGAAGGACAAGGCAATGACCTGAAAGAATGCAGTTTATACGGCGCCAACAGTATGCCACGAGGTATCCACGTGACAATCTTTTGTAATCTATTGGCGACCAGTTGGCAACCTCTTGGCGTAGTCTTGGTGACTTCCATCAGTTGGTGAACACATGGCAACCTTATGGCTGACGTTTGGCGTCTCATTTGTTAAATCACCAACAGATCACCAACAGTTCACCAACAGGTCGCCAAAAGTGATCATCACTTAGTAACTAAATGGCGAACTGTTGGCAACCATTTGGCTACCTTGCCCAGCTGAGAGCAGAAGTTGGCGAATCATTGGCTGCCTCTTGGTGAACGCTTGGCTATCATATATTTAGTTGAAATTTCGGTGGCGACCTTTGGCGACCACTTGGCAACCACTTGGAGATCAAAAACAAGCCTTGGTGAACTGTTGGTTACCTCTTGGCAACCATTTGGCAAACAAATATTTGTACATGGGTATGAATCCTTTTTTGACAATTACTTGAAATAAATTCCAAGTTGCCTTACAGAAGTAACACAGCACAAAATGAAAATTTGAACAATTTAAACCTTGTTAAATTCTGGCTCCATGCTATGCTATATTTAATCCTGTCAAATAAGAATTTTTGGAGGAAATAATTGCGATGTCGCTGAATTTTTTCAGAGACCTTCCTTATATAATATTAATCAACATACTAAAACTCCCCTACAATCGGACTAGAGCTTCGGCCGCCATATTGGAAAATGGCGTTTCGAAAAGTGTTGGTTATCGAATACCTTCAAATTGGTTGGAGATAGACAAAATTTTGCACTGGCAAAAATATTCACCATTAAATTCCCTACAAATCAGGTGTTTTCTTTAGTTTTGGTATGGGCAAGGGTTATGTCACAAAATCGTGGTTTATCTGTTGCTTATTGGAGTACCAGCTGATTTCATAATTTTCACGCCCAGCATCAAACAATGCCCGGTAAATCCGTAATTGTCTGTGGAACAAGCTGCTAAAACTATAGGAACATTTCAAATCCGGAAACCAGCACCAAAATTCAGGAGCAGGTAAAATACATATTTTAGAATGTTATTTTCACGGGGGACACACTGTCACACATGGTAGCAAATAAGTCACCTGTCATGGCGTCCACAAGATGGCCGCCAAAATAATTCTTAAAATTGATGTAACTCCAGAAGTAATCATCAGATTTGGATAAACTAGGTTTTGTTTTATTTGGTTTTTAATGCTCTACAAAAATGTCATAAGAAAGTTTACCGCAAATACAATAGTTTTAATTATATTTATATATTATTACAATGTATTGCAATTATAGCACTTTTTGGTGGATATATAATTTTAAATTAGCCAATAAATCCAAAATTTAAAGTCCCGAAACGAAATTCCTGTAACTTTTTGATTAATTAATTAATTAATTAAATTAAGCATTAATTAAATCCCAATTAAAAGTTTCTTATTCACTTACCAAAGTCACGTAGTGTATCACACAAGAACAATTTATGACCACATTGAACCAAAAAAATATTATTTCTAAAAATGATTTCCAATCACGTTACTAGAAATTCAATTAATTCAATTAATTAAAAATAATGACAATAATCTCAATTAATTTTGTAAAATTAACACAATGTGGTCGACCTTGGAATCATTTTAAAGCTAGTTTTAAGGCAAATAAATGTAATGAAAAAATTAAATAATTAAATTAATTAATCGCCGAATTAATTACATTTAAGTTAAATTATCCCACTTTTGACATATGTATTGTTATGTATACCTAAAACTCAAGCGATCGTCATAAAAATATACTACTTTACTGACATAATCCCAATGAATCTGAATTGTCATGCCCCGGAACAAAATTCCTATAACTTACCGATTAATTAAGAAATCAAGTGCAGAATTACTAATATCTCAATAATTGTTATTGTCACTCAATTAACACATACAAAATGCCAACAGAAGTATCAAATATAAACAATGCAAGTGTAATTTTAAAAATTAATAGTCCCAAAATTAAGTTCATGCTACTTTTCTGTTCATTGAATTTCCCACAAAATTATTTTCCTGTAAAATAAGCATGCAAATGGTTCCCAGTGTGGCTGTGTTAATTTTACACAACACATGGTGATATTATCAATTAATTTAATTAATTTGTTAATTCAATTAACGGGGAAGTAGCATAAATTTCATTTTGGGACTACATTTTTTTTTAATTATACTCGCATTGTTTATTTTTGATACTTCGGTTGGCATTTTGTATCTGTTAATTGAGTGACAATAACAATTATTGAGATATAAGTAATTCTTCACTTGATTTCTTAATTAATCGGTAAGTTATAGGAATTTTGTTCCGGGACATGACAATTCGGATTCATTGGGATTATGTCAGTAAAGTAGTATATTTTTATGACGATCGCTCGAGTTTTAGGTATACATAACAATACATATGTCAAAAGTGGGATAATTTAACTAAAATGTAATTAATTCGGTGATTAATTAATTTAATTAATTAATTATTTTATTACTTTATTCGCCTTTAAATAGCTTTAAAATGATTCCAAGGTCGACCACATTGTGTTAATTTTACAAAATTAATTGAGATTATTGTCATTATTTTTAATTAATTTAATTAATTAAATTAATAGGTAAGTGATTGGAATTAATTTTTGGAAATAATATTTTTTGGTTCATTGTGGTCATATTGTTCTTGTGTGATACACTACGTGACTTTGGTAAGTGAATAAGAAACTTTTAATTGGGATTTAATTAATGCCTAATTTATTTAATTAATTAATCAAAAAGTTAACTTACGGCACTATCCAGCACTAACGTAGCACTATCGAAACCAGTAATAAAATTTTCGATTTTCGAATGTGGCACTGCTAGCACTAACTTTTTGGACAGCCATTGTAGCGGAAGAATGCCAGCACTATCATCGGGACTTACGGCACTATCCAGCACTAACGTAGCACTTACGATACCAGTAATAAAATTTTCGATTTTCGAATGTGGCACCGCCAACTTAATGGACGTAAATTTGTCATGTGTTGTCAGGTACCTAAATAAATCCCCTCGATTTTGATACTTTTCAAGTTCACATCACGTTTCATGACGGCTGGGTAACACCTCGAAATCACCCCAACTCTGCTTGATGTATAAGGTGCCTGAGTGTGCAGCGCGCCACGGCTTGGCTGCGGCGCCCGAACGGACACATAGTTGAGTTCATGCAACTTTTTTACAACGTTAAATATCCATTGACTATTCAAAAAAACCTTGATCGTAAAATCCAGTATATTTCACACACACGCATTCTGACCGTTTTTTAATCTCTTATTTTCACAATAAAAATCTAAACTTTGATAGAATGTTTACAAAATGACATACGTAAGTCGCCGCCAGAAAACATTTCCAAATTTCAGATAATAGGGAACCTAAGTTTTGAAGGCGGGAAGGAAATTGGTTCTCTCTGGTCTCAGCGCCCATAAGAATTAGCATGGTACGAAAATGTAACTCGCCGTATCTTTTGACTCGCGCAAAGGAAATCTAAACCAATACCATCGCAAGATGCATAATTTTGTGATGAAGATACAGGCATTCTACTTTGCTCGATGACGCTTCCTAAATTCAAACTATTATGAGTTTAATGGACCCATGTTTGCGCGCTGTCGCAAATGTACTCTGACTGAGCGGCAACCTAAGCGAGACGCAGCCACGTTGTGTGCAGCTGTGGCATCCTCGCATACCACGCGCCTGTCCATGGTTGCTAAATGTACTTCGCATTCAAGATTTTGTTGGCACATTAAAGGATATTTTATTAGTAATGTATAATCTAGTACAGCCCAGTGACCTCACAGTAGCCACAAAGCAAGTCGGATACCAAATGTTATGCTGATGCCACGGACAAAATGTTTTTACGTGCTTTTTCACGAGCAGTTTGGAAGGTTTGGCAACAGTGTAAATGTAGAGTTCACTTCAACTCAAACAAATGTCATTAATATTTGTGATAGAGCAGAGTTATGTATATCCACGCAAAGAGGAAAGATTATATTATCTTACAGTATGAATATAATTCCGGTCCGTGGTCGGGTTCTCGCGCTATCGCTTACGAAACATTTAGCACGGGTTAATCGGCTATACCACGCTGACCGGAGAGAACCGGACAACGCCCACTTAGGTTCCCTATAAAGGTCGATGCACAATTGCCCGGTAAAGAAAACGAGAACGCGATGCACAACAAAGCTTCCCGTTCCCGTATCCCGGGAACGAGAACGGGAACTTATCCAAGTTTTAACTTTCCGTAACGTTCCCATTCCGTACACTACCGGAACCAAATCGGAATATGTGAAATAAATTAAATACAAATATGCGGAGTAATAAAATACCAAAATACTATGAACACACTTTATATTTGATTTGTTCCCGTCGGCTTACTTGACGGGCTGTTGTTCATGGAAGCCCTTTACGTTAGCGTCGACCCTTTCTCGTAGCCGGGCAAATGTGCAAGCGTTGGAAATTACTACACAAGAACGATAACCTATTTGATGACCTGCTTACTGCAGTTACCAAGAATACTTAATAATATTAGAAATGTGCATTGATCGCGACAACCATACATTCTAGCTTGACGTACGTACGACAACCAATAGAGCTTCAAGTGATCCAGGACAAACCATCAGCATTGCGCAATAAAACCAGGTTTGTGGAGCTCATCCAACAATCATCCACGTGTGGCTCGTTGGTCTTATGGTTATAAAGCAGAAGGTCCAGGGTTCGATTTCCCCTTTAGTCAGATTTTTTTAAAACGTCTTGTGTACTTGAGACCATCAGTTATTGGCCTAGGAATGTGTAAACGGTTGACGTTGGAGCTGTCTTAACGTGGCATATACATTCTAAGCATGGGCGCCGGCAGGAATTTTAGCAGGGGGGGCAACAATCACAATTTGTACTTTCGTTGGGCAAGCACGGGGGGTTTGGGGGGCGGATCCCCTCAACAATAGCGCCGCAGGCGAAATTTTTGAAAATCAGGTTTTTAGAATGCATTTGGTGGGTTTTAGAAAAAAAGAGTGGGCTGAATACGATACCGAAATTATGTAATTTTTGTGCAGTAGATACTAGAAAGTAAACAAAAAAACATTGTGTCTCAACTTTTATACGGTTACTAAAATGGGTTATGAGTTGAAAATGAAACACACGTTTGAAAAATAAAGGCTATATTTTAATTGCATAAAATTATAATGAATGTGACTGTTTTGATCACATTTTCTTTTCTTACATAAACTGCAACTTGTAAGTTCTCTCCAGTTGCAATGCAATGTGGAATAAAAATATAAAACATAAACACGTTCTTAGAGGTCTACATCGACTAATAATATACTAGCCTACAAATCATAGAAACGATAATCTTGTTACATTATTATTATTATTTATTTCAATAAATCATACACATAAACATAATATCACATAACATAAAATAAATGGAAAACGGGCGTGATTGACTAGACCCAAAAAGGAAAATGCGAAATTTCAATGCATTACTAAGTAGCCTACAAACATAAACACAAATTTCTATTTAAATAAAGAATAAATTATTGTAGGCCTACCGTGTTCTGGGGGTCTATTTACTAAACTTTTCATCGTTCAGATAGTACACATTTTCTATCATTTTGACTCATTTAGTGCCTTCAACAGTACTGTTTGTTGTTTTATTATGTTTTTTAGTTTGACAGTTCGATGTGAGCGAATCTAGTGTAGAGTGTAGCTGAAAAAACGTTTGGTTATCCTGGGTAAAGTGTAGTGTAATTTGATTTCAAGGCCTTCACCTACACTACACAAGTCTACACTACACTAGGTAAACCAAACAAACCTATACCACTTGTGCCGCTAGTACCAACTTAACATACCGCCAAATTCAAAGGCAGCACCGGCACCGCTAACTTTGATGAAATAGCAAAAAAAATAAACAAACTAGCAACACTCAGCTCCCGATCAGATCATTAAATATATTAATATCATTAATAGTAATTTTCAATTGAATTTCGGTTTCACGAATACATTAATTTATATGTAATAAACGCATATCGCCAGTTAAAATTTATTTTTCCTGAAATCCAGGGGGGGCAAGCGCCCCCCCTTGCCCCCCCTCCCGGCGCCCATGAATTTCTAAGGTTGTTTTTTAATTAGCCTTGTTGATTCTGGCGCTGTCTGCTGGTGGAATCGTGTCCATCTTGAATTATCGGTGTTTACTACTTAAATTTGCCAGGCTCTACTTCTACTCTCTAATTGGTCATTGTTCGCTCGTCGAATTTATTTATTTATTTATTTATTTATTTATTTATTTATTTATTTATTTATTTATTTATTTATTTATTTATTTATTTATTTATTTATTTATTTATTTATTTATTTATTTATTTATTTATTTATTTGTTTATTTATTTATCACCCCATTTACATAGTCCATCGTCTCGGTTCGGGCGCAAACGCATAGATATGAGACGTAGAGACCAATATTAATTGTCAATTAATCAGAGCAAAATCACAATACATTGACCTCGCTAATTGTTAGACTACGATTTAAAAACATTTCATTCATTCAGTATATTATGTAGGTTATGCTGTGGTTATGTAGGTTGTATGATTGTTAGCTTGGCCACTATTTCACTTCTTACAAGCATCTCATTCATCAGTAGGACCTATATTATGTAGGTTATGTGATTGTTTCACTTCTCACTTGGATGTACTATCTTTTCGTCATCCACTCCCAACATTTATTTGTAAACATCTCAATTCTTATAGGCCTACCTCAAAACATATTATTATATTGGCAACATTGACTTAAAAATGTACAATTGCCATCGTTTTGAATTACAATGCACCAAAGACATATTCTTGCCTTTTGCACTCTTTGTTAAAAAATAATGAACATTAGTTCATAATCAATTTTTTCTTATATTTGTGTTCATGTGTTCGTGGGAACTAAATACTAACCAGTAGGCCTATCAGAGCATCCAAACGAAATTATATGAATATCACACTAACGTGTAGGACAATAATATGATTTCTCATGCAGTCTAAAAGAAGTTGAATGAAGATAGTGAAGACAAACAGGAACACATACAAAAACTCACCAATAACTCCGTGGTCAACTTCGACACCAATCACAGTCAGAAACTGATATTGTTCTGTTTGTGACTTTTTATCTATGGCAGTGAACACTCTTGCAAGACTGTGCGAGAGAGAGGCAGAGGTTTGACCAGTTCCGCGTAGCTTAGTTTAGAGGTCGCCATCAGACGGATCACAGAGGTCTAGTGACGTAGTGCACGAACCTCGATGTCTAGCGATGCCCTCTGACATTGAGCTTTATACTACTACCGGTACTCAAGTTAGTGATTTGCTTGCCGCTGACTGCGCCTGCGCGGATCACACGAGAGGAAATGTTATCATTTTGAAATAGACTGTGGATTGAGGACTACCCTCGAAATTTTAGGATGTATGGCCTACATGTTGTAACTTATTAGACGAGTGTGCGCAGCGAACGTAGTCTCAACGCAATTCGAACGGGCCTTGGTCGCGTGATTAATTCTGTATGTTAAATGTCTGTGTGTCCGGTCCTATAGGCCTACGGCCAAATGGATTGAGCTGAAATTTTAAACAGACATCCGTGACCAGGTAACTGAGAACTGCTAACAAAATGAGCACAATCCGTTGCAATTTAACCAACAAGACATAATAAATTGAAAAATAGGCGTGAAATGTGAAGGTTTCATTTTAACAACAATGCCTTTGTTCTTGAAGAAGTCATTTTTATCGAATAATGTTTGTCAGGCTACAACATGCATAGCAGTGACCAAGGTTTATCGAATCTGGCACGACCAAGGTTCCCCTGAATTCCGCTGGGACATTGAGTAAACCTTGCAATCTTTACTCGTATTTCGTTCTGGCTATGTTTGCCATAGTATTGTATGCATTTCAAAACATGTTTAATATTTTTAAAAATACAATCCAGAAGTTAAAAAATCTTTTCCGACCGGGGATTTGAACCAAGGTCTCCCACATTTTGGGTATAAGGGCGCCTTAGCCAACTAGACTGGGGAAACGCCAAAGTCGTTGCTAGACGAGTGAGCACAATGTCGATCCTTCTTTTGCAGACATGAAAGAATGCAAAAAAAATTTTTTGTTTAAAGTCTCAAAAACCACCAGGTCTCAAGAACCAGCAGCCCGTGTGAAAAGTTTCTATGTCAGCACTTCCATAGGCCTATTGCAATCCTTTCGTTATTTTGGGATGTGCTTTAATTAGGCATAGGCCTCTCTAAATACATAATTTTTTTGCGTTCATGCATTGGTCTATCCAATTCAATGTACGGAACACTACTTCAAGACCTAACTGTCCACATGTTTGCTAATTTTATGAGCGAATTTTCGCAGTATTTTAGTTGATACCGCGAACTAGTGGCGAAATTAGCAATTGTGTCTTTAAACGCGAATTACGATTAGGATTAAATCACGAAATTTCAAACAAAGATTATTTTTGGTAGAGGTACCGGGTAGGTAGTCGAAATTAAATTAATCCAGGCTGGTACATATGGTGGAGGTGCCGGGTCATAAAACGCGATTGTGAGATCGTAATAATCGTTTGTACGCGAGTAAGCTCAAAATACTTCATATCAAAATATTGACAACACAAAAAATGCATAATTTCGTAATTTTGGTGGAGGTGCCGGGTAGTCGAAATTAATCAGGTGGTAAAAACTGTAAAGAAACTTTGAAAAGTGAAGGCTGAAATTGAGCTTAAAATTAAAACTGATTCTTACTCTCATGTGCATGTTTTTCTTTTAAATTAATCATTGTCCTGGAATTTGTGATAGTACTGATAATTTAAAACAAGGCGGTTTTTTTTGTTTTTTGTTTTTGTGTTGTGCATTATCAAATTGGTTTTTTGGTAAATATAAATAAATAAATTTTTAAGACGCGAATTTTCAAACTTTAAAAAAACATTTTTGCACATCTCTACTCATAGATAGTGCCTAGAATAGCATAATTGCATAAAAGAAAAACTATTAATTATGAGCGAATTTTCGCAGTATTTTAGTTGATACCGCGAACTAGTGGCGAAATTAGCAATTGTGTCTTTAAACGCGAATCAGGATTAGGATTAAATCACGAAATTTCAAACAAAGATTATTTTTGGTAGAGGTACCGGGTAGGTAGTCGAAATTAAATTAATCCTGGCTGGTACATAGGTGGAGGGGCGCGGGGTCATAAAACGCGATTGTGAGATCGTAATATCGTTTGTACGCGAGTAAGCTCAAAATACTTTATATCAAAATATTGACAACACAAAAAATGCATAATTTCGTAATTTTGGTGGGGGTGCCGGGTAGTCGGAAATTAATCAGGTGGTAAAAACTGTAAATAAACTTTAAAAAGGGAAGGCTGAAATTGAGCTTAAAAAATTAAAACGATTCTTACTCTCATGTGCATTTTTTTTCTTTTGAATTAATCATTGTCCGGGAAATTTTGTGTTTAGTACTGATAATTTAAAACTAGGCGTTTTTTTTTTGTTTTTTTGTTTTTGTGTTGTGCATTATCAAATTGGTTTTTTGGTAAATATAAAAATCGGGAATTTTATTTTTAAGACGCGAATTTTCAAACTTTAAAAAAACATTTTTGCACATCTCTACTCATAGATAGTGCCTAGAATAGCATAATTGCATAAAGAAAAACTATATAATCAATCAATCGAGTTTCTTAGTTTTGCAATAATAGATGATTATGAGTATAGATAGATGTTGCGAACACGCTTGAAGAACGGTCGCGGTTGATAAAAGAGTGGGGGCGGGTTTTTAAACAAAACAGTGCTCCCCCTGTATTACCTTATACTGAGTAAGATGGACGCATCGTAAGGTATTTTGGCGGTTTTTGAATCATTTTCTTGTAGTTTTCTCTAGAATTTTCATTTCTTCTGCTTGACTAATTTAACGTAGCTTCAGTCTTTTGTTTTTATTTGATACTGACCATTGTTGCTACCAGTGTCTCCTATTGGAGCTATACCGAGACATTTTGAGTAAAATACGACCCACCGAGATTTTTAAATTTTGAATTTTTAGTTAATTACGTCGTCGCTACAAGAAATAAGGTAAATAATCAGATTCGTTTTTCTAAGCGTGAGCATTTTAAATCTTCTTTTGATAGTGATATTTCTTCAAAATCTTTGTGGTCAGTTTATAATAAGTTGATAGGTAACAAAGGAGAAAAAAGGTGTAGCATAGCCTCATTGACAGAGGGACATGGGGTATATCCTACCCGTCTAATCCAGACATTTGCTGTGTAAGAGAAGTTTTGTTGTGAACGATGTAGATTTTTCCAGGAAATGGTAAGTTTAAGATTCAATAGAAGAGAAGCAGAGGATCTCCCGCATACAAAGGTCTAATTGAAGAAGTCATTCAGCAATTAACGCCTTCTAAAATTAGAAGCTCCGCCAACAATCACGAGATTCCATGCATAGTATAGTAAGAAAATGGCGCATCAAAGTCGGATTATTAGTGTATCAATTCCATTCTTTCTTGTAGGTGATTTTCCCAACCACACCTGAAATTGGCAAGGGTAAACGCCTATGTATAAGGGTAAAGGTTAAAAAGACGTGATAGGAATCTTATCGACCTATATCAACTCTTCAGTACCGGTAGGAAAAACTATTGAAAATATTTTACACAAGAGGTTATTACATGACGTGGATGCATCTAAAGGTTTAAGTGCAAACAGCATGGTTTCAGGAAAGGTAGGTCAACGCAAAGTGCCCTTCTAGCATTACAGATTTATCTATAAAAGTATTGATAAACGTAATGGTAAGGTTGGAGCTGTCTGTTGATCTTAGAAAAAGCATTTGAGTTCAGTCTTTTTAACCTTTTAATAAAATTAAAAAAAGGTCTAAACGTAAGGTCCTTATTTGTTATCAACCTTGGCGGATTATTGTGTTTAAATAGAAAAATGTTTATAAATCTTGCAAAATATAGTTCAAAAGAATGGCAATATATTTTGTGGATTACCCAAGGATCAAATTAGGGACCCCTTATTTATTCCTTTATATAGATGATATATTCTCCTGATACATGAGGCATCCAATTATATCTATGGCTGATGACCTTGGTCTTTTATAATTAGCAGGTGTGGAGGTCGCAAGAGATCGTAAGACGTCGTCAAGAAGTTCTAAAGAGGATGATAATTGGTTTAAAACTGGAACTTGATATAATTATAGCAAAACAAATTTTAGATTTTCATAAGGCTTAGATAGATAGAAGCATGAATGATATTCATTTGACGTTAAATTGTAATGGTAAGGTAATTTCAGAGTGTATGAATTTAAATATCTTGCGAGTTATTCTTAGATTGTAATTTAAATTTTAAGAAACATTAGGAATATGTGTGCTAATAAAGTATCAGCGACAATTGGAATATAAGTAGAATGAAGAGGTTTGTAACTGAGAGCAGTTGAGGTTTACTTGTAGATTCTTATATTCACGTTATTGATTATTGCTTAGTGGTTTGGGCAGTAAGACCTTCTATGATATGTTGTACTCAGAAGAGAATTGACCATCCGTTTGATTTTCCATTTCCCTTGAGCAGATTTGCATCTGATTGTTTCACGATGAGGAAAGATGAATGAAGTAGCCTAAGCGTGCTGCTAAATACATACAAAGGATTTGAAAGATAGTGTTAGGTATTCTACCCATATTTAAAATGTTGATCGTGATAGAGATCTACTTTAATAAACTTATTGGAAGTTCCTAAGATTAAATTCTGAAGCATTGAGAAAGTAATCTAGACAGAGGGCGTTATAATCCCATTGGAATTCAATTTTATGAGATTAAAGCCAGTTTACTGATCTAGGACTTGTACAATATAAAAAATAAATTGAAGCAATGATAATGAATCAAAGAGCAAAGAATTGATTTTTACTATTTATTGTAGGTTATTGTCTGTGTGTTTATGTAATGTTAATTTACCTTCATAAGTTCTTATTAATGGTTTGCTTTTCTCTTTGTTAGTTCATTATTGCTTTGACTATGATATAAACAATGTATTTTCAATTATATTTTTCTGCCTAGATTGTCTGGTTGCCGCCCACTGATGGAGCTTGCAGCTTGAGTTAGGTGTCCTGTATCATTGCTGTGATCAGTTTGACATGAACATTTTTAAAATATCTGATATAATTATATATATGAGTCAAGATTTTTTGGACTAAAATATTATCAAGATTTGAACACAAAAATGAGGATTGAACACAAGAATAAAAATTTCGCGTTCGGTGGTTTCTTCCGCGAAAGTTTTTGACTCCCTGATTTGCTGTTCCTGATTTTTGGCAAACCTCATATTTGTTTGAGTGGGATCGTCTAATAAATCAGTTTTTTCTTTTCGTTTTTATTTTTTAATGTTTTTTCTTCTTTCTTTTGCTTTCTTTTTCCTTTTTTTCTTTTCTTTTCATTCTCCACCCTTTTTTATATTTGATTCATTCATTCAATGCATATAATATCATCTTTATTTGTTACCAAAATTGTTGTGTTTAATGCATTGTTGTTGTACTACTTATGATACTATTTCAAATATTTACGAAAATGTACTTTATTGTTGTTTCTGCATCTATGTAATTGGATGAGCGTAGCGAGCGAAGCGAAGATTCCATTTCACTACACTGGAGAAAAAAATCCGGAATGTTTTTTTTTCTTTCTTTCCTTTTTTTGTGTATTTTTGTCTGTTAGCACGATTACCTTCGAAATCTCTTAACGAAGAACTGCCACGTTTTTGAGCGCAATCGGAAAATTATTTCTCATGAAAACCGCAATTTTACGATTTTTTTCGATTTTTTGAAAATTTCTTCGACTCATCACCTACATGCTTTGTCCGATTTTAATGATTTTTTCACACAACCTTAATTTTATGAATTTAGGTTCTCGTGTGAAATTTGAGCGCGATCGAAAAATTGTTTCTCAAGAAAATTGAAAGTTTACGGGTTTTTGACTTATAACACCTACATGTTTTCCCCCCCGTTTGGAATGTTTTTTTTCACAGTGGGGCCCTACCTTAATTTTTTTGAATTTATATATTCGTGTAAAATTTTTGAGCCCCAATCGAAAAAATTTTTCTTATAAAAATAAAAATTTTACAAATTTTTTCATTTTTAAACGACGTTTAAATTTAAAAAAAATTAAAAACTTGGGAAGTTATTTTTTTTTTTTTAAAATTAAATTTTTTTAAAAAATTTTTTCAATTAAGTAATGTTTTTTTCACAGAACACAAAAAAATTCCGCATAAAAACAGGGTCACCCTCAATGCCCCAATTTACGTCACCCAACAACGCTGGGGGAAACTTTAGGGGTTTTCCTAGGAAGATTTTTTAGTTGTCCCCCTTTTGTAAATCAGTTTTTATAACAAAATAGGAAAAGACGAAAAATAAATAAAAAATAAAAAAAATTTTAAATTATTGCTTCGTTGCTGAACGGTAAAAAAGTAAACCGTTTACAAACAAAAGACATAAAACGATGGACTTTCCAAATCAAAATTTAAAAAAAATTCTGACTTTGGGGGAACAAACCCCCGGACCTTCTCCCTTTGGGGAACCCAGATCGTAACAACAAGACCAACGACCCACACGTTTCCTTAAAGGTATGTGAAAAAATTTAGCTTCCCCAGACTTTTTTTTAAGGGTATACTTTTTTGTTTTGAAACATTTTTGGGCCCGGCCCCATATTGGATTGAAAATTTTTAAATTTTCCCAAGGAAATTTCATAAATTTTAAAAAATTAGTTTAAAAAATTTAGCTTTTGTGGGGAAAAACCCTTCTTTCAAGTTAATAAGCAACATATAAACAATGTTTTGTGACGTAAACCAAATGTCCTCCCGGAAAAATTTTGGGGGGATCCCATTTTTAAAAAATTTTTAAAAAAAAAACTTTTTTGGCCTTGACACTTTTCGTCTATCTTCCGCCATTTTGAAGAGGGTTAAAAAAAAAACCCACTTTTGGGCAGCCCTTTTCCCCCAAGTGGGGGAAAACGCCCAGTCCGATTTTTCAGGACTTTTTCCTTTTTTTTAAAGGGACGTTTCTGGAAGGTCTGTGAAAAAAATTCGGGCTTGCCGGGAAATTTTTGTTTTTAAAATGCCCAAAAGGCCCTTTCTTTGTTTGGCCCTATTACCAGGGGCGATAAAGAATTTTCCCCCGATGGAGGGGCCCCTTTTTAAACTCCCAAAGGCCAAAACGGAACCCCAAAAGTCCTGTGCGTGAGGGGGTCAAATGTAAAAAACTAATAAAAGCACTGCACGCTAAATACGGTCAGTAGATTATCGATGTGCATTTGCCGCGGGAAAAATCAAAAAGGGGGACGGGAGAAACTCAAACTTCAATTTTTTTTCCCAATATTTAGCCCTGGGCCCAAGTTTTTTAAAAAACCCCCCGATTTATTTTTGATTTATTTTTGTACTAAAAAGTTTTCCCAAGGCGTACTGACTTTTTTCTTTGCGAAAAAAATTGAGATAGCCTTGTTTAACCCTAACCATTCCCTTGGGGCCCCCTTTCACACTAATTGGTTTTAGTAAAAAGGGGATGGGAAAATACGTTTTAAAATTGTTTACATTTTAGTCTTAAAAAATTTGGTTATAAAAAAAAAAAATTTTTAAAGGGAGGGCCCCAAATCAGAAATAATTATTTTTTACGACGACCAATAAAAAGGGGGAAAATTTCTTTATGACAGGCCACTGAAAATTACTAAAAAAATCAGAATATGGGTTTTTCATAACAATAACAATTTTTTAAAGGGACTAAAAAAAAGTTATGTAAAACGGGGCCTTCCGGACGTAAGTGTAGCCTGGGCCCCAAAGGGCCAAAATTTACAGTTTTCAGACGTAATTTACCCGGGGGCATTCAAAGGGAAACCTTAAGCAATCCTGTTTGTCGGCCTAAATCCTGGCTTAGGTCTACTACATCAAAAAATTCCTCATCAATGAAGAGTTTGTTTTATGTGAAAAAAATTCCCCAAACACCCGATCGTTTTTTAATTTTTTGAGTTTCACGCCTTTTTGTCGTCAACAAAGGGTTTAATCTATTTTAAAAAGTGACGAGTTTTATTAAAGAAGTTCCAAACAACGTCCCCACAGAGTCGCGCGGAAGTTTGATTCCAAACACCAAAAAAAAGACTTTTTATTTAAAAAAACCCCGAGCAGTAAAAGGAGTTGGGGGACCCCCCAATGGGGAAAAATTTTTACGACTCTGCTATTACTTTAAAAACAAAAAAAGTGTATTTTTCAAATTTCAAGGAAAGCGCGGCAGTAGTGTGCAATGGCTAGCTAAGCCGGAAAAGTCAAGATCCGGCTGGGAACATAAGTGGGTTTGCCTGCAGGGGGTGGGAATACTTTTAGAGTAGAAAACATCCCACTGGGTTGATTGCAAAATTCCCCCATAAATTTTGACTCCCACTGTTTAACATTCAAAATTTAAAAAAAATGCATTTAAACCGCAAGGTATACATTTCGGGTTTTTTTACCTATTAAAACCAAAATTTTTAGAATAAGGGGCAAGGAATTTGGCATACAAGGTTTTCTGAATAATAAGATGAGGTTTTACATAAATATTGTTAATTTTATTTACAATTATGGCGGGAACACTTGTCATCCCCAAAATAATAGAAAAAAGAAGCTTATCATGTAAGCTTAGTAGCCTAAGTAAAAACCTAGTACCCAAGGGGGTTTTAAACAAAAAGGATTTAAGGTAAGATAGAGCTAGGGGTCCAGGGAGATAACATTTTGTATTGCAATATAACAATTTGTAATTATAACATGTTGCAATTGGTTTTTTTAAAAAAGGTTTTAAAAGTAAAATAAAGACCTTTTTTTAGATAAAAGTTTCACACTAACTTTGCTAAATTTGAAGGAATAAGCTATTGGCACTATATTGTTGAAGGTTTAGTTGAATGCAGGTATCTCCAGATGGAGACTATGAATTATTTAAGGGATGTTCCATAGGGAGGTGGAGGCCATATTGACTAAGTTTCCATTGGCAGCCACGAGGAATGTATCTCCTTATTAAACTGAAGGCTCACAACCAAAGGATCGATACTATTTCACCACCAACGTTCAAATGCGGTAGGCTATCACCTGCATGCAAGTTGATTTTATCTTTCCCACAGCATCAGTGGTGTTGGTAGATCAATAGTAATACCGCTTTTCTTCAAATTCCAGGGACTTCAAAAACCCCAGTTGAATTCAAAACATTTTGACCAAAAGAAACTTATTTGACATTTCAATTTCATAGCTCTACATAAACAAAGGTTTTGTACGGATTTCATTAGGGATGTGCGAACTTTAACTTAAAAAAGTTCTAACCAAGTTTAAGAGAAAAAAGTTTGGAACCATTTTTTTACTGATTTGTAGTGGTGTGGGGGATAGAGGTGGTCGCGACGTGAGTCACACGACCACCTCTAGGGGATAACCCCTTAAAAAAAAAAAGCTGGGGCAGGGGGCCGGCCACAAATTACAAATATTCATTTGTGGAAAGGGGCCCGGGCCCGACTTTTCACTGGAGGTTTACCCACTAGTAAATCCCAGGAAAAACACCCCAAAAATCTTTTCAAATTAAAAAAAAATAAATAAATAAAAAACATTGTATTAGAGTTACCCAAATCAGTTATTTAACTGATTTTCAAACGGGGGGGAAAATAAACCCCAAAAGGGCCAAACCAACCCTGTAGGCCCCGAAAACAATCCCCCACGAGGGGGGGGCGAAAAACCCAAACCCAAAAATCGATATTTTTACTAGGAAATTAGCAATCAGTGGTTGGACAATGCGAACAAACCCCGGATCAATTTCCAGAACAACAAGGCTGATTTGGAAAAAACTCGAATTTTTTATGTGGCTTTGTTTTCTAGGACGTCTCCAAAGTCACCGTTTTCGAAATCCTAAACAAGAAAAATGATGGACTTAAGTCCAAATCAGAAAATTTAAAAAAATTAGATTTAGCGGGGAAACGAACCCTGGATTTTCTGCATTGGAAGCAGATACTAACCACAAAGGGCCCAAAGAGTCACACAAAACAAAAAAAACAAAACCCGTTGTTGACGAAAAAGTGGCGAGCCATGTGGGTTTAGACCCCGGGAAAAAACAACTAAAGCTGGATCGGAAAAAATAAGTATTTCCTTCAATCCTCCCTAGTCTATTATAGGCTAGCCGCTAGAGTGAGTGGCACATTATAACCTTACGGTTGTGGTACCTTTTTCCCAACTAAACTCAAAACCCAATCATTTATACCTATGTATACAGCAATCAACTTAAATGCAAATGTTCCCAGGTACTCAACACATGGCTCGCTAACTCGTCTAAACAACTTTGGCATTTTTCTAGAATGATAGCTACTTTTAGAATTGTTTGTTGCCACAACCAATGTCAATAATTGACATCGCTGGTTAAAATGTTTCATATTATTATTTCTTGCGAGTTTAAATCATATCGGATTTTGCTGAAAATGTTAAAGGTGGGCTGTCACGGTTGAACATGATTTTAGACCATGCTCATATTATTCAATAAACTTTGTAAGATTGAATAGAGCGTCGAAAACTAGAATTCAATCGAAGTTTCGGTTCGGAATTTGAGCGGGAAGGGGTTTTTTTGCTTGAAGTGGTGAGGGTGATGAAACGTCACCGCTACGAGTCGACTCTTGGATGCGCACGCAGACCCCTTGCCAGGCAGGTATAAGGAAATATAAACTAGCTGCTGTCGACTCAAGACATTGTCACAAGACACTGCTTGGGATTTCATGATCTATTGTACTTGCATTGATAAATGCTGAGGCCAAAAAGTCGCAATAATCAATTGATTTAAATGAAATTACCACCTAGATTTAAAATATTCTTGAGGTGTCCAACAATCAACAAAATTTGGGAAAGGTAAAAATGTCGCACCTCAGTTTCTCATGTTCAAAGGACACCGCGCAATCAAAAACAATATTATAGCAATGACCAATGATGTATTTTTACTGTTCAAAAAACCCACCGCGCAATCCAACCAATATATTATGTACAAAGATGTCATTTTACCGTTCACAGGACACCGCGCACGATACTATCTTTAGTACTCTTGGAATCTGAGAATCGGGACAGTTGGAATTTCTTTCCCAAAAATGGCCGGTAATTGGAGCAATGTTCTGAGACACATCCACAAGATAAGGGTCATCATCAATGGACACATCTATGTCACCTCTGACGAACGCCAATAACACTTGTCCTCACGGATTACACGTTATAACATTGCAAACTTGGAATATAGTGTTTCAGTGCGATGGACATCCCACCCAACGTTTTCATTGTGATCGATGATTGGTAACATGCCGCGGAGTACCATACCATCGTAGAAGGTTGATTTCTTCGACAAGTATTTAAGCCGCTCACTATGAAACGACTTTAGGCTGTTCTTGTGACAATAGTGCTTTTATGCCGCAAGTCCCGAAGGAATGTATTGTCCAGAATGTTGTTCGACAAAACTCTAAAATCGTGAGAGTTCTCATCTATTCGGTCTACGTCCCTCTCCCTATCCTCGTCGAAATCGTCATGGGCACACAGTGGAAGTGAATTCCATCAATGTGTGTCGGTAACGTGTGAGAGAAGATAGAAGTGTGAAGTGAAAGTGCATATTTACTACATAAATTCTGGGATTAATATTTAAACTAGGGATGCACATCGATACTTCTTTCGTTATCGATTATCAAAATGATTGTCATTATCGAATCGATATTATCGATAATATCGATATCAGCAACAAAGCCTGTTCCGACCTATAAGTGGAACCTCAAGTGTGGCAAGTGTAAGTCAAAACAATACAATCGCATTTCGTTTGCTGCCTTGCTGTCTTCGATTTCATGTGTTTGGCATCCGTTATCAACTGATAGCTCATTTCCAAACATAAATCTCGAGTGTGACACCATCAGCCCAGCCAGTGCATGGCACAACGTGAGATAATCTCCGTATTAAAGGTTTGATTCGTGCCATTATTGCCCAATTATTTTATATTTCGATAATCGATAATGAATTTTGGTTATCGATTATCGAAATGATATCCATTATTGATTATCGATCGATAATATTGATTATCGTGTGCATCCCTAATTTAAACCACATAAGTTTTCCCCCCCACCCCCCCTCCTGGACCAAAATCGTGGAGGTTTCCTACGCCACTGTCTGTCCAAAGTATTACCACCGATATTTTTTGCATGGCATAACGGCTACTGTCTTCTTCAGGTTTTAGGCCTACAGATTTTTCGACGCCCTTTTCGATTGAAAAAAGGCGGATGCTAAAGGGAAGATGAAGATATATCCACTTCCCAACTAATTTCACAGAAAAGTTTATTTAAACCTAACCTGGCCTAGGCCTGGGAGCCCCTAGGCCTATGGTCTTTGTTCTAGGCCTAGGGCAGAACTGCTAATTTAATCTTGAAATAGGCCTAGTTCTGGAGCCTAAGGCCTAGGCCCTATACTTATTCAGGTTATTTTATAGTAGGTAGGGCCTAGGCCTACATATTTTATTGTTACATTTCCAAAAATATTTAAAAAAACTGTGGCTTAGGGCCTAGGCCTGCATGCTTATCCCTTACCATCATAAATAGCCTAGGGCCTAGGCCTAGTGGCACATGAATCTTTATGCCATGAAAGTAGGCCTATCTTTCAAAACAAGAAATGATCTCTGCAATGGTAGGTATTTCAAAATTAAATTAAAAATTGATTCACATAGGCCTACCCATGTGTATATTTAAATGCTGGTAAGCTAATCGAATTAGTATAAGGAACAAAATTGCACAGATTGTTGACTGTAGAGGTACCGTAGGCCGTAGGTATGTATTTTAAAAGTCTGTGGATATTCGCACGGTCAGCCGTACGACTAGTGCAAAATTATTCGTACGGTCAATGATCTGATTGGATAAAGGCGCGCCGAAAATAAAAGTGTCGTCCTTCCGTTGTCCTTTTTTGCTGTTTTAGTAACAACAAAAAACATTAGGGGTGTGCGAGTAGCACTTTTTCAAGTCGAGTCGAGTTCGAGTTCGAGTAGTAAAAAACCAACGATCTCGAGTCGAGTTTCGAGTAGTGCATTTTTTTTAAAAATACTGTACATGGACCAGTAGCGGAAAAACAGGTCTAAATAGCGCTGAATGAAACTCCACATCACCTTTTAAAATAATTATGAAGGTACTATTTTAGTATGCAAAGAAAAAAAAGGACAAAACTACCTCTGTCCCTCTAGCACGTACCACACAACAGTACGCAGTAAGTAAAGCGATTTGGCATAGCCTAGGCCAAGTTTCATTCGGTGCTACTTAGTAAATATCAGTGGGTTTGTAGGTAAAATAAAATAGTACTCATTTAATGATTTCAGCAATTAAGTCATCTGTAATTTTCAAACAAAATGACAGTCACAGACATGACATAAAAATTTGATAATGCATGCCCAAGATATTCTCGATTTCGGAATCGTCTTTTCTTTTCGGAACATATTCGGGCATATCTAGAAGAGAAAAGGTGATGTAGAATACTGATTGCTAGGGCTGTGCAAGCAGCAATTTTAAAATTTGAGCAAGATCAAGCAGAAATGAGAATTCCTGCTTGAATTTCGAGCGAGATTGAGCAAAATTCGAGATCGAGCAAGACTCGAGCGAGATCAAACTAATATCGAGATTGAGATCAACATAATAATATTAAGTAACATGTTTTAAAAATCACCTCATTAGGCCTAGGCCTAGGCCCTACCTGAAAGCCCAAAAACGAGGCATTTTGGAAAGGCTGTGGCTATTTAACCGTAGCTACGGAAAAATTACGTTATACAATTTAACCGTAGACTGTAGGCCTACTACGGTAACAAAAAAATCTTCCAAGACCTTTAACGTTGCTATTTTAAACGAAAGTCCTTTTTCGGTTGTCGTCGTCCTTTTTTGCTGTTTTAGTAACAACAAAAAAACATCAAGACCTTTAACATCGCTATTTTAAACGAGAGTCCTTTTTCGGTTGTCGTCGTCCTTTTTTGCTGTTTTATTAACAACAAAAAACCCTTCCAAGACCTTTAACATTTCTATTTTAAACAAAAGACCTTTTTAAGCTGCCTACCTAGGCCTAGGCCTAGCACTTTTTAAACACTTTAATTTTCTAGAATTGTGTTTGCGACGGGGCCGAATGTAGTGAAATCATTTGCAGAAAAAACATGGACCCAAATAGGCCTCCGAAGTAGACTGTGGCGCAGCCCTAGCGGCAGAAGTGTGTCAACTGGGAAGGTGACGCGTGCTACGGGAAATGGCTGGTAAAGATACGGATTTAAACGCGCGAGGCAACAAATTAATCGCTAGCTTTGTACAAGGTGGTACAACTAGCAAGTAGATGTATTTGTTGTGTTGTTAGATGTGGTGACTGATACGTGAGCAAGCAAAACCCTAGCATTTATCAACTGGTCTTCGAATTAACAGATGGAGTAGAAGGGTTTAGAAGACTGGAGTAAACTTTATTTTTAATAAAGGGCCTACTATATTAATACTAGAGGGATACCACTATTC
Organism: Sweltsa coloradensis; assembly: GCA_024449915.1. NCBI lineage: Eukaryota > Metazoa > Arthropoda > Insecta > Plecoptera > Chloroperlidae > Sweltsa > Sweltsa coloradensis. The sequence continues at coordinate 187,566 of JAMZAV010000535.1, forward strand.
TACTAGGCGTTTGATAAAAGTACAGACATGCCCTGAGTTATAAATTTATAGTCAAATTATAATTAGGCTACATTATTTTAGTGAATTACCTTGGATTTCAGCTAGGCCTACACGTAGGTCTAAAATCGCAAGTCATGATTCATGAACAATACACTAAAACCTTAATCGACAATAATTATTAGAGATCATGGCATGCAAAGCATTATTGGCATAACAAATTAACATAATTTAGACTGGACAGTGGACATAATGTCCAGATAGGCCTACATACATTACACATACCTACACATGGGTGGGGCGACTCTTATACCCCCCCCCCCCCATTTTTACTGACATAAGCAATAGTTATAAGTTAAACTTACGTTTTTTATGGGTTAAAAAAATTAGCCTTTTTGAGTGACACCAATAACATAGCCGTGCTCATAAGTTCATAACCACCCTTCCCCATAATAACCCCCTTCCACCCTTCTGTTACGCCATAAGAAGTAATTTATGTTTATGAAGTGTGCACAAAATACATTTTTTCAGCATTCCATTAGGCCTTACTTAGGTTAATTATGATAATTTTAATTATTAAAGATAGTAGATACTATTAGCCTATATGCAAAACATTCACTGACAATGCACTAAATATGTTCACAATTGAAATGTATTACAACAGATTTGTGAGGGTTTCGTCAAGTAATTTGAGTGCATCTTTGAAAATACGTTTGCATTAATAAATGTTTGTGTTTACAAACAAACGATGCATTAATGTCCACTATTGAAACGGTATCAAATTAACTATATGGGTTGACTCCTTCAAGATAGAACCCCTTTCCCCCCCCCCCCCCCCCGAACTAATTTGAGTATATCTCTTGAAATAAGTTAACTCTTTTGTGCACAAACTTGCACAATGTACTGTACAAGCAATGTATTGTAGTGTACATTATTTCTTACTTGAAATTCGATAGGGTGAGGGGGGCGGCAACTTGTCCTACCCCAATTTAACGTCATCCTTGAGAAAGGAATGTCCAAAGACTAGAGCAATTAATTTAAGTGAACTCATTACCTAGCATTCATCATATTGACAAAACAAAACTTTTCGTTAGGATTGCTGGTGACGGTTTTTGTTCCGACAACCTCCTGTATGAAGTCTCGAGTGTTGTATGACCTGCATTCCGTACTTGTTATTGAATTAAAATATAAGTTATATAAAAAAGTACTGATTTTTTTGTTGTTATTTTGTGAATGTTATAATAATATGGAACCAAATCTTGTGGTGTCATAATTGCGGTTGCCATTACTTTTATTTGATTATGTTGGCATGACATTTTAAGTATGTATCGTAAACAGTAGAAAATAATTAAGAGGCAATGTCGGGCTTACATAAAAATAAGTTATTGGCAGGCGACGTCCATGATCTATGAAATAGTAATGAACCAAATCTCCTTCAAAAATCAGAATAGCCATCTGCAATATTATTCATGCATCTAATTATTGTAGGCCTGCTGCTCGAACATTTCTTTCACATTGTATCAGTCGTCTTATTTGTTCCGTCTTATCTGTTCCTTTATATTTAGAATCGTGTAATTTTGTATGTGTTATTATTGATAAGGATCTATGCATTATTTATTCAATAATTTAATAATATTATATTGATTTGGTCCTGGTTAAAGAGCGTACCGTGCACTTGCCGCATTCTAGCAACCTTGGCGGGAAAGTACAACAAGTTAAGAAGTAATAAAGCTACTATTATTTTCGTACAAATCTACATTATTTTCCTTTATTTAATTGTTAATGTTCGTATAGCAGCTCCCCTTTTCCAACAAACCACTAATAAAGTGCGCAAAGTAATATTTATGTGCATCAATGTAGCACGATCCTATGGTTTACACCAGCCATTTTCAAATCGTGTCACCTTCTAAACTCCTCTCGGGTGCCGCTAGGGATCGACGGTGGCGCGGCGCGCGGCTACTTCGGAGGCCTATAGAATGGTAAAAAAAAAACGACCAAACGAAAATTTGAACCGCCGACCTTTCGCATAGAATTCGGACGCGCTACCACTCTGCCACAATGCACTGTAATATATGCAGCTATTGGCCTAGTTAGGTGGTATCGTACTGCTACGGGCGATTTGTTTATGTTAATTTGTCCGTAGCCTACGGTTAAATAGCCACTACCTTTTGGAAAAGCCATCTCCAGAAGTAGGCCTATGCCTAGGGCCTAGCTAGGCTACAGAGCTCAGTGGCCTAGGTTCCCTGGCTTATCTCGCACAATAATAACATTGCAAGTAGTAAATATAGCGCATTCTTGTCATAAATGTCCAGGGATTCTTCTGATGTATTTTTAATCATGTGGGGAAAACGTTTTAGGGTAGGGCCTAGGCCTAGATCTATGGCCTAATCTAGCCTTGTAACCAACCAACAAGCAACTTCCCGACGAAAAATCATAATAAGATCGATCAAATTAAGCGGCAATGCAACTTTCATAAACAAACCTGAAGACAACACATCAAAATCAACATTAATAATGGTTTCTTATGATCGTAAAACTGTTTAAAAAATACGCGTCTTGGTTAGGTCGCCCTAGGCCTTAGGCCCTAGCCTAGGGGAGCCTAGGCTTGCGGGATGCTACACTTGGACTTGGACCGTCAACATTGTCTATATTCTCCGTGATAAGTTGTTCACTTGGTTCTATCACTATAAAAAATGATGCATTTATGCAATTACGACGATTAAACTGTGAAGTGACGCCGTGACAACAGCGTGAAAATCGTAAAAACAAGCAAAGCAAGTATTGAAAATGGCGTCGCTACTAGCTCGTCATCATGACGCAAAATTCGACCTGTCGACTTAACAATCGATTCTTACGCGATTTTGATGGAAGCGCTACCTGTTGGATAAATCTGAACAATTTGTAGTCGGCGGCTCAGTCAACAAAAAACTACTCGACTCGACTCGATTTTCGTAAAGTACTCGAACCACTCGAGTCGAGTTGCAACTACTCGACTCGACTCGAATTTTCGAGTACTCGCACATCCCTAAAAAAATCAAGACCTTTAACATCGCTATTTTAAACGAGAGTCCTTTTTGGTAGGCCTAGGCCTAAATGTCGTTGTCCTTTTTGCTGTTTTGGTAACAAAAAAATCTTCCAAAACCTTTAACGTTGCTATTTTAAACGAAAGTCCTTTTTCGGTTGTCGTCGCCTTTTTTTGCTGTTTTATTAACAACAAAAAACCTTCCAAGACCTTTAACGTTTCTATTTTAAACAAAAGTCCTTTTTAGGCTGCCTACCTACACGTCGAGGTGTGGTGTAGAGATAAGGCTTTTCCTTAAAATAGGCCTAGGCCTAGCACTTTTTAAACGCTTTTATCATCTAGAATTGTGTTTGCGACGGGGCCGAATGTAGTGAAATCATTTGCAGAAAAAACATGGACCCAAATGGCAAATAGAATGGTAAAAAAAAAACGACCAAACGAAAATTTGAACCGCCGACCTTTCGCATAGAATTCGGACGCGCTACCACTCTGCCACAATGCACTGTGATATGTGAAGCTATTGGCCTAGTTAGGTGGTATCGTACGGCTGACCGTTTGAATAATTTTGTACTAGTCGTACGGCTGACCGTGCGAATATCCACTGCGATTTTAAAAAGAATCGGAATCGTTGGAATCGGAATCGGCGTCGGCTAATTTGGGAATCGGCATCGGTAAAAAAGTGGTATCGGTACATTCCTAATTTAATGTAAGTGATTTTAATGCTCCAGCTGCTTAAACTGTGGGGTAAGAAAAGGCCAAATGACAAATTAACTTCAATTTGTGAATAGAGGCCACAGGCAGGTCATCAACAGCAAGCGAGCACCTACAGTACCTACTATCTAGTCTATTTAAATTCAAATCCCAAGGGACCAAAATCCAGTTTAGATTCCAAAAATCTCAATTAAAACTGAAAAGAAATACTAGGCTAGGCCTATACTATTACAGTAAGCAATATACTGAAAGCTTTAAGAGTGTTTAGCGTAGTCAGCGTGTTGTATGCACTACCCCTTCATTTTCCACTGTGACCTCTTCAATAATTCAAGATATAACCTGTGATATATAACCCATCTGGTTATTTTTGCACTAAGTTACATTTTAACAGTCATTATATATCACTGAATGTCAATTTTCTTAAAAGTAGGTTTGAATGTTACACAATTTTCCTGGACCCCTAAGTAGCACACAGCTAGAACGACACCACCAGAGTAAACACGGAATGCCTCAATGTTTCTGTAGACCTACGTACACTTGACGCCATTAATTTTTTAACTAGATTAAAAACAATAATAGATTTCCACTGCACAGTGTTTATTGAGAAATGTCATCCGTGGTCGCAGGATCGCTAAGCCATGATTTTCTCAAATGCTTCTGCTGGTATTGAGCCTTGACTGTGAAGGCTTGCGAACGTTGCTATCGCTCGCTGGAAATCCCACTGGGTCTCGTCTAAACACCTGCAAAAAATAACACTCATTACAGGAGTAAGGTTGCCAAAAGTTACCAATAGTAGCTTTGTTTGTTTGTCCTGTACCAGGTTCACATATTTACTCCTGGAATCGTCGGATGTACGTCATAAAACCGGAAATAGGAGTAATAAGTACACGTTACGCCCAGTTGGACAAACAAATTTGCACCCAGTATTGACATTTGACGAGGCTACGAAGGCCTAGAGCCAACATACAACACGATGATAGGCTAATAGGCTTTGGGCATAACTATATTTTTCAATATTTTGGCCTAGATAATAGGTTTCTAGTACATTGTTGTGCATAACATTGCTAAACGTCTTTCAAGCAGACCTATCCTAGTTTTAGGTTATGTCGGCCCTGGGCTAAGTTTTTGCTTAACGGTTGATTAATTGGCATTGTCCCTTTTAAGAAAGGCCGTGAAGATTCATATAATCATTGGGAAAGATATTGCTCGGCCCGGCTTTTTCCATTTTAACTTCTAGCTTCTTTCTTAGCTTCTCACTACACAACCCAGCCACTACAAACTTTAAAAATGGCGCAATATTTTGTCGTTTTACACCCACTCCTGCTAAATAAGCAGGTGTAAAATTCTTACTCCAGTCGCAGTAGTGGTAACTTACAACAGGACAAAAAAACGTTTCTGGGTTGTGACAGGTACATTTACACCAGGACAGAAAAACGGGTTTTCGTGACAAACTTGTACCTGGTGTAATTGAAACAGGACAAACAAACAAAGCTTATATAAGTATTAAATTATTACATTTTTAGTAGGGATGTACATGAATGGAAAGATGAATGAATGAATAATGGGAGTGGTATGGAGAAGGTGCCGAAGGACTGGGAGAAAGGAATGATTGTACCAATATAGGCCCTACAAGAAAAGTAGGGGTGTGCGAGTAGCACATTTTGAAGTCGAGTCGAGTATTCATTTCAAATTTTTTTTTTTTTATTTAGTCGGTCCACTTGGAACACAACAATTTTTCTGTTGTAAACATATAAAAAATACATGATTGTACTTGTATTAGAACGGTATTAGGCTATTGAGGCCTTCCTGCCCTTTGTGCTGGTCAATTTTAATAAAATTCAATAAAACAGAATGTTATCAAGAGTTCCTGGCCCCATAACAATACTGCTGCGATGTTTTGATCCAAAAAAAAACCCCTCTAAATTCGCACTCGCATTATAATATTCGCGGTCTAGGCATATCCAATGCTATTTCAGCATATTTGAATATTCCGCGCCCTTGAATGGAACGAGTTCCAGCAGTCGATAAAGAAGTCGATAAAGAAGAACCTTCTTTATCGACTCTAGTTCTAGCGATGGCGGACGGAGCGCGCCACGCGTCGCTCGCGTCATCAAACACTGGCATCAAAGCAAAGATGGAAGGATAAAGGAAGAGACATAAACATGTCAAACTACGCCAACTACGATTAAAAAATACGTAAAAAGTGCATTAATGGAATGTTCACGGGCATTCTTTCTTCTCGATAGTTGATCTGAAATATTAGTATATAGACGCAACGAAACCAATAAAGGATATTTGTTTTGGGACCCGTGTGGGCCTAGGTTAGGCCTGGGCCCTAGTCTATGCCCGATTCCCGCATCCAAGTCTCCGTTGTTGTTTATCGTAATAATTTTGAAAGCACGCAGTCTCTAGGGGCCCAAAGGGCCCACTTTTTGCCGTCACACTACACACGTAGTAGGGCCTAGGTTGTAACAAGCCTAGGCCCAGGTCTCTGTCTAGAGGTCTCTGTACGTAGGCCTAGCCCTACTGTGGTGTTGGTTCTTTTCAGTTTTCATAGGATTTCATATGTTTAAAACTCGACTCGAAAACTTCGAGCCTAAAACCAAACTCGACTCGATGTCGAGTATAAAAAAAAACTCGAAAAAACTCGACATTTCGAGTACTCGCACACCCCTAAAGAAAAGAGATCAACCTTTGAAAATCCCACTCGCATACTCAAATTTTGTTAGCAATTTGGTACTTGCGAGTTCCTGGCTGTGCTTCAAAATATTGTTTTAGCGAGGATTTGAATTGAGCACCCTGATTTAGTTATCGAATGGTGCCGCTTGGTGCTGTAAGGGATGTATCGATTCATAACTTCGATCTACGTTGCCGGGCAGTCAATGGAGCAGATAGTCAGCCCCGACTCCGCGTGCACCTTCAATCAGTCAGTCTGCGTAAGTTTGTGCTGGATGGATTGAAGTTTAAGTGTGTCTTGCAAGCTCTGTGATTTTCTATTGATATGGTCAGCTCTCGTACGTGTTTTCGTAATGTGTGTTGTGTGAAAGAGGAAAAATGTCCTGGCCAAGTAAGCTATCGTCGTTCTTTTGAAAAAGGCATAATGAAGAAATTTCAGGTCAAGTCAGCCCTTCAACAAGTGTCACCGGTGGTTCAACTGAATAACTACAAAATGTACCTTTACCTAGCTCAATCGAATCTACAACAGAGGCAACAGTTCAACAGTGTAACGTGAAGAAACTCGACAATAGAGTCCTACAACAGAGGCAACAGCACCACCACCTATTTAAAATATCGGTTAATAAAGGCAAGTTTTTGCCTCAGTAAGGTAGGCCTACCACATTTCAGTGGATAAAATATGACGCTGAGAATGGCGTTACGTTCTGTTCTACATGCCGCAAACAATATTCCACCAAGTCGGATGATAAGTGGATCATTGCACTTGACTTGCGAAAAACTGTTGTCCAAAATGCTTTTCACCTTTTTTGTGTATTTATTGATGGGTCAATGAATAGATCGGACCAGGATAACGCCCACATCTACGTCCGTTATCTTCACAAAGGAGATATTAACCTTTTGACAAGTGAATTAGCTTTCACCTTACTACACCCCTGGAGTGGGTTATTTTTTACATTAACAACATTCTGTTTTTTGGTCATTCCTTACTAACTAGGCCTAGGCATAGCACTTGAAAACCCAAATTAGGGCTTACACCACTATTTAAGGCATCAAAATTAAAAATTGTGGGGGTAAATACCTGGTCTGTCCAGTTTCGGGGGTTGAAAGCACGTCTAGGCCTAGCCCTAGCTGTAGGCCTACGCCCACCTGTTGTAGCGGCAACGGGAGCTAGCCCCTACTTGACTTCTACATCTTATTAGTATCAAAACAAATACTGTGAATATAGCGCGATGTTTTTTTCCGAAAATACTATCTCTAAAACAGCACTCGCGTTATTTTTGCGCTCTTGCATTTGAAATAGCGCCTGAACATAGGCCACCCGCAATACAACTCCCGTGCATCGGCTGCTGCGCATCGCCCCGCCCTCCCACTCGACGCCAGCTGATCCCGTGAGGCGGGCGGGTGACGTCATCACGGGCTCCGCGGCAAAAGGCCGCGGGAATATCGCCGCGTATCACGGTTCACGGGTTCCGCGGAAAATGACTACCAAAATAACTGTGCGTACAATTAAAAGTTTTTGCTTGGGAATCAATCCCGAATCGATTCTAGGTAGGGTTGCCAGGTGTCCCGTATTACCCGGGAAATCCCGTATTTGATGGGTGTTTCCCGCGTCCCGTATGCTCTAACCCATTGAACAGTATATCACGTATTTAGAATAAAGTAGTCCCTGTGCGCTTTTAAACAATACGCGCGGGCGTATAGTTATCAATCCCTTCCCCTCGGCCGGACTTGGTGCCTGATCAGTCTGCCGCTGCTGCCTGCCATTTAGGTGGTGGGTGTTTTTTCGAGTGCATCATTAGCGCGGTGAGTCATTGTAGCGAGTGTCTCTAGCCGTAACGTGATATTTTTAAACCTCGGGCGCGGCGTGAGTGTGACAAACGCATTCGAACTCAGTGAGTGAGGCGTGATAAACACATTAAACATGAGTGACTAGAAGATGGTAACGTTGCAATAGTAACGAAGCAATAAATATCAATGATCTGATCATCAATGAATGTGCCTATAAATAAAGTGATAATAATTTTGGTTCTATATAGCTACTTACTTTTCTGTACATTCCTTATCTGATTATCTCCCTATTCAATCACTATATTGCTTTAAAATTTTCACTGAATTACTCTCAAATGCATTTTAGGCCCTTCCCCAAAAAACAAAACCCCCCAAAAATTTTTCCGCCTCCGGCGCCTGGGGCTTCGCCCTAGACCCCAGTATCACTACGCAAAGTACTGTCCCGTATTTGATTTTAAACTAATCTGGCAATCCTAATTCTGGGTTCCACAATGATCGATACGATTTAGTCCCTTAACAGACTGGTGAACTGTGGTTGGCCTATGTGAGCTTGTGCTTGGCCCAAACCCTGTTAAAAAACATAGGACTATGCCCTAACATTGTTCAAAATGTTTTGTTGTAAGAATGAAACGAAAGTCTATTCATTCATTGCATTGTAAATAAAAAATGTTTCTTGTACATTTTAATTTTCTTTGATTTTTCTTTTTTCTTGAAATGGTTCTGAAAAATTGGGGGTCGTGTTATATTCGAGATTGTGCTATATTCGGACCAATACGGTACTTCACTGTCACTAATATCAGATTCATCTATTTTATTTGTAGTTACCGTCGTAATTCTGTCTCCTAAATCAACAGGCCGGCTTTTGTCGGCCACAATAACTCTCAAACACAACGTGGTACTGTCAATTTCCATAAACACTCGCATTTAGTTATTTATTGACAATAAAGTTGGCAGCACGATACATCGCCTTACAAATAGTTCTTACTATTGCCGAGAGGTAACGCTACACGTCTGTTTTAAAATTATCCAAAAACTTGAAACGGAAAGACAACACACTCGACCACACAAGGCAAACGTATGAGATACGGGCGTACTCCTGGCGCCATTTTTAAACTCCACGTATTAGATACGGGCAAACTCTACAAAAGGTTAAAGAAGACCAGCTTGGCCTCGTTAATTTGGATAGTGGACGGGCTCAATCTTACTATGATGCTTAAGTTTCACTATTACCGTATTGGACCGAATATAGCACGATCTCGAATATAACACGACCCCCAATTTTTCAGAATCATTGCAAGAAGGAAGAAAAATCAAAGAAAATTAAAATGTACAAGAAACATTTTTTTATTTACAATGCAATGAATAGACTAAAGTTTCATTCATACAACAAAACATTTTGAACAATGTTAGGGCCTAGTTCTATGTTTTTTAACAGGGTAGGGCCAAGCACAAGCTCACATAGGCCAACCACAGTTCACCAGTCTGATTAAGGGACTAAAAATGGATCATTGTGACCTAGAATCGATGCGGGATCGATTCCCAAGAAAAAACTTTTTAATTGTACGCACAGTTATTTTGGTGGTCATTTTTCGCGGAACCCGTCCAGAGTCCAGAGTCTGAAAAATCCTTTCCCGCACACCCCTATTATCGAGGAGTCAAAATTGCTCTGGCAAACAATGTTTTTTCAATAAATTGACTTAACACAGTTCAACTCACAAAATCTTAGGCCTAAAATGGCAGATTTTTCTCGACGAGTACTTTCTAGTGATAGCATGCATTGTTGATGCTGGTGGATTTTCTTCAGGTGAAAAAGATTATAACGACATCGGCGCATAATTTTATCAATCTACTACTAATGAGATACTAATGAGTTTTCATCGGAAAGTGATGGTGATATTGACGGCCCAAACGTGGGGTACCCCGTAAGCCTAGGCGGACCTAAACAAGAAACATTTTTTTTTTTACAATTTAAGATCATTTTGCCTAAATGCCGTAGGCCTAACTGATTCATAACCAATATGCATACTCACTTGTTTGCCCACAAGGTGTTCATATGGGTCTGTTGCTTGAGAGCCTCCACCATCTGTAGCCGCAGGTTGGGGTCGGTGGGGGTAGCTACGCTGGCGGCGGGAGGTGAAGAGACACAGGACACAGGCTTGAAGGCGTACTATGGGCAGACCACAAGTACACTAGTTAGCAGCAATACTGTGTTTACCTGATGATAGCAAGACTATCTTTCAGGACAATGTTCAAAATGTGGAAAAGGCCTACTGGCTAGTTTAGTTTACATTGGAGAAGAGTTGACAAGTAGGGAAAACATAGAGAACATAAATCCCAGCCTGAAGGGCTGGGGGCTAAAAACCTTTTCTCCTGCTGATGATGACTGCAGCTAATTTAAACTTTAAAGTAGTTTGTGACCTTAATCCACGACGCACAACCCTCCCAACTCTGGTGCTTGGGAGACAATACATCCATGATTACCCTGGATTCAAACCAGGAGTCCTGGTCCTGGTCCAGGACCCTTGGCAACAAGAGAAAAGCTGCCCCTCCTGTTGTTGCTCGGCCAGGGTGCCTCTTCATTCATTCTAAGAGAATGGGTTAGAGATAGGAAGGGTGGAAAGTCACAAAACATCACAACCAGTGAGGGGGCTTCCCTCCTAGACTCTGGTGCTTGGGCGACAAAACATCCATGACTCACCCTGGATTCGAACCAGGACCCTTGGCAACAAGAGAAAAGCTGCCCCTCCTGTTGTTGCTCGGCCAGGGTGCCTCTTCATTCATTCTAAGAGAATGGGTTAGAGATAGGAAGGGTGGAAAGTCACAAAACATCACAACCAGTGAGGGGGCTTCCCTCCTAGACTCTGGTGCTTGGACGACAAAACATCCATGACTCACCCTGGATTCGAACAAGGACCCTTGGCAACAAGAAAAAAGCTGCCCCTCCTGTTGTTGCTCGCCAGGGTGCCTCTTCATTCATTCTAAAGAATGGGTTAAGATGGAAGGGGGGAAAGTCACAAAAAATCACAACCAGTGGGGGGGTTCCTTCCTAGACTCTGGTGCTTTGGGGGACAAAACCATCCATGACTCACCCTGGATTCGAACCAGGACCCTTGGCAACAAGAGAAAAGCTGCCCCTCCTGTTGTTGCTCGGCCAGGGTGCCTCTTCATTCATTCTAAGAGAATGGGTTAGAGGTAGGAAGGGTGGAAAGTCACAAAACATCACAACCAGTGAGGGGGCTTCCCTCCTAGACTCTGGTGCTTGGACGACAAAACATCCATGACTCACCCTCGATTCGAACCAAGACCCTTGGCAACAAGAGAAAAGCTGCCCCTCCTGTTGTTGCTCGGCCAGGGTGCCTCTTCATTCATTCTAAGAGAATGGGTTAGAGGTAGGAAGGGTGGAAAGTCACAAAACATCACAACCAGTGAGGGGGCTTCCCTCCTAGACTCTGGTGCTTGGGCGACAAAAGAACCATGTCTTACCCTAGATTTGAACCAAGACCCGTGGCAACGAGAGAGGCTACCCTACTAATTGTGACTGGGATCAGAAAACGAAAGGAAAAGACAGTACAAGTTGTAAGCCTTTGGCTGCATGTGAAGAGGTTGAAGGAAAAGAAGAGTAGGGTTAACAGGTTATCACCTGCTAGGCCTCCCCAGCCGGACAAGGAGTCAACCTAGTAAAGAACAAGGAAACACGGACCCACCAAAGGGTGTAGAGTAGGCTCCACCATCTCGACCCCATAGGTGAAGAAAGATAAAAAGTGATAGGGTGTCAATTAAAAGACTGGTTTACAATTAGAAAAAGCCAATTGGTTGGGTGGGTCCATGTTTCCTTGCCTTGTCCTGACTCCTGCTGGGGGGGGGGGGGGGGGGCGATGAACCTGTTAGACCAGGGTTGCCACCAAGTAAATTTAAAAATCCTTGACAGATACCTAAAAAATCCTGAGAAATCCTGAGAAAACGCTATTTATTTTGCCGTTAGCGTAATTTACACAGTTACGAAGGGAAAACAAAATTTCAGGTTTTGGTTACAAAATAAGGATAGTCAGCCAGATGGTATTTATGAGAATTTAATCAAAATTAGGTTTGTACTTAGGATTAGGCCATAAATACAATTTAAGAATGTCAGAAATTATATATTATGAAGATTAGGATTATCATAATAACAAAAACAAACTTGAGAAGTAACAAAAGACTAAACATAAAGTAGACAGAAACTACCATGCCAGATGTAGATATGATCCTTAAAAAATGATCCAAAAAAAAAGGGTATGGCTTTTTTAAATAGTCCATTGTTTTCAAGTATGCCTAGGCCAGGCCTGCTTTTGATGCACACGAAAAGAAAACGAAAAAACACGGCGACCGCCGGCGATGTAAATTGTAAGTCAACGTTTTGAAAACGTTTTCACTTTTCAGTAGGCGCTAGCTGCTGCTAGAAATGACGCGTCTCAAGTTTCAAGAATAGAGAATAGCGCGTGTATCCTAATCACAGTCATTGGCTGTGGCGGGGTCGGACGGGAACCAATCACAATGCTTACAGCGCCGTATTGGCTGTCTGCCGCTGAAGGACCGCCTACTGTTCGCTAGTAGAGTACGACAACTTTCAATATCCCCTGCAGTCTACGAAGTTTGCACATCATTTTCACGCATTATATCTCCGCTAGCGGTGAATGTGTAACTTACCAAACTTTATATTTTTTGTTATCCCTGCATTGAAATTTGGCGCAATTTTCGAATAATACGGGAATTTCACATAATTTTAAATAACAGTAAAAAATCCGCAAATTTGGACAAAAATCCTAGTATCCGTGACAACCCCTAAAAATCCGTAAAAAACGGACAATATCCGTGAAAACGGCAACCGTGTTAGACCCTACTCATATTTTTCGTTCAACCTCTTCACCTGCAGCCAAGAGCTAGCACATGTCCAGTGCCATAGCCAAGAGCTTGCAACTTGTAGTAGTGTTTAATGTTTCCTTTCATTTTCGGATCCCAGTCACAATTAAATAATAAATAAATAAATTTTATTTAGAGTCTGCCCACTCAGTTGTATAACTGATTTTCAGTGGGGGACTTTAAATCAAAGCGACCAAGCCAACCCTGCAGGCCCCGACGCAATCGACGAGTGAGCGATAACCAACCAAAGATCGATATTTTTTAAATAGGAAATATAGCAATCAGTGGTATGGACAGTGCGAACACCCGCGAATCAACGCCAGAATCAACAAGGACGATTCAGAACAACTCTGAAATTTATTATGTGCTTCGTTGCTAGGACGGCTCCAAAGTCACCGTTTACAAACTCCTAAGACAAGAACTGATGGAAGTCCAAATCAGACGTTAAAAAACTTCTGACTTTAGGGGGAATCGAACCCTGGACCTTCTGCATTGGAAGCAGATACGCTTACCACAAGACCAACGAGCCACACAAAATTAGTAGGGCAGCCTCTCTCGTTGCCACGGTGTTGGTTCAAATCCAGGTTAAGACATGGTTGTTTTGTCGTCCAAGCACCAGAGTCTACGAAGAAAGCCCCCTCACTGGTTGTGCTGTTTTGTGACTTTCCAGTTTCCACCCTTCCTATCTCTAACCCATTCTCTTAGAATGAATGAAGAGGCAACCTGGCCCAGCAGCAGCAGGAGGGGCAGCTTTTCTCTTGTTGCCAAAGGGTCCTTGTTCGAATCCAGGGTAAGTCATGGATTTATTGTCTCCCAAGCACCAGAGTTGGGAGGGTTGCCTTCTTACTGGTTGTGCTGACGGTGGGTCTCAGTACTCAGTAGGAATGGTGTGTGAAGTAACCTTGCTGATGATGACAACATGCATGCAGAATTTACTTCTTGCGTGGCCCTACTACAGGTTTGGTTGTGTTGTGAGTTTTGATAGTATGTAGTTAGCTGATTTTTTAGTGGCCACCATCCGCCTGACGAATCCCAGAAGGACAAAACGCGTCATGGATTAAGGTAAGAAACAACTTTAAATTAGCTACAGTTGTCATCAGCAGGTGAAACGTTTTGCTGCCCCCAGCCCTTCAGGCTGGGCTTTATGTTCTTTTATGCTTTTCCAACCCCTCAACCCTTCTCCAATCTAAACTAAACTAGCCGGTTGGTCTTTTCCACACTAATTGCTGTCCATAGATTTTATGTTTTTTAATCTAGTGTTGGTAGGATGTGTGGGGGGTGGGGGCCAAATAACATGGATCGGAGGGAACAGGGGTCCTATCTCTACTGGATGACTAGAAAACACATGGCCAAAGCCAATTGTGGGCATATTAAAAGAAGAAGTATGCTGTTGGATTTTTGCAATATCGTAAAATGATGGTTATTTCTTTATTGTTTTCAAAGAAATTACCTTGGCCTGCTGGTCAGTGGCATTGGTGATAAAAAGCTCATTGACGATGCAGAAGGCGCGGAGGGTACGAATGAACACCGGATGAAGAGCGGAACGGGTCTATCCCGACTCCGTGAACCTCCTCACGACAAGCTGCAGAGCAGGACTGAACGAAAGTCAACACATTGGAGTACCATTTATTATACGGAACACTCCGTCATGCCAGCTTGCAGGATGCGAGGACTGAAACGGAACATTCAACAATTGGAGTACACTTCATTTAAAGGGAAACTACCGGTCCGCCAGCTGCAGGAGCGAGGACTGACGGAACAGTTCAACACATTGGAGTACCACTTCATTTATTATAGAAATTCAACTTCTTAGAATAGGCTACAAAATGACATTACAACATTTTCTTATAATTTTAATACAAATTTTTTGGGGGCAATATTTAAAATTTAAATAGATTTTTGCAAAATTTGGATTTGATGTGGCACATTAATTTCAAATAAAACAATTGTTTTTTATGCTTGGCTAGAAAAAAGTTTATTCTCTGATTTCCTGTTTCATTTTTTAGGCTTGAAAATTGAGCACGTTCACTTTTTTTAAATTACAGACAATTTTAAATCTCTCTATAAATAGTGTTTTGTTCTTTTCCACCCATTTAGATTTTGGATCATAAATAAAATTCATACTAGCTATTAGGGATGACATCGATACCAAAAAATTGGTATCGATCATGTTTTTTTGGAATCTATCATTGTGACCTAAGAATCGATTCAGAATCGATTCCCAAGATTTTTTCAAAAATTATATGCGCAGTTATTTTGGTGGTTATTTTCCTCGGAACCCGTGATATGCGGCAATATTTCCGCGGTCGTTTGCCGTGAAGGCGTCTCACCCGCCGTACGCCACAGAACAATGTATTTCGCAACGTTGAGTCACCGTCTGTTGACCGTACACCCCTTTGTGTACAATCAGCGCCTGGCTGAGAGGGAGGGACGGTAGAGACACGAAATACAAACGTTTAAACTGTCCAATGAGGAATCGATTTTTCCAATTTGGAATCGATGCAGACAGGAATCGATCCGGAATTGATTCTGCCATGTCATCCCAACTAGCCATGCATCCACATGACTATTTTTCTAAATATTGAACTACAGTAATAATAAGACCTAATAATAATGAAAATATTAGGATTTCTTCTTTTTTTAAACAATACATCACGGTAGGTTACAATAAGCAGGGCCAAATATTCAAAGAGTGTCAAAATTAATTTGTAAATAACCGTAGGCCTAATCAAGATTTGCATTTTTGAAGGTTAAATATGAAAGGTCTCCAATCTGTCACAGTAGCACTCTTGACATTGAAAACTCATGGTAAATCATAAACAGTACTTGATACATCTTGCACTTACATTGAACAATGGTAGATCAACGGCAAAAGAGGGCGCGTCGTGTATTGTTTGGGGCAGCGTGCAAAGGTGCGTAACTATTTGAACATTGCCTCTATAAGTCAACTTCTCTCTTCGTACCGGGTCTTTGATTCTGATTAGGTTGCGACTCTGGCAGATGTAGTCGTCCAGTCTGAAACAAGACACATTAAATAGGTATGGGAACCTAAACCTAAACATTAAATAAAATGTCTGTTATTTCTATGTATAGGTTTTCTAGAGAGCAAAATAATTTTAGGCTTTCTTTTTAATTTCAAATTTGTTCTCTTGCGTATTTCATACCGAGGTAAAATATGTAATTTTATTAGGGCTGTGCGAGCAGGGATTTTTTTAGTCGAGCGAGATCGAGCGAGTATTTGGTCTTTTGCTTGATTTTCGAGCGAGATTCGAGCGAGCAGACCAAAATTTAATTTACCACAAATGCTGGTATACATTTTGTCACGATGTTATAAACACAAAATTTTCAATATGTTATTACAGTGTTGGGCCTGCCAATTGATAAAACATTAATCTAAAATCATTTTAATCATAGGCTTACTGCTTAGGCTAAGCTAGCCTAGGCCTAGGCTCATTTCTAAATTGCCTCTACTATTAACAATTGTGTTCTTTCTATTTGAAGTTCAAAGAACAATATTATTTTTGGCCCTAGGCAAGGCCTAGGGTGGGCCTAGCTAGGCCCTAGAAGCCTTTAAGGTAAGTTGCAGGGGGCCTCTAGGCCTAGCTAGGCCTAGGCCAGCAGTAGTTCAGCTCACATCCTTGTGCATTGAATTAATGCTCTAAGTTGCTGTGGGCCATTACACAATAAGTAGGGTTAAGGCAGTCATAACTATGTTCATTTCACCTCGTATTTCAATTGCGCTTTACCTGCAAATTGTATTAAAACACATATTGGGAACACTGATTTCTTCAAATAATACGGAAAGTAAAAAAAACATAGGTCCGTCGCATAATATATACATTTCAAATTGATTCAGTCGTTTACGGAATGACAGACGCTAAACAACTTGCAGCCACGTACGTCGTAATTCGTAAAAGTCGATAGTCGATTTAAAGTCGAACGCATGTCTGCGACATATCGATATTAGACCAAAGAAGAGGTTGGCATGTCTTTATCCGAGTTCTTTGGAGACATGCGCAGTGTCGGTGCGCACGGGCACGGCGTCAAAGCGAGAGCATCGAGTGGCCTGCGCCTGCGCAATGCCCATTACCAGCCAGCTGTTCGCTGTCGACGTGAAGAATGTTGCAGAGCGCGTCATAATATGGAATATTACGCCGCCGAGGCCGTATTTTCGTTCGTTCTCGAACAATTCTAGTCATTTCGAGACTCGAATTTTCGAGCATCAAAAAAATCACACGAGCGAGCGAGCGAGAATGTTGACGTGCTCGATCTCGGCTCGAAATTTCGAGTCTCGCACAGCCCTAAATTTTATTTTATTAGAGATGGACCAACGGTCCAATACCAAAACTGAGAATTGGCCAATGCTAGCAGTATCTGAAGAATTGGTATCGAGAAAGATTTAGACAATACTATCTCATCTCTTCAATTTCAGATCAAAAGAAACCATTATTCATCATAGTCATGTCTTCTCATTTCCTAATTACAAGCACGCTCCTTTATTAGTCAATTCAAATGTTGTGTTTCTAGATCTGAATTTGTAGGGAGAGCTTCTTTATCTACCTTGGTTCTAGTACCAGCCCTTAACTCGAGGTTTTTTCAAGTTCTGGGAGTAGATCATACTCACGCACGCATATAAAAACTTGTAAACATACTGGCAAACCTTACACACTTAAAAACGTAATGAGATCTGAAAGAAGGGCCAACCTCATGGAAGCACATTCTTAATTCATAAATCTACACTGCCCCGTAACTAAATCCTTAAAAAGCTTGGCAAAATAGAATATGGAACTATTAATTGAAACATAATAAATAATAGATCATGCAAATTCTATTTTGCCAAGCTTTTCAAGGATGTAATTACGGGGCAGTGTACGTTTATGAATTAAGAATGCACAAATGTAGGGTACATGAGCTTGGCCCTTCTTTTAGTAGATCTTAAGGGCCATTCACAACTAACTTAGTAGCTAACTTAGCCTCTAACTTAAAGGTTTGTCTTATGGAAAACAACACGTCTGTTCATGACCAAACTTAGCCTTTAACTTACACTTATCAGCAACCGAATGTTTGCAAACTCCAAGGTTTTACTTAGCAGCTAACTTAACATTAAGCTTTTAACCAATCAGAGAGAGACTCGAGCCGACAATTTCCGGTCATATCCGATTGAAAACGTAAACAAACAGCAAAAATGGATCCCAAGGAACATCAGCTATTGTTCGATGAAAAGCTATTGAACGAATTCATGAAAAGGCCACTGCTATATGTAAAATCTTCGTCTTTATACAAAGATAAGAATATAAAAGAAAACATTTGGCTATCGATTGGGGCAGAAATGTCAACTGACCTCAGTATTATTAACGTTTATTGCGGTACTAGGCCTAGCCCCCAGCTAGGGCTAGGCCATGTGAGGTTATGTAAGGCTTACGTCACGTTGTCTTAAATAAATACGTTTATTATTTTTACCATCAATTATTGTTTAATAAACTGTACAGTCTATAGTCAATCAATTCTATAATGCTACCTAAGTAGAGCTAGGCTAGGCCTACTTACTGAATGCTGAATGTTATTGTATGTCAAGCATTGGCGCAATAAAAGTAAACACTGCAAATCTGTGTTGTGATTGGTTTAAAAACATCTATCATGCACAGACACCTAAAGTTAGAGGCGACGGTATGGCTGTAAAGCACTCTGCCACGAGCAACATCTAGGAGGCAGTGGCTGTTAAGTTAGCGGCCTAAATATCTATCATGAACAGCAACCTAAAGTTAGAGGCTAAGTTAGCTGCTAAGTTAGAGGCCTAAGTTGGTTATGAATGAGCCTTTATTGCTTTTGAATGTGTAAGGTTTGGCTGGTTACAAGTTTTTTGTATGTGTGGGATCTCATACTTTTCAAGTTCCATTGCAATATTATTTTGGTTAAATAAAAGTATTTTTTATGAAGTACAGTAAGAACTCTCTTATCCGAGTTGGATGAGAACGGGGGCACCTCGGATTTGCGAAAAACTCGGATGGCGCGGTTCATTTGTTTATTTGCTCTCGTAGCATAGCCTGATGTGGTAAAATGATATATGACACATGTAATGAATGAAGGAACATAAAATACACACGATACACTTCATACAGGGTATACTAAATGATTTAATAGCTTGTAAATCAAGCTCACAAACACACGTACACAATTAGGCCTACATGTCGTAATAAAATCGTATGTCTAGGCCTAAACTCGACGCAGTAAGCCTAGGCCTACAATGCAAACATAGGCCTAGGCCTAGCTCTCTTTCTCATGTGGGAAAACCTCTCACTACTATGCCCGCGTTGAAGCTCTCGACGCAAGATAAGTCTGGGAAAGAAATAAGATAAGCCCAGGAAAAACAATTCAATGCGTTGTGATTACGAATTTCGTGAATCGGTTGAAACATGATTGCATCTAGTTCCACAACGACCATCTTTGAACAGCTGTGTGTGAGATGGTTGGATCGTATGCGCACGCGCAGGCGCGCGACGCACACTGACCTCTATATGCTCAGTGACACTGACGCTTACCGGCGATGCGCCCGACGCACACTGACCACTGAACTCTATATGCTCAGTGACACTGATGCACACTGCTCGAAAGTCGAGATATATCGCCGATCTATCTTCTTTGCACTCACTCGTAAGGCATGCCTACAAATGTATGCGAGTACGTACATTTAAAAAAGTGCGGCGCGGCGTCTGTAATTATTTTTATCTTTTATTTACGTATATAAAACTTTTTTTTTTTTTTTTGGCGGCTCGGTTAACACGGTAGGTACATCGGATAAGCGGAGATCGGATGAGAGAGTTCTTACTGTACTAGCATTAATTGCTAGGGTTGGGACATCACATCGATTATTCGATTCGACATTGATGTCGAAGCAAAATTGGACTTTGGATTTGACATCGATTTGGCATCTTAAAAAAAAAAATTAATTTAAATTTAAGTATAATCGATTTTGGAACAGTGTAAAAACCATATAATTTACTTTTTGCATAAAAACATCACTTATTTTTACATCAAATGGGGGGGGGGGGGGGGGGGGGGGGAAATTATACCTTTTTCTATGTCGAAAATAATTTAGATGCCAAATTTTTTTCTCGATGTGATGTCGAAATGATTAGTTTGACATCAATTACGAATTTATAATCGAATCCCTATTAATTGCTATGGTAATAACTAATGATAGTAATTAATTTACCCTTTCCAACCAGCCCAAGTTTCAAAATTAAGGGTCCTGCATAGGCGTGACGTCACAACCAAAACAAGTGGTTTTACGCTTGTGGCCTAAAAACAGGCCATTAAAATTAATGGTTGGAGATAATTACTTCTAGTTTTTTGCACATTGCACAAAATCTTGGCACAAACCTTGTCTGTGAAACACAATTAAACATTTATTTTGTTATAAAGTCGATATAAAATTATGAATTTATGACGACTTGTTCTACGCCCTATGGCCTAATAACGTACTTTGAGTCTTACCTGTTAAATATATTTCCATTTGGATTGGTGCACAATGTCAAGAAACGATGTGTCTGTCTCATCTAGGTTCCACATTTCTAAAATTTTTATCGGAACAGATAGATATTAAATACGGCGTCAACTAACACGCATTAGACGGTTTGAACGTTTGACCACATATTTCACTATGAATTACTGACGAACACGCAAATCTGATGGCATCAACATTTAGAGCTGACTTTTATCTTTAATTTGAGCACAAGAAACACTTCCTACGTACAACCATGCCAATTATATCGATTTTTTTCTTCATCTGTACATAGCTCCAGCTACAAGTCCGGCGACTTCTTCAACACTTGAACTGATACGACTCTGCTGTGATGATTGCGAATTGCTTGGACGCGCATTGATACATTTTTTGCCGGCGATAGCCTAAAGGAGGGGAGGGCGGCTGGCCGTGGTGCCTCGGTTTCGTCTCGACTCCCGCAGCTATCGTGTTCAAACGGGAGATAACGAGCCACCAACGTAAACATAATAATGAATGCTCCATAGATTTGTAATTGTTTACATCTATATGCAGTTGAAGGCTTGGTTCAACGGTTATACAAGATCTGGTCCAATTTTTTGTTTCATTTCCTCTTATGATGAATATACAAACTCAGTATAAGATAGAAACGAAAAAAAGGGTTATTATTAAATTAGTGTTTATGTTATAAAACTAGCTGTCGCACAAAAACAGCTCATGGATACCGATATAATACACTCGGCTTTTCTATTGAGAAGTTTTTGATGCCCTACCCCTATTGAGTTTATCATCGAAACGATCGTAAAGTAAACTTTGAATATCTAACTCGGAGCAATCTGGCAAAATAAATTAAACAGTTCTCAAGTACATATGACTATTGACTATGATACACACGGGCACAGTCTTTTCCAGACACTTTCAGGGACGCGTCGAGGAAGGTTGATCTGCTAAACTTTCTCAAATCTCAATGGTTATTGGTTTTACAGTAAATATGCTATTTAACACATTTGTAAAAATGTAAAAATTGTGTGTAAAGATGTTCAAAACAGTGGCGTTAAAAACCGTGTGAAGTCATGACTCAGAAGAGGAAGAAAGTAAAATATCGTAAGGACAACATTCGAAAGTTAAATCAGAAACGGTAAGTACAAGCTACAAGTAGTCATACAATAAGTTTATTATTAATAATATGTTTATTCCTATGTCTAAACGGTGTCTAAGGTTTTACTTTTTATTGGGTCACACTTGCATACAATTTGTTTGTATGTCGATAGTATTGTGGTCTTGTAGACCTACACTTTATGTGGGTATTTCCCCCCCCCCCCCCCCCCCCCCCCTAAAATACAACATAACTTCGGATGCAGGTATTATTAACGAGGACTCATGAATTCAGAAATACATCAATTTTGTGATAAGGATATTTGATCGAATTAGGTAATGTAGCCTGTGCGCACAATGCAATTTGCCATCTTTAAAATATAAAGGCAGGGGCATTCCACTACATTTACAACAATTTCGTCAGACAATGATGAATATATAATATTGTTTTCTTCTTGTCGTTTCATTTTATTGTTAATTTGCATAACCATACAAAATTATAGTTGTAAATAGGGGTTTCAAATACATATTTTGTTATTTGTCCCAGAGCTCTGCATTATTTAAAAAAAAATCAACTTTCGAGATGTTAAAAATAATTTGGTATATTTGGAATCAAATTATAACATTTTTCAATGTCATTAATCGGGAAACACTTCCGTAGGAGTAATTGGTTTTATGGAAATCAATCCAGAAACTAAAAAATCCATCTCAGCGGGGTATCGAATCCCGGTCTCCCGATTGCCGGTCGAGTGCTTTACCCGTAAGCTACTGGATTGTTGGTGCATTGTAGATCTGAATAGTTGGGTTGGGAACTATACTGATTTAGAGTCTATCCACTTCGTCACAATGTCGTACTCATAACCGATATTTTTACACACAAAGCCCTAGTTTCGCAAAGCCCCTCACCCCACTAGCCAATCATTGTCAATTTCTGGTTCTGGATATTTTACTGCTTGCAATGTTTGTTTAATTTTACCATATATCAAAAAAGAAGCTTGCCCCCGTCCCCCGTCCCCTATAAGTCAAGGTTAGATTCGCACAATAATTATAATAATTTTACAACGACGATAACACCACTACGTACGAGGGAACAGTGGCGAACCAAAGATCGTCTTATCATTTCTTAGTAGACATTCAATTATTTTTAATGTACTATAAGGCATGTATCCTCCTCCAGAATTGCGGCTTATCCCGATACGTCATAAATAACCAAAATGACTATTCACTTTGCGAGTGTTCAAGTCTACAAATATAATTACGTTTGTGGTATGATGGTCTACACAATTTTGTATGATTTTTTAGAACATGAATAATATATAATATAAAAAACACAAACAAATCTTTAGTTACGGCATACACCCATACATCCCATCACAATTTAGGGGTGGAGTGAAGGGTTTAGACGGCTAGAAACAAAACTAATAACTTCCCGTGCAAAATGTCAAAAGAGTAGATTAAAAAACTACATATTATATTATCTTCATCTAATATTATTATTTCTGTGTACAGTTGGGGAATAAAAAATGGTGCAAAAAAGGCAAACCCAGTCCAACAAAATGACGAACCAAGTACCTCTGAACACTGTGAGACGTAAGTCCGTTTATTATTTGTTATATACTATGCATAACAAATTACGTTACGTTCGGTTATGTACATGTTTATCTAAAGGCGAATTCAAAAGTCATATCGTTTTAATCGTATTATTCGGTTATTCCTAAATAATATTCCCATTGAAATTTTGAGTTTGATACAATACCGCAGGGAATACATCTGCGGTGGCTCGTAGGTGTGTGGTGTGGGGCATTGGTCTGAACTCTGAAGTGAATTGAACCAAGGGACCTAGAGGCGAATCTCGGAAAGGCATCGTATCGTATTTGAACAATAATTATTATTCTAAACAACATTTAACCACTGTCGCAACAAATGTTGCTTTCAATCCCTGGCTTACGTTTGCATCAATATGAAAACAATCCAGCGTAAATAGGGCAGCCAAATATTCGTTTAAAGATGCTTCTTTCAAAAGGAGTGATTAAAAATAGATTCAAATAAATTCGATGCGATTAAAAAACAAAACAAACAAACATCAGAGCTTTTTACGACCATGCTATATAGAATGATACGTCCATGAACCAACAGGTTTACTGCTATGATGATGATTTTTATTTCTTGACGTCAAATTAATGCACTAAGTCTATTTGAGACAATGAGTGGTGAGGTGATAGATGAGGATGAAGAACGATTAAAAACACGCATTTGCAGGATTCGAACCCACGACCTTGTAAAGCCATACGCTTCGGACCAGCGCCCTAATCGTATGTGCCACCGCGGACGGTATGGTTTATTTCATCAAAGTTGAGTTTATTGGATGAGCGTAGCGAGCGAAGCGAAGATTCCATTTCACTACACTGGAGAAAAAAAACCGTAATGATTTTTTTTGTATTTTTGTCTGTTTGTTAACACGATTCCGGCTAAACCAATACTCTAATTGCGATAAAATTTTATTTAGGCCTTCGAAATCTCTGAACTTAGAGCTGCCACGTTTTTGAGCGTGATCGAAAAATTATTTCTCAAAAATATCGCAATTTTACGATTTTTTAATTTTTTAAAATTTCTTCGGCTTATAACAGTGACATGCGGCATGCCTTATCCGATTTTAATTATTTTTTCACAGAACCTTAATTTTATGAATTAATATACTCGTGTGAAATTTGAGCGTAATCTAAAAATTATTTCTCATGAAAATCGCAATTTTACGCTTTTTATTCGTTTTAAACAATTACGCTCATCCAACAACGCGCCTGAAAAAGCGTTTGCGAAGCTTTCTAGTAATTACAAAGTCAGAGGTTTCGAGTGCCCCGCACTAATTTGGTTGTCAAGTGTTCAAAATAGAAGTCAGAAATTGTGTATTTATAAGCAGTGAATTGGGTTTATTCTTTAAAATTATACTATTTTGTTACATTCGGCTCTGGTCTTCAAATCAAATATATCTAGAACTGATCTAGAGTTTGGCTGAGCTCGATATCTTTAAAATAACTGTTTAGACATAATATAATAATTTGTATTGTGTTGTATACCATGTCGCCGATAGAGGCAGTGTTGTTTTGTTACCACACACAATAAAGTTGCTCCTTTGACACAGGCCAAGACTTGAGGAAGAAATCAATTGTTTAATAAAGAAATATTCAAGAAAAACTTAGTGTTTTTTCGAAAGATACTAAGGAAACAGCAGCATTTTGTAATATTGATTTACATAATAAATTACAATAATTAAATAATAAATAAAATTAGATAAATTCCTATCTAGCTCAGCTCAGTTCAGCTCAGATAAACAGTTATTCGCAAAGTAATCTTCTATTTCATTCTGTCAGCGTGGCCACAACTGAAAGTTCACAATTCCATGCAGAGATTGTACCAGAAAATGGTGATCTTCGAAGGTAATTTATTTTCATACACACTAAATTCAAAATATAATTATCCTTTATTGGAAAATTACGGAATTACCAAACAATACACTATATATTATTTTCAGGGCATTATTGGAAGATATAATTTTTATCGGAGAAGGTAAAAGTTTGTCTCTTGTCGACTCTGTTCCTCTAGTTCAGTCAGAGTCGAAAATTACAATAAGGTAAGTTAATGTATATTTAATGATATTGCATACTTAAAATTTTAAAAGAGGTAATATGTAATGTAATATGTAATATACATTTAAATTGATGTTTCAGGTTCAGACCCAGTTACACGTGACAAAGAGAAGCACTTGTTACTTTACTGTATACACAAAAAAGAATATTATGGTCGACAAAATAGATCGTGATGACCAATTCTGGGATATGCATGTAAAGGAACCACTTGAAAAATTCTATTTAAATTGTCTTCTACCCGAACTTATTGACTCCCGTCATAAAAGAGGCTTGCCTATCCGAGATCCACCATATATCTTGGAAGCTCAATTAAATAAGAAAAAGCGCCAAGATGACACAGCAGCGAAGAAGACTAATAAGGAGATAACACTCATTTCAAAAACAGTAATGCACATCACCAAAGAAAATAATGAAGTCGAGTAAACAGGGAAAGAGAACAGTGGAAACCTCCGATGAAGACGATAACTAACTTTGTTATTCATTAACAATCTCAAGGAAGTTCCGATTTTCAAGTAGTGATATTCAACAATAATAATAATTATTATTTATTAATAAGTATAATATTAATATTAATTACATTTACGCGTTTCTGTCCGTGTATGGTATCATGTGGTGTGGTTAGGGTAAAATAATGTGTATGATGTTCACTAGGTGCATATTAGAAGTTCCCCCCCCCCCCCGCAATGATTTGTTGATTGATGCCACAAATCATTTAGGCTAGGGAAAGCTATGGACTATTGTTTATAAAAACGTGTACAATTTTGTATCACTGGACATGCCATTTGTAGCCTATACAGGGCATCCATTACCAGATTTACGACATATGTGTGTGTTTTTAAGTTATTATATTTTCACATTTTATACTTTCAGTTTTGGGTTATTTCGTCGCGTAGCGAGTTAACATTTTGTGTACGTCTACGTACCTCGACGTTTCGTTGGTTACATCTGTGGAGTGGGTAATAATCCACAAACTTCACGAATGTTTTCATGTGACAAGGCGAATAACCCGAAACGCAGACAACTATGATTTTATATAATATTGCCGTATAGTAGTATAGTATTGTATAGTAGGCCTATAGTATTATCTAAACATATCTAGACAAAACTATAATGATGATGGCAACGAAATCCTCGTATATAATACTCGTCGTCTCGATTAGCATAATTGTATTAGTTGAGACGTAAAGCAATAAACACCACTACACCAGTACATTCCGAGTAATTATTTTATTATCTATTCTGGCTATGATATGGCCATGTGTTTTATTGTTATAAGGTGTATAAAGCTATTTTATTAGTGTTGTGGTTCCCAAACGTTTATATAAACTGTATCCTATTTCCATCTAAAAAATATAGCAGACACCCGAACGAAATTTGTAATCCCAATTTTGTTATTTGGACTTTACTTCTAATCTAAAAGCTAACGATTTCGCTTTTCGGGTTGGCTTTATCGTGATCACGGAAAAATATCGAATTTTTTTAGCCCCTTCCGCGTTTGTTCGTACTATTGAGCCCACATAAGTGCATACAAATTGTTGAGACACATCGCATATCTGTGTGTGGAAGTATTGAGTATGACGCAAGTTTGTAGTTATCGCCCGACTCTGTATTCATCTGTCGCCGATTGGCGATTAGCACCGCGGAGGGGAGGGTGGGGTGGGTAGGCGCTCGTGTTGGCCGCTAAGACAGCGACGAGCTGAGTTGGTGTAGGTCAGTTCTCAAAAACCATTAGGTCGACAATCGCTTGAATTCCCGCATGTGTTATATTAGTACTATGGCATTAATGAATACAATTGATTTTCCGCAAAAACATTATTTCTAAAACTACAAGTTGTTCAGCTCTTTATTATTTCACTAGACCATGATAAGTTTACTGAAAAATAATAACACAAATCTAATTATTAGCACTGAACTATTTTCTTAGCGCGTGGTTAGGCGCGGATGATTACACCAGTTTTATAAGTCACGTGATGAGCAGGAGCCTTAAGTAATTTTAGGATAATTTGTGTCTAAGATTTTAGTAGAGATGGACCGATACAAGGATTTGCCGATACCGATACCACTTTTTTCTGAACCGATTCTGATACCTATTTATTTAGAATTACCTAGAAATGATTTAACAATATAAGATTTAAGTTTTGAGTTATCAATATATGTGAATTGGCTGAACTAACGTTGAAGAGATAGTATCGCTATCACAAAATCTTCAGATACCGATTTTACCGATACCACTAGTATTGGCAGATTCTCAATATCGGTATCGTGGTATAGGTCCACCTCTAGTTTTTAAGTGTTTTTCAAAAAAAAAAATCATGTTTTAAGAAATTTTGTATTCAAATTTGAAACACATTCCTAAAACTAGATTTTTTTAAAATCTTGCATATTTATTGCATTTTTTTTGTAACTAAAAAAATAGCAATACTAGAGATTTATTACATTTCCGGGATAAACCAAATTTTTTTCATTTTTAGCCTTTTTAGCAGATGTGTATTTTCAATTTTCTCTAAAAATGTCACTTTTTGTCTCATTGGCATGGGGCAATTTTTTTTAATTCACAAAAAAATGGGGTTAATTTGAAAAAAAAGTATTATGTACCCGGATAAAAATTTGAAAGTTAATGATTCTATTTGGAGTCATAGAGCTGGAAAGGGTTAACAACAGGATGTAAAATATCTCATGGCCCAAAGACTTGCTTTTTATATTAATTTGATAAAACATTTAGAGGTTTAGTACAGGGCTAGATGGAATCTACGTCACAGGCTGTTAGTTCACTAGGAACCGCTAGATCGCTCTAGTAGCGCGCATCAATGCCAACTGAGTGGGCGTAGAGGAAGGTACAAATTTTAACATTGAGAATGGGCGCTACACCAGTTTCTCACTGTTTTACACTCGTTTGAATACTTTGTAAATCAATATATCAACAAAACATTATCGTTTTGTCATTTGCGACTCATATTCTTAGTTCACCAACAAATACGTGAAATACGTATATTTTATTTTTAACCATTTATTTTTATTTAACCACCATGAAAGTTAGCAAACAATGACATATTTTGCACTGATTTAGCATGCATTGACAGATTTTACACTAGATGTTTGTACCCCCCCCCCCCCCCCCTAGCAGCATTGAACCCGTTGGCGACCATGCGACATCTGCAGGTAGACGCCGCAATTGTGGCTAGCCCTATTGTCAAGTTAGTAAGCAGTAGTAGCCAGTAGTAGTAGTCACTAACATCCTTAAGTGATTTTGAGCATGTTTCAATCCATTATTTCACCCAGTAGGAATGATCGTACCCAATCAAATTTGGCATGTATTGTCATTTACTTAAATTCCACCCGATGACAGTTTTTGAGTTCAAAACATGTTTCATGATGACTGGATGACACCTCAAAAACACCCCACCTCTGCTTGATCTATAAAGTGCCCAAGTGTGTAGGGCGCCACAGCTATAACTAATGAATAGTTTTGTTTTCAATCATTTTTTGGCACACTTAACAAATATGTTATATTGCCCCCGTACCTGGGCCCCGGCTGCGGTGGGTACGTTGCGGCCATGGTGAACGTTGCCCTCTCGTGGTAGGCCTCGACCAGCGGCAGCCGGCTCTCGGAGTCGTAGATCCGGTAGAACTGTTCGAGGAACTGCCTCACGATGCTGCCTCCCTCCACCGCGCACAGGAAGCTGCCGCAGTTGGGAGGGATGCCGGCCTCTGCCTCAACATCGTCGAAACATATCGGCGGCGGGAGAGACACGCCGTCCTGGAGGGGGCAGTAGCGGGGCAATTATAACGATATTTTGATCAATTTTAACTAAAGTCAAGCGTGTTTCTAACAAAGTCAATAATTACAAATATTTAATTCGTTAAAAGAGAAATTCACTTAAAACAGAGTTTCACTTTTAGCTTATTTTACTTTTTAGACTAAATGATTATAATAATCATCATAACTCAGTTCCAACTATGTCGGGTTGAGTGGTGGTTTTTCACCATTATCTAGGGCATGAAACTGTAGATACTAAGCTTGCCAGACTCAGTGTTTCTTCCACATCCTCCAACTCCTTCCTCTCCACCAATTTACTCCACTCTCTTCTGTCCTCCCACAGCTTTACTCTTGCCACATTCTCCAACACATCGTCCCGTTTGTCCCCCCAAATGATTAAAAATAATAATTTAAACAAATATTTTCTTGGCTTTACTACCTACTAGAGATGTTCAATGATATCAATTATTCGATATGATATTGATATCGCGGAAAAATTGAGCCTGTTTTTGATATCGATACCCAGCCATCATATCGAAAAAATCGCAGCTTTATCATTCTCGATGTTAAATGTCCCACCGAGGTCTGCACTACACATTTCTGCAGTTCAATGGAACGCTCCTCCCCCTTCTATGCTACGATCACCCGCCAGCGCCGCCAATGCGCGCGCACCTCCCTCCAACCTCGCTCTTGATTCACCTAGCAAGCTGCATGGGACTTCAGTCAAGTTGCTCCCATCCTAGTGACAACATCGAGGACGCGACTCGTATCTTTACACGCTCAGTTCAAGCATTATTTATTATGAGGTATAAAAAACATGTTTCAAGTAGATTCACTTGAAAATCTCGATGACTTAACTAATATCCCATCAATATCAAGCACACAAGACTAGCACTTACGATCACGTATGAAAAATCGTCATTTTCGCGGTCAAAAAAATTTGATATCGTGATATCGATATTACTTTTGAAAAACGATATCCCGATACCATACCAGCAAAATTGCGCCGATATAGATACTGAAAAAATATCGTTGTGGTAACTCACACTTATAGAAATTGTTTTATGTTGGAGGCGCGAATAATCTTAGCTGTTAAAGTGGAACATTCTCTACTATCTACTTATATTTTATTCTATAATTTCATTTCAGATGCCCGGACAGGCATGTAGGAAAATCTCTCACTATTGCCCGCGCTAAAGCTCTTGTCGCAAGATAAGCTTGGAAAGCCCAGGAATAAAAATCTTACGCGTTGTGATTAGGGATTTCGTAATTTGGTTGAAACATAACATTATGTATCTCGTAAATTCTTTTTCCACACATACTGACCCGTCAGCTGTGAGTTTGATCGAATGTGCATCTTGTTCGCACATGGTACTGCTCTAGCAGCGAGATATATCACTGCATCCGTCTCTCTCGCACTCGTAGGCATGGGCGCTACTCGCATGGTAGGCGGACGGAAGCATGTGTCAGCTTACAACGCGCTCTGTTGTCGACTTGAGTTACACTTTCCAGGCGTTGTGCGCAATAATGGTATTATTAAGCGATCCTACATCGGCATATCCTAGGGATGACATCGGGTAATCCGGGTACCCAGTTCTAGAAATTACCCGGAGCCGATTTTAAGATCCGGGTATTTTTCGCGACCGTTTTTAGGCTAATTCACCGGTTTATTCTAAGCGCTACGTCGATGCTGTCTTTCCCGCGAAGCCTGCCCGCTGCCTAAAGAGTAACTGGAGGACGACAGAGCGCGTTGTAAGCTGACACATGCTTCCGTCTGTCTTGTGTCTCTGCCCGTCCGGCCGCCCAGCCACCCGTGCCCATGCCTACGAGTGAGTAAGAGAGATAGATGGGCGATATATCTCGAGCAACGCCGTGGTATTGCCTGCGCGAACTAGGTGCACGTACGATCCAACCAACTCACAGCTGCTGACAGCTGACCGGCTATTATGTTTGGAACAAAGATGGTCAGTGTAGAAGAATTTGCGATGCGATCATATTTCAACCGATTCACGAAATTCGTAATCACGACGCATAGGATTGTTATTCCTGGGCTATCTTCTTTCTTTCCCAGGCTTATCTTGCGATGAGAGCTTCAGCGCAAGCGATAGTAGCGAGAGATTTTCCCACATGCGATGCGTGTTTTCCCCTGCTTTCTGCGCATAGGCCTAGGCCTACGTACGACGAGTTACACTGCCTGTACAGTGTAATTGGTAAACTAATCTTTGGTGTAATGAAGAATGAAGATCATTGCCTGGTTATCAACGCTATTCTTTATTTGTGTACGATTTATGCAAAAGTTTCCAGAGACTGAAACCTCATCAGTCGGTATGACTTTCAAACCAACTTGTAGTAGGAAACAGCATTTCCACACATCGTGATGTAACAGGATCCGGGTACCCGGGTAATTCGAGTGCTGGAACCGGTTCCGAATTTTACTACCCGATGTCATCCCTAGCATACACTAAAAAATATCGCAATTTTTGTGCCCGGTTTAAGTTTTAATTTTAATTTTATTCCTTCACATGAAGCGAAGAGAAGAAATCAATGAAAATGATAATACTTGACCAAAAACATTAATTAAAAAAGATAACCATTCAAAAAAACATTTGTTAGCTCTTAAAATACTGTATTAACTCGATTATAGGTAGACCTATACCTAGTTTGAAGTAAACAGAGTTTGAATAAACAAAGATTTACTGTAGAATGAAGTGATGACTTTTAGACTTAACTGTATTTCAAAATTAATTCACAGTGTTGGAGCAATGAAATACAAATTGTTTTTTCACCTTTTAACTCAAATACTAGTCTCTACAAACATGTCACATTCCAACTCACCAGTTTTATAACCTTTGGGAATCGCTTTCTCACCTCGCTGTAGAAAATAAAATAGGATGTCATGTCGAAATGCCTGGAATCAGCTTAAAATATTAAAATGCACACAAATATATTCAAATCGTTGCTCATTGAGAGTATTAACTGGTTCTTTCAACCAACAATTTACTCCTTATATGGAAGGAGCTGTCATTTTGTATCTTAAGGGACAAAAAACCATGTTCTACAGCCACCAAATGCCTACTACTAAGTACTTAGTACTAGTTACTACCTTGTGGCCTGAAGTAGCCAACAAAGTCAAATGGGACGATGGTAAAATAAAAAAACAAACTGTAATCGGTAGTACAGCATAATAATAACAAGGTAATTTACTAAGGTAGCAACTTAAAAAATTAAAATATATTTAGTATTAAGTACAGTAGTAGTTAGTTTTTAAATTGTGATCAATATTAGGGACTGCAATTGATTATCATGACAAATTAGTAGGTAAATGAAATGAATGTGCATACGTATGTACTAAATTGCACAACTGTATACAAGAAAGTGGTCGTTTGGAAAAGATAGACCGGGTGTTTGGGTTTGTTGCAGAATGAATAAAGTGTTAGTATTTGTTCTCTAGATTAGAAAGCTGTTTAAAAAACCAATAGTATAGAAATATTGTACTATTGTGTAGGCCCTAGTAATGGAAGAGTAGGCCATCAGAAGGACATAGGAAGAAAAAGGATTGTTACATTACAGATTTATGTACGCAGAGTTCAAGATCATTTACAATATGTTGAATTAAGAAATACAGTAGCAAGAAGTGAAAGGCTAACAAAAAGATTGAATTAATGTCACTGAATGTTTCAATGTTTCAAAATATATAGTAGATAGATTCAAAATAAAATATTGGGAAGGAAATTAAGATGAAAGCCATGAACACCTGTGGCATAAGTTGGCATAAGTGGAAATAACAAGAATATTAGGGGAGGGGAGCAATAGGCATATATAGCAAACTTTTTATCAGCCATCGAAAGACAACTGTCAATTATGGTTATCGGTCGATAACATTAAAAAATGTAATATGACTTTGATCAATTCAATAAATGTTTGCATTTTAAATTTATATTAGGTATTGATTATTTGATGCAGCCACAATATTGGTAGAAATATTCTAAGCTAATTTTAACAAAGAAACAGCTGCGTGACGTGAGAAACATTTTGAGATTGTAGCATTTTTACTTTTTATCAAAGAAAACTAAATATTTTGGAGAAGGAGGCCGAGGGTGTGTTATTTTTTATTTGTATTATCGAATATTGATCAATTTGATAATAAAGTTATTAAAAACATCCTGAATGTGTAGTGATAGAAAAACAATCAATGTCTTTGCCCATCTAAATATAGCAAGAATAGGCAACATCCAATTGAAGATTTTTACTTTTTATTTTTTTCTAAAGAAGGAACTGAAGAGAACAAGGTTGCCAAGAAATCTTGTGTGTATGCAGTAGGCTTACTATAAGAGTTGACACAACAAGACAATCGGGACGTGTTTGGGAGCAAATGATGAGAGAGGACAGTATTACAACAAGGGTAGCCAATTATAATTAGTAAGTGCTGGTGCAAGATTATAAGATTAAAGATAGATACTTAGATAGCATCATGAAAACCATTGCCATGCTGTATGAACAGAGCTCAAACACACCATAATCAAAGTACTTGCTTAGGGAATACAACTGTATGATCTAAATATTAGGAAAAGCCCAATTTTAATATACTGTAGGCCTACAGTGTATCATATTTGTTCATGATTGTCAGGCATTTTGGCACCGCAGTTAACAATTCCCAAAAGAGAATGGCTTTCCTGATTGCTCTCTCAAAACAAGCTGGCATCAATCCACAGCATATGTTTTAAAAGTGGGTGGTGATCACGATAAGGTCAACGACCCATGCATAGGCCTCTACAGAAGGTGGAACAATTGAAGTAGGTTAATAATTCCAAAATGAGGCATTGGTTGAAAGCTGCCATCAACAGAGTGCAAAACAATGAATATCATACATAATCAAGATTTCCACATTGCATTGGTGAAAGAGGCTACAAAAGTATCAGTATTTTTCTTGTATTTTTTTTTGCCTAATTAAATAAAATTGAGGTCATAATTTAAACCCGATAGGTCACAAACAATATTAACGTACAGAGATACTTTTTCCTACCGACACAGTGATAACATTATTTTTTTTTAAATTGCATGCATGCAGACTATTTAGAGTGGTCAATTTTGTCACGAAATGAAATTTGCTTGGAGAAAGTGTTAGCTTTACCAGAGCAGCCGTTGTCATGAATGACAAACAACGCTAGACGTTCTAGTGAAGAACTGACAAGCTCCTGCTAGCGGGGTTAGCAAAGCCAACACCGTCGCCGTCTTAGGCGCTGTCAGCCAGGACTTTGCCTGTTCATATTGTAGACTTTTGTTTGGCAGGTTGGTTACCAAACAATCTTCTTCTTTTTCTAGATAAGTTCTATTAACTTTCATAATTACACAGATACTTACCTAGGCCTACTATATAACAACCATAGTGTGATTTAGGTACGACATGTTTCATGATTGCATTGTTTTAAGCATTTATATAAAATCTTCATACTATTCCATGTTTTGCTCACAGGGACATAATTACCCCATATTACCCTAAACTGATATAATTTACAACTTATGATGGTCTATATTATGTTGTATATGTTTCATTGTGCAAAAAAAAAGCCCAACTGATAGTTTTGTCAGTCTCTTTTACCTCAATGACAAAATAATAACTTCACAAATTCTAGAATACTTTTCCCCCTCATACACCACAATAGGCATACAGGTAATGTTGATGCCAACTTTACAACCAGGTACACATTTAAGCTCAGAAGTCTGTAGTAGTTCGGAATCAACAGCATAACCTGCGTCGAGGGACCTGCGCATGGATCGCTGGCTCCGTGGCAACCTCGGTATGTTAATACGGTGTCCAGTCCAGACACAATAAAAACAATTCCACCCACCTGAGCAGTTCTTGACAATTTCAATCTTGAATAATTTGATCAAAATAGGAATCAACTTTTTGGAGGGGTGAAGGTTAAGGGGGGGGGGGCAAAATGCCTGACGACCGACACTGCAGCATCAGAGCTCAATTGATATGAAGGGGTATAAGTAGCAACAGTAGGACGATTTATTACAAAACGGAGCGTTACAAACCCTTCATTATTCTTTTTATTTTCCATTAAGTGCATATTCTGATTCATCATTAAAAAATAACGAAACTTGATATCACAAAATTCAACGGGTTGTGGCCGTGGTGGTGTGAATGAATTATTAGCGAGTTTACTAACACTGCGTGACATATATGGAAACTTGTAGGCAGCTAATCACCTACCACAATCAGGTGAAATTATTTGAGCTCTGTCCACAACAATCGACGATGTTTAGTCACTCAGTCATTACAACAACCGCAGACACCGATCTGGGAAAGTTCCCAATATTATGACAACGCTGTGACGGATGCAACCAGCATACAGAACATATTTTATTCAATGAGTCCAGACAGCCACTTACTTACTTAAAATTAAATCATAAATAATCATGAGACTTGACAAGTTGGCCTCCTCCTACGTAAAATACTATGGGGGAAATACATGGCCAACACAAGTCCCAACAAGAATCGGGCAATTTCCCTTTACCCCTCACCTGATTACATTTTCATTATTTTTTTGTTCTCACACAAGAATATTTGTTATGGTAAATAAAATTCTTAAATTAAATTATCATTATAATGTTTTCCTTGTGTTTGTGCTGTTGCCTTGTTTAGTATATTTTATTATAGGCTAATGGTACACTATAATTTGAAAAGTAGGTACCAAAATCAATATTTTTCTCCAGGGAATCAATTTTTTTATTTCTATGGCAATTAAATCAATTTCTTGTCATTAGATACCATGTAACAAGATCTTTCCTACGATATTTTTCCAATCAACATCCAGCATTTATTCGTGGCCCAAAATACCCTCAACTTATTGATTGCAAAACCTGAGCTAACTTCTCTTCTTCACAAATCCTCGGAGGACTAAACATGAAATGTAAACCAAACATCACCGCCCGAGCGTCGCTGCTTCTTCCTGCGAGAGCTTTGGACTGTCATCGCTTGTCCGCTGGTTACCTGACATAGACCGTCTTGTCGGTGAACTTGTCTGTTAGGGGGTTCCCCTCCAGGACCACATCTTCCAGATCCAGGCCCTTGAGCGTGTCCAGTTGCCGGATGTCCCGAATCTGGGGACAAACCAAACCGGTAGAAAACTAGGTGAAGGTAGTCCCTATTTTGTAAATTGTTTTTTTTTCCCCAAAACTACCATTTTTTTAACATATTTTTTTCAATATCAAAATATGGACTTGCCTTTTACTTCCCAGTTTTCAGAACAAATTAGGGCAGGGTTGCCACTTTCAAGGATTTTATTTTATCCTTTTCTCAGGATTTTTAGAGTGTCTCAAGGATAACAGGATTTTGGGCTAAATCTTAGGATTTTCTACTGTCTTCAAAAAATACATTAAATTAATACATTTTTTTTTAAATTCAGCTACAAAAAGCAATGTTGTGACGGCACCACCTTTTGCCGCTCATAAATTCAAATATTTGTCCTTGAACAACAGTGCCAGCCCAAATCTTATGGTTGCCGTTTCTGTGTTATTTTTGTGAAAACCCTAGTAGTTTTATATTTCAAATTCCATCAAACTAATGAGTTTGCGCTCAGGGAATTTGTTTAATTTTAATAATTTGTTAATTATAATAACTAGGTGTATTTTTAATCTCGACTGTAGCATCACGGGTCTTGTGTGACTTGAGACCAGACAATTGTTTTGGGTTAATAATAGCTTTGAAATCACATCTTTTGAACAGCATGAATGCATCTAAAATACAAGATAATTATGTTTTTAATATATCCTTTTATAAAATTTATCTAACTTCTTATCAGACCTTTTGTTATGTTAATTACTTATTTTGTGTAATGAGGAACTTGATGGTTTTGCGCTCCTAGCGGCGTGATTATGTAACTATGTGCGAGGAACGGGAAGCGGAAGTCGTTGTGAACAAGGAAGCCAAGCTACTTCTGGTCAGCGTGGGGTAGCGTGAGTGGACGCCTCATGGTAGGCGATCCCAGTTTTTAAATAATAAAAGTGTTAATACGACGCTAAATCACTAAAACTAGTGAGATCTAGAAAGATCTAAGTGCGGTTCGTGTTTGGTTTAATCACGTTTTACGCGATCGCGAAGGATTAAGCGGTAATTAACCCGATTATCCAGTTGGTATATTCTGTGTTGGCGACCACGTTGTTAGTGCGACGTAGCTAAATAGTTAGCCACGAGGCGTTTGAAACCAGGTATAGATACGATCCTATCTATCTTTTCAATGTTTATTGGAGCAGTCCATCTGCTTCTAACGACGTATTTTGAGTTAAATTACGAGTCAAATCAGTTGAAGAGTGTTCATATCTTTGTGGAACAATTGCCGGGATTCTAAGCCGCCATTGCCGGGAATTGCAGTACTCCCCACATTGTGTGCAATGTCCGGGACTTTTGCACAACTTACGTACGCTTTCGAGGGAGCATAGATTGCGAGTTTATGACTCTGCCACACTTGTAAGTTGAGATGAACTGAGATTAATTCATTTGTGAGATAATTGAACATTTTTGAGAGCAATAGTTTCCATGAAGCGGATGAGAGAGAGAGACCTTGTTAGCCGCTTTTTTAGCTACGTCATAAAATTGACCAAACGACGCCATATTGGTACACGGTGGTCACCACTCACCACAATATCCTTCCGCGCTCCGGGACAAGGGTGAGCATATCGTTGAATGAAGAACTGTTGATTTAATATTGCCGCGAACCCGGGTATTTACAAAAAAGATGGGATTTCAACTAGGCCTATAAGCCGAGCTATACTTGAACATTGGTGGGAATAAACCCGACACGTCATTTCGTTGCGACGCGACCTTGAACTGACCGTCTGAACTGAGTTTGATACGACCGCGGCTCGAGAGCTTCCGTGTTACGTACGCGCGACACGAGGAAAACAAACATCGGCAACCACTATGCATGGTGATCGCTACGCTTCCAGTAACTACACGTGAAGACTGGAGAACAACTACTCAAACGTCGAACCAAGGACCTTGTAATCATACAGCGAGGGTTCTGATCCCTAGTCGAACTTGAACATCTAAACGATGAGTATCTAATCACATGTTATTTAATAGAATATTTTCATAATTCATTCAGGCATTTGTAATGAGCCTAATTAAATAACATGGGGGTATTTAATCATTAGAAATCACTGATCAGTGTTAGGAGAACAGGGCATGCCATCATTTGTATGCTATTTGTGTTTTTAACCTTAAAGTCGATCGATGATAACTGCGCATGTAATAGATATCCTTCAGATTCCAGGTACTGCAAGATGAGATTGAGCTTGTGAGTATAGCAAAAAACTTTTTGGGCCTAACGGTACTAGTTTTTTATCTATTGCGTTTTGAAATGCGCTGGAATTCCCTATCTTATGCATTGTAGATGAACAAAAACCTACATTTTCAATCGCATATCGTTGCGTAACATCGTGACCTGTTAATGAATATTAACAAATTTACGTGCAAAATGTAGATAATTTCACGACCAACATTACTTGCTTTTGAAAATGTGGTCAAACGGGGTTAGTTTTTGAGATATTTAAGATGTTTGGTCCAACTTCAACTCGTACGGCCGAGCGATTACAAGAATTACGGCATCAGCGCCGTGACGTCGCACGCTGTAGTCGGCTGTCGATGACGAGAGACAGGGGTGGGTGTGGCCTACACCTTCAATGCCTATTCTGCTCGCGGCTCAGTATTCATATCAATATTTAGTTATCTGCTGCTCTAATTTGTAAACCAAATAGATTAGGCGGTAGCCTAGTAGACAATTATGTGAACGTACTTATTGTTCATTTATTTATATTTATATTTTATTTGTTTATATTATTTATTTATTCCATTTCATCTATAAATCTACGAGCGTGCACGGGAGATTGCAAGACATGCTTGGGGCCTTGGTACATTTGCTAATTTAGGCCTAGATGAGACCACTTTCAAATCCATCTGTTCTTACCAAGAGATTACCAACAGAGGCTGTGGCAAATATAGGCCTACATAAAATATAAAAAGAAAAGAAAAGAGTAACTTCCACGAAAAGATTACAAAAATCAAATCTATCACGGATAAAGATATAAATAATTATTATTTTCGGAAAAACAAAAGGAAAAAAAAAACGCACAGGCCAGGTCTCGAACCGGGTACCTCTTACATGCTACGCGAACACGCAGCGCTCATCCACTCGAGTCCACGGCTTTGGGGCGGTTCAGATGAATACTCCTGCAGACGGACACGGGGCGTTTGAGGGATGCTAAGAAAAAACGAGCGTAAAAGCTCATTGTTTGCAAAGCTGGCGCTGTTTACACTTGCAAATCAATCAGACAATGTTTCTTTGTCGTAATACACAGCCATATTCTGCAGACGTACGCAACTACTATTTATTTGTATATAATATAAGTTCGAGGTGGACGCTGGTAGCTTGCTACATCCTTTGGGACATTCAGTACTGCCATCATAACAAACCAGTGCTATGTTGCCAAGTCAACATGTGGTTATTTGCTACAAGAAAGGTAGAATTAAAATCTTAATTTGTGGTTTTGACTATCTTAATGTCGATGAAATACATATATATATATATATAGAGAGAATTTATGTTCGTTTTGCATTTCTTCACCATTTCTTACTCAAGTGCTACAAATATTTATACATCGATTATTGTATAATATTTAGTTTTATGATTGTGCCTAGCATGATATACTACTGGAGTCAAAATACAACACGCGCATTTAGAACAGAACAATAT
This sequence comes from Sweltsa coloradensis, assembly GCA_024449915.1. Lineage (NCBI taxonomy): Eukaryota > Metazoa > Arthropoda > Insecta > Plecoptera > Chloroperlidae > Sweltsa > Sweltsa coloradensis. Next base: position 227,410 of record JAMZAV010000535.1, read on the forward strand.
TATTATTTACTTTGTATAAAATACATAAATTGATGAAGTTGTGTTGAATACCGTTTTAAATAATACTAGATGATGATAATATAGATAAAAGTATTATTTTAAGGTGTTTTAAGTTTATTTAATGTTAAAGAAATTGTTGTTGTGATAGGGTAGTTCACTTCATCGATCGACTTTAATATACTTTCTTTCGAAGGTTTATTAATCTGTTATTTTTTATCCAATATAAATCCAATATGTTCCCTAATTGACAAATCATCCCATAGTAAATTTAATTGTATCTGGATAAGGCCTACTCTTCAAGTAGGTAACTTGATTCTGTTCAACCTACAATTGATCAACCTTTTTGTTTTAACAGTATTTAACAAAATACTGTAACTTCTATAATTTTGTTGTATTTGCTTATCTTTTGTTGAATTTTAATATTTACATTTTTTCTCCTCTCTGTGTTTCTCCGACTGGAGCTGAGTCGTGGCAAAGTTAAGTCTGTTTCTAGACAAAATAGAACCCCGAGATAATAAATGAGTCTAATATTGCTATTCATTCCAAATCCAATCTAGTAACTTAATCTGTACTTGGATAATTGTTACCCTCACAGTAGGGGCTTTAGAAGACACAGTACTCTGTTTCTTGCTATGTGCTTTTCATAATCAAATCCCATAGTGCCTAGTAGTTCGTTTAGCTTCAATGTAGACAGTAAAAGAACATCAGGTACTAGTAAAAATAAACATAAGTGACTGCATAACATTTCCCGCAAGTGGTAGTTATGGTGAGTAAAAGTCAAACGTTAAAAATATATTCGAAGAAAATTCCGATTCTTATGCGTTTCTACACGTAATGTTGACTAGATTCTCGAAAATCAGGCTGGTATAACATATTTTGGCATGGAACCTGAAAATTTGTAACATTCCTTCGCGGTTATAATATGCTAATGCTGAATAACTGTTTTCAAGGATTTCTCAGGATTTTTTTAGTTTCTTTCAAGGATAAAAAAATTGACTTGGTGGCAACCCTGAATTAGGGATAACTTCGGTTAACCGGAAACCGGTTTCGATCCAGTTTTGAATAGGGTTGCTGTTTGATAATCAATATATCGATCGATACAATTATTTCCCGAAACGATCGATAATCGATTCAGTCTTCCAGAATCGAATATCGATATTTCGATAATTGAACAGCTCGCCCGCCCGAAATTTTGTAATTTACCGCCCGCTCTGCAGAACTCCATAAAATAGTACCAGTGAAGACATTAATCGCTTTATTCCGTGAAAAATGCGTCCACTGCGAGATCTACAACACTCGTAAGGCGTGAAGTACGAAGTGCCTGCACTGTGCAGTACAGGCCACCAGCATGACGCGTGTGTGTAACGGGCCGGCTCGGCTCGGGCGGCAGGCGGCTGCATTCCAGCGCCGATCAGGCGGTGATTGCACAACCTCGGCGCGTCACGACCAAGCAAGGTCAACAAGTATTTTATCGAGAAGCATTCCGCCCCACTCCACGTCAACTCGTAATCGCTTTTCTTCTTCCGTAGTGCTACGATAGTATTACCTATCTTATCAGTTCTCTCACACCAATATTACGTCGTCTTCCAAACTAATGTCCAACAATATTCATCTCGTCGCGTAATAAATATCGGAGCATTGAATAGTTAAACAGATATCTCGTAAATGAATGAACGACAATCTCAAAAAAAGCTGAAATGAAACTTCACAGAACCACGATTTCCAAGAAGAACGACCTTCACAAAGACTCGATCGATTATCGCGATCGATAATCGATTTGACTGTTTTTTTTTAATGCAGCCGGTTTTGAATTTTAAAACAATTTTTCAAAAAAAAATTAGTGTCCTTAAATGGTGGCAAAACATGCAAGGGAAACTTCCTAGGTTATCTGTACGCATGTGAGCACCATTTCTCGGCCGCAGGAGCAGGGGTAATATTTTCAAAATCGAGATCACCCATCCCAACCAACCAATGTCGTGCACCTGCTTTCCCGATCGAAAATATACCGATAAAGTAGAGGCAACAAACATCCTCGCCACTCCTAACCCACAACACATTTTTTTTAAAAATTGTTTCCAACCGGTTTTGGTGTTAAAAAATATACTTATTAGTAGGCATATCATTTTTTAACATTTATTTTAGTATATATTCAAAAAACATAATTGTTTTTTGAATGTAGTGTAGTGTAGCTGTCAGCTGGTCGCCGTACTCGACTGGATCTCGGTAGGGTTGCACGTGCATTTGGGTTTCTGTCTGTTTGTTCGCTCTCTACCGGGCAAACGGCATATGCAATCTTGATGAAAATTGGAGGGCACCTTCGAAATCTCTAAACATAGTCGTGCCACGTTTTTGGGTACAATCAAAAAAATATTTCTCATAAATATCGTACTTTTACGATTTTTTTTCGATTTTTAGTGCGATATTTTTGTAACATTTGGGTCGATTCTGACTAAACGGGTGGGCTACAACGCTCATATTTTACATGGACATTAAGGTTATGGTGATGTAGTACCTTTTGAAAGAAAAAGTTGGAAAAGTTAGCCAGAATCCATAGAAATAAAGGTTTTAATATAAGTTTTTTTAGGTACCCTATATTATAATAACAATTAACAAGAACAATAGAAACTTGACAACAATCATCTACAATGCCTTCAAAAAGTACTTGCAAACGTAAAGAGATCCCACCCAAACTAAAAACTTACAAAAAAGCTCATCCATCAACGCGACTAAAAAAAAGTGTTCGCAAAGCGGCGGAGTTTATATAATCAGAGTTTTTCTGGCCAAGGTTTGTAGAACATTGGCAAAGATGGAGATCATGTTTTGGCCTTGTGTTGTGCTTATGTGTACTATTAGCGTTTACTGCAAGTATGTGAATGCTTTTTCTAATGCTTAAGACTAGGCCTGTGCGAATATTCCACTTTCGAATAATATTCACAAATAATTTTTTTCCTCTCTTCGATTCGAAATTCTAATAGTATTTTGGCTCAATTGGCTGTTCTGCGACTTTTACTAACTGAAAGCCGCTAAAGTGCAAAGCCTCGATTTGCCGCTGGAGCCTTCAAATTGATGTTAGAGTGTAGAGAGGTTGATTGTTGCGGTGTCAGTGCGCTGCTAGTCATATCGCAAACTTCTGGGTTAACATGTCAAATCTTCATTACTTATGTTGAATGCTTAAATTGCATTGCTGGTGTTTTGCCTTAGGAGTAATGATTAAATGATTTGTGTTTTTTCTCAATATAATATGATGAAATATATGACAATTTCTAATTTGTCCTGCCTAGTCAAATCCCATTGGACTTACAATTACATTGACAGGACAAGTTCGCTAGGCTGCAGCCTAGGTTTTGAGGTTAGGCCTGGCTATATGCTATTTATAAATTAGATTAGGCATACTTTTGATAGACTAGGCTAGCTATGCTGGAAAAGCCTAGGCCCTAGTCCTTAGTAGCCTTATTCCAAGTAGGTCTAGGTCTAATCTCAATAACAGTGCTAGGCCCCAGGCTTAGACTTCAACGGCGCCATGTGCTTTCAGCTCTTATTAATTTTCCTACCGTTCACGTTTTCATTGTTTAAAAGTTTAAACAACCATTGATTTAAGAAAGAAGGAATGGTAAAACAATACGTAAACAAACAATCTAGGAAGCATACAGATTTGACAATGCAGAGCCTGCTATACATAGTTTATTTCAAACACCGCCACGGTCTTTGGGCAGGGTCCACTAGATACCTAACAAGCAGCTCGGAATAAGTATCTAGTGGACTCTGGTTTTGGGGGTTAGTGCAGTGGCGCGATCTGCGCGGAGCTTTGCGTGAACAAGCCAATTGCGAGTTTCGCGGTAACTGTTTGAAAGCCCGCTAAAAGTGCAAGGAGTTCGAATTTTTGCCGCCAGAGCTCCACTTTTGATTTCAAGTGCAAGAAGTTCACGTTTTCGCTGACAGATCGCGCTAGCGTCAAATCGAAAAATTTCTTGGTGTAAACAACAAAAACCTTCATTACCTTGCCTTTGAACTGCTTCATTATGATTGTTTCGATGAGTGTTTGTTGCCTTTGCAATTTTGTAATGATTAAATGAATTATTTTTGTGTTCTTTTGCTGTATTAAGTTGTGGAAGATAATGACACATTTGCAAGGCTTTTGCATTCAAGTCAAATCCCATTTGGGACTTTGACCATTTGACAGACAAAAGTTCTGCTGATTGATTCTAGGCCTAGCCCTAGGTTTTGGGTTTAGAAAGCCCTAAGGCCTAGGCTAGCTAGGCCTAGGCTTCACTTAAATTAGTGAGGTTAGGCTTAGGCTAGGCCTATCACTTATCTTTGTGATTAGGACCAGCCGGTGGTCCTGGTTTTTTATTTGCTATTTCTCAGGGTCCCTAACTATAGACAATGTTTTTAAAGTAGTGGACATTTCAGTAGGGATATGCGAACGTTCGAAATTTGAATTCAAACTCAAACTTTTTTTTTATTATTACTAATTTGTACCCCCATTTGGGCCCGGGGTAGAATTGGCCCCTAGCATGGCTCTGCTAATCGTAAAAGGCGATTCAAGAGAAAAGTCCACCTAGCAAACATCAGCTAGTAAGAGGGGAGTATATTATTCCCCGAAACTAGAGGCGAGCTCAGGCAATCGTCGTTGGGGACCTTGCCCCCTTCCCTTGACGACCTTCCCGACGACGATGACAATGACACAACAAACGATGAAATAGACGATGACGACCGCGATGTGAGAAACCCCCCTTCCTCCCCTTACCCATGGCTGGTTCTGACCAGCATGGGCCCCTCCTCCCCATATCCCTTAGGCTAGAGTGATGCAATATGACATAACGGTTGATGCGTCTTTAATCCAAAATAAACAAATAATTAATAAATACTAAAAAACTAATTTGGAGTGGTGTGTGGTCACATACTATTTGACAAGCCAAAAAATGGTTCTCAGTTTACAGGTACAAATTTAAAAACAAAAAAATGGATGGTGGAGGTGCTGGTCCAGAAGTTACATACTTTCTTGGTGGAGGTGCCGGTCCAGACTTATCACTATTTTTCCTATTATGACGGTTTGATATACCTTTAAGTTGGGTTCGAGTTCGATACAATTTTAAATTATTGTACAGTTCGAAGTTTTTTTTTTTAACTGGGAAAGTTAGGAGTTAAGTTCGAAAGCAAAAAAAGTAGGTTCGCACATCCCTACATTTCAGGAGTTTCTTTGTATAAAAGCTATCTGTGCAGAATGATAAGACATCACACACAATTTAAATGTATAATATGTATGCCTACCTTGTTGTTTGCTAGATGCAATATGGTGAGATGGGCAAACTTCTTGGTAAGCATATTGAGATGGTCGATAACCAACAGTCTGTTGTTAGCGAGATTCAGGGCCACCATCTCAGGGATGTTCAACGCTGCGATATTCAGCACAGCCTGCATGATCGTGGGTCTGAATAAAGCGGCCACAAAGTCGTCTTTTAGATCGGAGTCCATATGGAATCTGCAACAAGGGATGAGAACATAGACATGTTTAGTTGGTTGGGCCTTTGCGTAGGGATGTAAGCCGAAACTATTTCCCCTGTTTCCGGAAATATTATGAATTTGTCTCACATAATTATGATTATTAGGCTAGTCTAGTGATACTGTCAACTGATATACGCCTATGTTAAAAAATTACCATCTGTACTTTGGGTTTGTTCAGTTGACCAGTTCTAAACTGTTTACAACAAATTTGGACAGAGCAGAAATACGTCATAGAACAGGAAGTTTATAAATTTCTAGCAGTAAAAAGTAAAAACAAATTATGTTCTTCGATTTGTCATCTGGACGACCAGCAGTCACGGACGTTTTACACCAAACTATTCATAGAGTTAACGTTTCAAAATGACCGATTCTATTGACATGAGTTTCTTGTGTTCAACTGCAGGAAAAACTATTGGCACAAACAAGTAGTGACCTAGAAATCCTGGGAAAACTATAGCCACAATACGATATTTGAGTAATTGATTTAAAAAGACGCCTTCTTTAATCAATGGTAGGTATAGGTCAGAGGCAAAACTACTAAATTAGCTTTTGTTTTGTTTGTTTTGTTGGGTTTTTTTCTTGTGGGGGTGGGGGACATTGTCCATAAGCACAGAACCAGAATTTTTGGGCAAATATGATAATATTTTACTAAGTATGCCTAGGTGTAGGATTGGTTTCGCCAATTTGTCGCCACATTTTAATCGGCACCTTTAAAGATTAAAATCGTTCTACCACTTAACAAAGTGTTCAGCACGTGATTCAACTTTATCATAGCATTAGCCTGAAGTGCTAAGCAATTTGCCACATTTAAGTTCACGAAGTACACGATGAAGTATTACATCAGGTCCCGGAGCAGTGTCGATCTTGATCTTGGCCATTGCCTCATTAAATTCTCTGACACTTACAGTAAAGCTATAGAGACTCAACTTACTCTTATGTCCTATGTAAAACTGTATATGTAAAATATAGTCATGGAAATAATACATTGTATTCTACCTATAACCTTCTATATTTTCTGCTAGAAACTCACTATCAGTGTGGTACATGTGTGCATGTTTCCTTTCCCTAAAACATTGCTAAACTGGTCATGAATAGATTGCCAAAGAATCATGCATGTTTTAGGCTTTTCTGAATCCATAATTTGCCTTACAGACCGAGAGCTAGTGACCGTTTCTATTACCTCATAAGGTAGGCCTACCTATGTTTTGACTATTCGAGTATATGCGGATTTATATGAGATTTTACAAAACCTGCATCTTATGCGCCAACTTAGGGGCGTTTGGGCCCCAAAAAAGGCAAAAAAGGCCGTCTATTACCTCATAAGGTACATGATGAGACTCAACACCATAATATGCGGAAACTTGTCTGGAGTTTGGAACCATAAAGTAAGACGCCCTACTCGGGGACCTTTACTGAACCAGACGCCCCTAAAAAGGGCCAAAAAAGGCAGTTTATTACCTCTTTAGGTACATGATTGAAACCAACGCCATTTTGTGCTGTGATGTGTACAACATACGAATATATATATATAATAAGACACGTTTTTGGGGGGCTTTTTGGTGAAAACGGGCCCTTTATTATCAGACGAGGTATACACTTGAAAATGGTGTCAAACGAACCGGGGTGATGTACAGAGTTCAAAAATGTATAACAACATGACTTTTAGAGGACTCTTACACCCAAAATACGCCCCCAAAAAGGACCAAAAAAGGTAGGGGCCTACATGATTGAAATAAACACATTTGTTCTTTGGTGTATGCAGATTACGAATATATAGATATGTAATAAGATGCGTTTTTCGGGGACTTTTTGTATTTTTTATAACGCAATAGGGGCCTACTGTTGTAGAAGTTTTAGACAGCGACGGCGAGTCTGGTACTCTGGAAATCAGAGTAGTTGAAATGCGGGGGATTATTCAGATGATGACGCAATTATTGTCGTGTAACAAGCAGGCTGGTCTTATGTAGGCGGGCCTAGACCTCGGTTTCCATTCATTGAATTGCCTAGGCTACATCAACAGGAGATAAGTTTATTGAACTAGAGATGTCAAAGAACTCGCGCGCCCGCTCTGTTTTCGCTCCTTGACCGTGAAATAAAGTAGCCACTATGGGAGCGGCTAGCATGAAAGAACTCGCCACTGAAGTGGTTAATCACCAGCCCCCCCACCCCAACAACGGTCACAGTATGTAGATCAAATGAACCACCACATCTTGCTCCAAACATTCAGGTAGGTAGTGGACTACACTTACCTTTCCAGGTCTAGTGCCTTGGTAGCTGCGTTGTATCGCTTGGCCATAGCCACCTTTAACCTCTCCTTGAATGCATCATTAATCTCCATCTGCGGCAGACCTGGCCTGACCTTCACGAGCAGCTTGTAGCCGTCGGTTGTAGTAATCTTCCTGTCAATATTCATCAATCTCTCCGCAGCTTTGTAGTCGTCCACAAAGAACGTTGACTCTGGACCCTGGACTTTGTACTGTAACAGTTTGGCACGGGTGTAGGGTTGTTTTAAATGGTTGCCCATCTGTTGATAATTACACACATTCTACTGTATCAACTTAACTAAGTATATTGTATAGGCCCATCCAATTCACCAAAGGGGAATCTAGCTGTAACACATTCCGACTCACCGCAATAGGATCAAAACCTTCTGGAGCTGTGTGACTTCGAAGAACATCCAATATGTACGTCTTTTCGTATTTTCCACCATAAGGAACCTGAAACAGAGATGCAAAAATAAAAAAAATGTAGTGACCGACATGGTTACAAACAAAAAAGTCAAAGCTATTTCTCCAATTAATTGACCCGCTCAACTGCAAGAGTTCCAAAAATTGTTCAAAATGTGCCATGAGCATTAGTAATGTCATGAGTGTTACTCTACAGTGTCCCGAGTGTTACGCAACGTCACGAGTCTTACCGTACACTTTTCCTGCTAACTTGGATGTATACATGCAACAATACATTTATTATCAATTATCATTTGTATGGATGGTTTATTCTTTTTAGTTTAATTAACATTTACATCAATATGGTTCCCGGGGTTCCACAGGGCTCAATATTAGGTCCCCTTGCCTTCACACTCTTCACTAATGACCTGCTCAACTTCCTAGATGAGGACACACACTCAATATGCAGATGACTGGAGTCAACTCCTAACCTGTCCAAAAAACTCAATTGCTGCAATGCCCCCACTAGTAAACAATCAAGCTTCCCAAATGTCTGTATATTGCCATAGCAACCTCTTAACCATATCACTAGCAAAGACTACCTACCTTTCTTTCCACTCCCCCCTCAACATCCCCAAATCTAGTCCCCTAATCTGGCTAGATGGAAAAAGCATCACGAGAACCAACTCCACTAAATTGCTAGGATTATACATGTCCAAAACTTTAGATTGGTCTATCCACATTAACCATGTGGCCTCTAAAATTCAAAGTGGTTGTTTCATTTTAAGAAAGCTCAAACAGCTAGTTCATCCCCACATACTTAAAATGGTTTACTTTGCTCATGTTCACTCATTCATATCATATGGCCTACTTTTCTGGGGTGCATCCCCTCATGCAATCAGAATATTCACCCTCCAAAAGAGAGCAATTTGCATTATGGCTGGCGTTTCCAGGAGGCATACTTGTATAGAGAGCTTTTCAAGGAACTAGGAATACCTACTCTGGCCTGCTCTCTTATTCAAGCTACAGCAATATTTGTTCGTTCCTACCCTAATCTTTCCCCTCTAAACACCTCTGTCCACTCCCATTTTACAAGAGCAAATCTACAAATTCACATTCCCAACCATAAACTAACCCTATTCTCAAAAGGTCCACAATATCTTGTTTTAACTCTATATAACAAGCTACCAAACAATACAAGAACCTGTCCCTCTATTTCAACTTTTAAGTCCAGCATGAAATCATTTTTAAAATCCAAAAGTTTCTACTCAATGAATATCTCTCTGCATGAAATGTGGGGCCTAATGTAACATAAATAAAAATACCTACCTGTCTATTCATCAATCAATTATTATATTACAGAGTTTGAGGCCTAGCTCAGTTAGGCCTATATTTCATTTTTTGTACATTAATATTATTATTAACCTATGTTAATATTAAGAATTATTCACTTCACTCTACTATCTCTCTCATAAGAGGATAATGTGTGTATACTTATACTAGGCCTATGTATTGGTCAAGCGAATAAAAATTACTCTACTCTATTAGATCTTATATTTACAGGGTTACTCAATGTCACGAGTGTTACCGTGCATGTTTCCTGCTAACCTGGATGTAGGCCTATACCTTTAATTGGATGAGCGTAGCGATCGTAGCGAGCGAAGCGAAGATTCCATTTCACTACACTGGAGAAAAAAATCCGGAATGTTTTTTTTTTTTTCTTTCTTTCTTTTTTTTGTATTTTTGTGTGTCTGTTAACACGATTCCGGCTAAACCGATACTCCGATTGCAATGAAATTTTATGGAGGTCTTCGAAATCTCTGAACTTAGAACTGCCACGTTTTTGAGCGCAATCGGGAAATTTTTTCTTATAAAAAACGCAATTTTACGATTTTTTTCGATTTTTAAAAAATTTCTTCGACCTCCAACACCTACATGCTTTATCCGATTGTAATGATTTTTTCACAGAACCTTAATTTTATGAATTAAAATATTCGTGTGAAATTTGAGCGTAATCGAAAAATTTATTCTCATGAAAATCGAAATTTTACAGTTTTTTTTCTTTTTTAAAACAATTCTTTGACTTATAACACCTACATGCTTTATCCTATTGTAATGATTTTTTCACAGAACCTAAGGTGGGAAATCCAGCCATGTAGTACCAAATTTCTTCACTCGAGCGCTGCGCACCGTGACATTTACGTGAGGCTGCGATCTAGGTTCTAAATAAGAACTAAATATAGTTCACGACTTCTGTGAAAGATAGCGTTGTTTTGCGCATGCGCACTCCATTCATTTGTCGGCGGGTGATTCGAATACCCTGATTCTATTGGTTGTCTTGAAGAATCAGTCTGAAGTTTCCCCCCCCCCCCTAACCACTCCGTCAACTGGAGCACACAATCAACTTGGTCGCCCGACCGACCCGACCAACCTTTCTATAATCCTCAGGTATGATACCTCAGGTGTTCCCATTGTGCAAAAGATAAATACCATCTCGAAACTAAAAGCGGGGTTGATAAGTTTTTTCTCAATTTTAACAAATTCATTGTCTTATTTAAATTTTTCTAAGCATTTTCATTTTTTTGCAAAGTGTTTACGTTAATTTTAATGGAAATATTCTAATTAAATCATATCAAATAGTTATGTTATTTGTTCTTCAATCCCTCTTAAAATTGAGGTACAAGTTCGATTCAAAAACATTTTGGCCTAGTTATGACTTGATAAATAACATACACTATATATAATCCCCAAATGTTGAAAATTACGCGATTTAACTATCACTTATAAGAGTTGCTATATATGTATTGTCATTTTCATCTTGGAATGTAAATTGAAAACCTCAGTGAGGGTCCTAAAATCTCTCTATTGTATTCGCTATGGGCAACTCAACCTTTTCAAGACAAATTCCTTTTGAAGGTTACACTGGACTCTGGAGCATTTGCGGTCTGTATAAATTATGGTATTGCGCAAAACTTAAACAATATAACTATATTATTTCAATCTTATCACTTAAATGATAAGTCGAGTCAAAATTGGACTACAGTACTACACACATTGTCTAGCTTGCATTTTTCCGGTTGTTTTAGTTTTTTGTGTGGCGATTGTAGCTTTAGTTTCAAATAAATGTGTTTATATACTATTCATGAATTACAAAATCGTAATTCATTATGTTGCTACTTGTTACCCATGATCCTGCGATCCTCGTTCGTATCCAGGATGTTCCTGCAAATTCTTGTTGTAACTGTTATCCATGAATATAAACTAAAAAGGCATACAATAATTACATTTGTCCCCTTGTAAATAAGTTGTCGGTTGCATTGATGTTGAGTTGCAAGTCAATGAAAGACGGCGGTGCCGCGGTGCCGAGTTCTCATTGGTGTAAAAAAAAAAAACTTTGGATGAAAGCTTATGTTGCAATAATAACTTTACGCGACGCTAGTTCGATCCTCTGTCCGTGTGAATTAGCTCTGCATCTGGCACCGCGCGGGCTATCGACTCTCATACACTGCCGCCCACTTCGATTGTACATTGTTTATTGTTTGGGGGAGTGGTGTTGTCACCAACCCGCTTTGCCTTATTTCTATTGTGCGTAATTACCAGTGGCGCCTTTACGTTATTTGGTGGGACCATAGACGCTGAAAATTTCCGGGGCCCATGCTATTCACAATCAATAATATGAATATTTATGTGAGAGTGCGATAAAGTGAGACAAAAATTTAAAAAAATATTTTGGACTACCAAATTTATATTTAATACGATGGTAATGGTAAAACGTAAAAAATCTAACACTCGACTTCACACAACCGAACAACCGGACAACATACTACAAATGTTTTTTTTCAACCACGTTGTTGGATAAGCACGTTTATTTGGTGCGTTGAGCCGATATGATTGATGATGATACAACATTGGCTTCTTTTCCCCATTGTAATCATGGATTTTTTTATGTAGTACTAATACAAAATTGAGTTTATCTGAAATACTAAAGAGGGTATGGGCATGTCCATAACCGTATACTAGCCAACCTAGCTGTCCCGTTATGGGACAGGTAAACCACAATAAACTAACTCTATATTTATGACCATACCAACCTGGCTGTGAATAAATAGCAGATTTCAACGAGTAGTTTTAACAACTCTTTACAATGATGTTCAAGAGAGATATTACGTTGATATTACTTAACATTGGTCAAATATACACAGGTCTTAGGTTAGAGATAGTTCAAGTCTCCTACAAATTTTATTACAATCGGAGTAGCCGAGTAGCCTTATGAATAATTTTTCATGTCATGAGATGTTCATATGAAATAATTCATCGAAAAGCTTGGCAAGCCTAAGTTCAGTGATTATTTTGAAGGTGTCCATAAAGAGTGCTATATTTTGAGTTCACGGGAAATTTGGGGCCACTTAGCTCGAAGAAGGGGGGGGGGCTAGCTGGAGGGGTTCTAGGCGCACGCCTTGTGCGCCTAGGCCTAAATACGCCCCTAATGACGAGTTGTATTCAGGCGTAATTCAAATCCTATACTCCTATAGCCCACCGCGAAAATAGCGCGGACGATTGCAGGAAAAAAAAACATCGCGCGCTAAGCAATTCTTTCAGATTGCCCAACTCACAAGCACCAAATGTTTACTTTTCGAGGGTTTGGTTTTGTTCTGGTCGTTCGTTCGGGTTATACAAATATTAGGCCCGTGGGTCCGGTAGTACGGTTTCGATTCCCTACTGCTTCAAAATACCCCATCAATAAAATTATATCATTTTCTGATCAGAATTGTTAAAATTGTTGTTTGCCATTGTGTTGTTGATGAAGCGTCCATCTCATTATTTAATCACAAGGATAAAGATGTGCTATGACGATAGTAGATTATTTTGTGTGTACTCCCAGGGAATGCACCTGTCAGAACACGGCTTTACCTGGGACAGCATACAAGATGTTTTGGTTTTCTAACAATTACTCTAGTTTTACTTCCTTTTTGGAGGGTAGGGGATGAGGTTGAGGGCACAATGATTTTGAAGATGACAACACCAAAACAAAAGCTAATCGAGGTTATCCTAAAGAGCCCGTCAAAAAGAAGTATCTACCGACTGACGGAGGGGTTATAGAAAGGTGTGTTTGTGACATTAGGATTGGGCGAGGGGACAGAAAAGGCAAAAAATTGAGTGACTTTTGTTTTGTTTATGGAATACGGATATCCTATTATAGCACTTATCTGCGTTATTTTGTGATCGTTGTGACACCTCAATCACATATTTGCTTATATTATCAATTATCATGTAGTTGGTATAGTTTGATAAGTTTATTATACTGTTGTATTTTTTACGTTCCAATTACCATACAAAAGATAATATATTATATTCCCCTTGATTTATGATTAGTTACATGGCTACAACCATTTGTGTTGTCAGCAAACACGTACGGATACACTAACTCTCAGTGTAGGGGACTGTAGGGTACATTTTGTTTTGATTGAATAATACAATATTAGCAGATAATTTATGTGTTTGTATTGTGCTAATTACCACCACCCCCACCCAGGGGCGCCGGGAGGGGGGGGGGCAAGGGGGGGCGCTTGCCCCCCCCTGGATTTCAGGAAAAATAAATTTTAACTAGTGATATGCGTTTATAACATATAAATTAATGTTTTTGTGAAACCAAAATTCAATTAAAAATTTATTGGATGAGCGTAGCGAGCGTAGCGAGTGAAGCGAAGATTCCATTTCACTACACTGGAGAAAAAAATCCGGAATGTTTTTTTTTTTTTTTTCTTTTTTTTCTTTTTGTATTTTTGTGTGTTTGTTAACACGATTCCGGCTAAACCGATACTCCGATTGCGATGAAATTTTATGGAGGCCTTCGAAATCTCTGAACGTAGAACTGCCACGTTTTTGAGCGCAATCGGGAAAATTTTTCTTATAAAAAACGCAATTTTACGATTTTTTTCGATTTTTAAAAAAATTCCTCGACTTATAACACTTACAAGCTTTATCCGATTGTAATGATTTTCTAACAGAACCTTAATTTTATGAATTAAGATATTCGTGTGAAATTTGAGCGTAATCGAAAAATTATTTCTCATGAAAATCGAAATTTTACGGGTTTTTTCTTTTTTAAAACAATTCTTTGACATATAACACCTACATACTTTATCCTATTGTGATGATTTTTTTATAGAACGTTAATTTCATGAATTAATATACTCGTGTAAAATTTGAGCGCAATCGAATAATTATTTCTTATGAAAATTGCAATTTTACGATTTTTTTCTTTTTTTAAAATTACGTAAAAATTACGATTTATTAAAAAAAATTAAGTTAATTTTTAATTTAATTTAATTTAATTTAAAAAAAATCTTCGACTAAGTAATGGTTTTTTCACAGAACAACAGATTATCCGCGTAACACAATGCAGCTCAATGCACCAATTACGCTCATCCAACAACGCGGCGGGACTTAAGCGTTTTCCTAGTATTAATAATAATAATAATATATTTAATGATCCGATCGGGAGCGGAGTGTTGCTAGTTAGTTTGTTTTTAGTACTTAGTAATGTATTGAAATTTCGCATTTTCCTTTTTGGGTCTAGTCAATCACGCCCGTTTTCCATTTATTTTATGTTATGTGATATTATGTGTATGATTTATTGAAATAAATAATAATAATGTAACAAGATATCGTTTCTATGATTTGTAGGCTAGTAAATTATTAGTCGATGTAGACCTCTAAGAACGTGTTTATGTTTTATATTTTTATTCCACATTGCATTGCAACTGGAGAGAACTTACAAGTTGCAGTTTATGTAAGAAAAAAAAATGTGATCAAAACAGTCACATTCATTATAATTTTATGCAATTAAAATAAAGCCTTTATTTTTGAAACGTGTGTCTCATTTTCAACTCATAACCCATTTTAGTAACCGTATAAAAGTTGAGACACAATGTTTTTTTGTTTACTTTCTAGTATCTACTGCACAAAAATTACATAATTTCGGTATTGTATTCAGCCCACTACTTTTTTCTAAAACCCACCAAATGCATTCTAAAAACCTGATTTTCAAAAATTTCGCCTGCGGCGCTATTGTTGGGGGGCTCCGCCCCCCAAAACCCCCCGTGCTTGCCCAACTGAACTACAAATTGTGATAGTTGCCACCCCTGCTAAAATTCCTGCCGGCGCCCATGTCCTCACCATCACCATCCACAACATCATTATTACGATAATGCTTTTAGTTTATAAAGAGACGAAATCCAGGTGGCTCCATCACGAATAAAATAATTGATGAAGATAACAAACAATCGCCAAGTCTTCGAACTCATAGATGTTTCAGTTTTTTGTCCGCAGAATAACGAATGGAAAGGATTCTGCTTGTTGTCGCTGGGGACTTTTGGGGATGGGGTAACTGTATTGTTCGTAACCCTTGCTTTCAGCGGCCTTGTCTCCTAGTCGAGTGGACTAGCCGCATTCCTACCGATCACGTGACCGTCCCTCACCCAGCGACAGTGACTACGTTGTTGCTAGCTAATCCGTAAGACCGAGAGCGCGCCAGCCCCTAGAGTCAAGCCGCAAAACGGCATATTTTGGTTTTTATTTTTTTGCCTTATCATTTCAACTAATTAGTCGCTGAAACTTGGCCGTACCCAACATATAAGTTCAATACAACTGTGGAAAAAAAATCCGTCCAATTGGATTAAAACGACGGGACGACAGTCGTAAATCCATTGTTTTCACAATACACATTGGTGATTTCTATCAAATTTACAAACAAAACTATTAAAGATAGAAAAATAACATTGTGACTAGCTAATAGATATTAAAATTATCTAGAGATTGACATATTTCAATCACATACACAATGGCGTCTAATGGCCTATAAAAATGAGAAAGTGCACAAATCCAAGTCACTTCTTTTGCGTAGACACACACCCTTAATTTCATGAATTAATGTACTCGTGTTAAATTTGAGTGCAATCGAATAATTATTTCTTATGAAAATTGCAATTTTGCGATTTTTTTATTTTTTTAAAATTACGATGAATTAAAAAAATTAAATTAATTTTTATTTAATTTTATTTAATTAAAAAAAAAATCTTGGACTAAGTATTGATTTTTGCACAGAACAACAGAAAATCCGCGTAACACATGGCTGCTCCAGTGTTCTCCCCAGGCCCGGACCGCCGGGCGGGCCGCCCGGCGATAATTCCCTGCCGCCCGGCAAAAAAAATTTTGAAAAAAAAAATTAACAAAATTTTGAAAAAAAAAATTTGAAATTAAAAAAAAAAAAAAAATTTTTTTACTTAACGATTTGCGAATTTAATAAACTATCTGTCCACTGAACGTTAAAACGTCCCATCCCTAAACTGCAGCACAGATTGTAAACAACATCGTGGAGGCTAATCTCGCTGATCACTATAGAACCCAACAAGGAATGCATTTGAACAAAACACATAAGTTGGCAAAATGGCAATCATCGCTATGATCGTGAACATTAACTGCACACAAGGAGCACACACAAGTGAACAATTTTAGCAATTTTCCAAGTTTATTGATTGCTAGGACGAATTTTGAAGTAATAAAAATGAAGTCATCAAATATAACAATGTTTCAAGTTACAAATCCTACAAATCTTAGATTATAACCACTTAGAAAGAATAACATCATCACCTTTATACGGGCCTATTGTACTCATTGTAGCAATAGGACTACAGTAATTCACAAAGCCTACATTACAAAGGAGAAAATATACTTAAGACTATGATTTCAATCAAATTTGAAATGTTTATAGGCCAACTTCATACCACTAAACCAACAAAAGTAAGCAACTTTAAAAGGTCTTCAAAAACCTCTAAAACTCACCAAATCGAATCTAGGATCTCAAATTTTTTCCGGGGGCAAGCCCCCGGACCCCCACTATTTTTGGCCCTACCCGCGAGTACCCGGCAATGTTTATGAAATACCCAGTGAACATTTTTTTCTGGGGAGAACACTGTGCTCAATGCACCAATTACGCTCATCCAACAACGCGGCGGGACTTAAGCGTTTTCCTAGTGTAGGCCATACATGCGATAACATAATAATCATCCAGAATCATTAGGGACATGAAATTTTCGCGACGCGAATTTTCACGAAATTCTACAAATATTGAAATAAAGCATTTTTTTTTCAATAGGCCTAGGCCCACAGTGTGTTTAATGCCAGTTAGGGCTATTAGATAACGTTCACGACTTTTTGCAATTTTTAACAAGTTTAGCCTTATTTTCCGCGATTTTTTATGATTATTCTCGTTATTCACAAATTTTGCGATGTTTTTTCGATTTTTGGTGATCAAATCACAAAATCACAAAAAACACAATACCGCTAGATTTCGAGTTTCGATCATAATCAAGATGGCTGACTGTGCCATCGATTATTTGGCCAAAAGTTCGACTAATCGATTTTTCGTTCGATAGTGGTTCACACAAAGGATACTATCAAGGGTGACGGTCGTTCGCCCGCAGCCAAGCGAACGCGATTGCTTACGACGACTAACTTGACCCTGTATACTCCTACCCGAGTTAGGGGATTTTCAGCTATTTGCACACGCCGCCCCGAAAGATTTACAATCTTGAAACTCGGAAAAGGACCTGATATGTGGTCCATGACCCACCAAAAAAAAATTCAGCCCGATCCGATAACCAGTTCAGTGTTAAAAAAGTGCCTCAAAATTGTTGAAAACCTTCCGGCTGGGTGGTTGGGTGGGGAATTCTTACGGAAAGGAATAAGAGCCTACTTAGATGAACCTCAGATGCAGATACTTTTGCTTTCAAAACCAAAATCGGGTAACATGGACCGGAGAAAACCAAAATTTTGGATAACAATCAAAACACGTAATTACTAAGGCGTGGTAATTTGTACAAACTAGAAATAAAACATGCTCTTAACCATTATAGGTACATATCTAGCGTTCAAAACACAAGGGGCTAAATTTGAGGGAACCGAGTGCCTTTTGATTTCAAAACCAAAATTGGGTAACAGGGACCGGAGAAAATCAAAATTTTGGATAATAATCAAAATACTTAATTACTAATGGGTGGTAATTAGCACAAACTTGAAATTAAAAATTCTCTTAAGTCTAACCATTAGAAAATATCTAGCATCCAAAACACAAGGGGCTAAAGACCGAGTGCCTTTTGCTTTCAAACCAAAATCGGGTAACAGGGACCGGAGAAGATCAAAACACGTAATTAGAATAATTAGATAAAAGGCGTGGTAATTTGTAAAACTTGAATAAAACATGCTCTTAACCATTATAAATTTTTATTCACCTAAATATTCATGCAATTTTTGTAACAAGACAACATTAAACATAGCAAATTTAATAAAAAGCATTGTAGGCCTATAGTACTATTCACACAACTTTGAATGACCTTTTGACACTTGGCGTCGACCAATTTCTCATGGGAACCACTAGAAAAAATTGGGAGGTATAATTGAAAATGAACTTTTAAAAAAATTAATGAATAATACACAGTGCACTATTAAATAAAAATACTAAATTATTGTTTACAAGGTTAATTTAATGTAATCTGGACGATCAAAAGCATTGAAAGTAATAAATAACAAACAAATGTCAAGCCATTATTTGTTTTCACAGTTGACAACAATGGTTTTATTTTATTAACCAATGAGCGATCTTCTAAATCCCACTTTCCTATTATTTTTATTTACTACAATTCAGAAATTAAAAAAGTCCGCCCCAACCGGGAATCGAACCACGGATCTCCCACATTCCAGGTGAGCGTCTTAACCACTAGACCATCAGGACGGGTACATTTCAATCTCTGAATTGTAGCTGCATTATACATCTGAATGGATGGAACAGTACTGCGACAAATATCTGCTGCCTTTGAACTGACCACCAAACATTAATTATAATGTCATTACCTTTAGGCAGGTATGAGCGAGGGATTATTTCTCGATTTGTTTAGTCGGGAAACACTCCCGTAGGTGTAATTGTTATTATTTACTACAATTCAGAAATTAAAAAAGTCCGCCCCAACCGGGAATCGAACCACGGATCTCCCACATTCCAGGTGAGCGTCTTAACCACTAGACCATCTGGGCCCCGATTCATGTACATTTATCCCGGGTATAAGTGGTATAAGGACGGTATAATGCAGGACATGGCAGGATAAGGCCTGGTTAAGTCTGAGCAACTCTCATCCAATCAGAAATTTTCAATCCAACAAGTACAACAAATGTTTTTTCCACTGCATTCCACAGCCATGTAAATCAGCAGATTTGCAAAAGAACACTAAAAATTTGCACCATCTTTTGTTTTACATTTTTATTTATTGACAGAAGATTGCGTGAGATCATTAAAAGAAAAGAAAAGGCGTATTATTGCCGTAAATTTTGGAATAGCCTAGGACTATCATACTATTGTTCATCTGCATAAGGCTTTTAGTAATCAAAACTAGTTATTTGTGCGGGATGTGTGTCAAAACAAGGTCGTGCAGGCCTAGGGTTGCCTAGGAGAGGCCAAGGGCTTGTCAAACGTGTTATGTTAGTGTTAATTTTATCTAGTCCTATAGCCTAATCGAACTTTAGGCCTACACTGTTGTATTATGAATAATTGTCTACATCTGGGCCTAGGCCCGAGACGGTTTCTGATTTGTTTTATGAGAGTAATGACAACTTTTCTCGTTTTACACATAGACGCAAAATTTAAAATGTCCGCCATCTGTTTACATATTTTCTTATCCCCGTGCTAAGCGGGATAAGTCTTCATGAATTGGATTCGGAGTTATACCGCACTTATACCACCTAACTCTGCTTATACCGGGATAAAAATGTACATGAATCGGGGCCCAGGACGGGTACATTTTAATCTCTGAATTGTAGCTGCATTATACATCTGAATGGATGGAACAGTACTGCAACGAATATATACAATCCGCTAAAATATTACTAAGTCTGTCGTCATGCACATATACGTCGTCTGCTTTAATCTGTTATGTCTATGCACTTCTGAGTTCTGGGCTTGACTAATTATTAATTATTGTTTATTAATTAATAATATTATAATGTTATGTATGCCTAGCATAAGTATTGATTAAATGAGTAGGTCTATCAATTGTCTAATGTTGAAGTAAAGTAGGTCTTTGCCTTGGGCCCGCGGGAAAAAAACAGTCTACTAAGCCAACCAATTAGGTAGGTACCTAAATAGTGTCCGTACAAGGGTTATAGACCTAAGGCATTTAGAAAAAATACTTTTAATATTCTTTTTGGGGGGTAGGGCTATAAATAGTGAATACTATAGGCCTAGGCTACTATACACTACCTGGGTTGGGCCGATGCTAGGCTACGCGTAGCCCTAGGCTAGGCCTAGTTTATTAAAGTTTTAATTTAAAGCTGGCCCCAAATTGAACACATCACAAGAATTTACCTGTTTTATAACACCCATGCAATTTCTAACATTCATGTCCCCCATCATAAAACCTCGCAATATTCCAAAGGACCTATATACGCCTGCATCTCCATATATGTATAATATATATATAATATATATAATAAACTGCCAAAACACATCAGAGACATCGAAGTTCATACTACATTTATTAGCAAATTAAAAGCATTTCTAGTAGAAAGAGCATTTTACTCGCTAAACGAATTCCTAACAGACTAGGAAAACGCTTAAAGTCCCGCCGCGTTGATGGCTGAGCTTTTTGAAGTTTTTAGTTTGCGTAAGATATCTTTACTTTTACAAGTGCTTTGTTTTGTTGCCTACGCATTGTAGGTGATTGTTGTCAAGCTTCTATTGTTTCTTGTCAATTGGTATTATTTATCGTAAAAAACGTATATTAAAAGCTATATTTCTATGGATTCTGGCTAACTTTTTCAAATTTTTCTTTCAAAAGGTACTACATTACCGTAACCATAAATCCATAATGTCCATGACTATAATATGAACGTTGTAGCCCCACCCGTTTGGTCAGAATTGGCCCAAATGGCAAGAAAATATCGCACAAAAAATCAAAAAACTTATTAAAAGCTTTATTTCTGTAGATTCTGGCTAACTTTTTCAACTTTTTCTTTCAAAATGTACTACATCACCATAACCTTATTGTCCATGAATAATATGAACGTTGTAGCCCCTCCCATTTGGTCAGAATTAGCCCAAATGGCACGAAAATATCCCCCCAAAAATCGAAAAAAATCGTAAAAGTACGATATTTATGAGAAATATTTCTTCGATTGTACCCAAAAACGTAGCAAGTCTAAGTTCGAAGGTCCTGTCAAATTTTCATCAAGATCGCATATGCCGTTTGCCCGGTAGAGAGCGAACAAACAGACAGAAATACAAAAAAAAAAAAAAAAAACACCCGAGCTAAATTTTTTGGGGGGTCGGTGAAATTGAAGTCTTCGCTTCACTCGCTTCGCTCATCCAATTAACCCTTGTCCTCCAATACAAACTGCCCCTTATAGATCCGTACTATAGGCTAGGCCCTACACATATATTTAAAATTCAATAATAATACTTTTCATAATCATTATATATTACCATACCATATGCTAGCATTTTACATTATTGTTCATCCTAAATAACATCGTATTGTATTATACTAGGAAAACGCTTAAGTCCCGCCGCGTTGTTGGATGAGCGTAATTGGTGCATTGAGCTGCCATGTGTTACGCGGATTTTCTGTTGTTCTGTGAAAAATTCATTACTTAGTCAAAGATTTTTTTTTTAATTAAATTAAATTAAAAATTAACTTAATTTTTTTAATTGATCATAATTTTTAAAAAGAAAAAAATCGTAAAATTGCAATTTTCATAAGAAATAATTATTCGATTGCGCTCAAATTTAACACGAATATATTAATTCATGAAATTAAGGTTCTGTGAAAAAATCATTACAATAGGATAAAGCATGTAGGTGTTCGAAGTCGAAGAAAAAAAAAAAAATTGCGTTTTTTATGACAAAAAATTTCCCGATTGCGCTCAAAAACGTGGCAGTTCTAAGTTCAGAGATTTCGAAGGCCTCCATAAAATTTCATCGCAATCGGAGTGTCGGTTTAGCCGGAATCGTGTTAACAGACACAAAGAAATACAAAAAAAAAAATACGGATTTTTTTCTCCAGTGTAGTGAAATGAAATCTTCGCTTCGCTCGCTACGCTCATCCAATCATACCTATTACTCATTTCATTTTTTAATTTCAATACTCAATTATTTAATTCAAACAACTTCAATTCTCAATACCGGTACTAGTATACCATACTAATAATATACATAACTTGATTACTGGTATTCATTTTATATTTAGTAAATTTATAAATTTACATTGTCCTTTACTACAAACTGTCCCTCATAGATCCCTTATAGATCCGTAATATAGGCCCTACACGTATATTTTTAATTTCAATACTAATACCGTACCTAATAATCATAAAACAATAATACATAATCATATCATACCATATGCTAGCATTTTATATTATTATATTCATCCTAATTAACATCGTATGGTACTATATTATACCTATTACTCAATTCATTTTTTCATTTCAATACTCAATTAATCAATTCAAACAACTTCAATTCTCAATACTAGTATAGGCCTACCATACTAATAATATAACTTGATTCACATGAAATACGCATTCTATTTGATTGTTCATTTTATACGCGTTTCCAAGCAAAGGGGTTGCTACCTGGTGGCGAAACATGCAACTGTCCGATCAGTGATAGTCGGAGGAGCGCGCTATGTGCTTACCTGAAGAACACTGGTCATTCCGTGTTTGTCACTTATAAATATGTACAATCACAGGTACACTGTCGTTGCTCTCCCAAAATGTTGTTAATTGATGATTATCAAAAGCATGGGGGTGCACCAAAATGATAAAATCGCTCTCCAATATGCGGGATTCGAGACCACGTTTACCAGAGTAATATTACTATATTCAGACCTGCGCCCCATGCACCCATGAGACACCGAGGATGGCATTTGTATCCATATTATAATTTTCTAATTATAATATCATAATAAATCATTAGTATTTATATAGGTTATATACCAAATATAGGCTAACAGGGTACGATAAATACTAAATCAAATTCAAACTGTCAAGAATGTTCACAACTCATAGTTAACACACACATACAGTATCGCTCGCTTCTAGGGTTTGAAATTTTCCAGAAAAATTGAAGTCGAGGAAAAAAACGGATATTTTCCCGTTTTTTTCCAGAAAAATTGGAAAAATTGGGAAAAATTGAAATTTCTTCACTTTTCATAAAGTTTACTATTCAGTTTAGATTATTGGCATCTTTATGGTAGGCCTAAATTATAAATAATGATTTATTGTTTGTTTATTTACATCTGGTTACCAACTATTGATGTTTATAAATTTGATAGCCTACTATAAGGGTAAGACAGCAATACTACAAAGCATTTTCCAAAATCACTTGCAATTATTAGATTACTATTTATAGCCAGGGGACAAAATAAACTTTTTTTTTGCAACTAGCACTTTAGGCCAGGGTTGCCACCAAGTCAATTTTTTTATCCTTGAAAGAAACTAAAAAAAATCCTGAGAAATCCTTGAAAACAGTTATTCAGCATAAGCATATTATAACCGCAAAGGAATGTTACAAATTTTCAGGTTTCATGCGAAAAAATGTTATGCCAGCCTGATTTTCGAGAATCTAGTCAACATTACGTACAGAAACGCATAAGAATCGGAATTTTCTTCGAATATATTTTTAACGTTTTACTTTTACTCACCATAACTACCACTTGCAGGAAATGTTATGCAGTCAGTCATTTATGTTTATTTTTACTAGTAGGCCTACCTGATGTTCTTTTACTGTCTACGTTGCTTTTTTTAGCTGAATTTAAAAAAAAATGTATTAATTTAATGTATTTTTTAAAGCCAGTAGAAAATCCTAAGATTTAGCCCAAAATCCTGTTATCCTTGAGACACTCTAAAAATCCTGAGAAAAGGATAAAATCCTTGAAAGTGGCAACCCTGCTTTAGGCTAATGGCAACAAAAGTCCTCTAGCCCAAGAGCATTTTTTACAAGCCCACAATCAAGTAGGCCTAGGTTATATTGATATAAAACAATCATAGGGTACGTGAATGTTTTAAGTTTAAGGGATTGACTGGGAACGAATTTACACCATAATATTAATAAGATTACCGTTAGCCTAAATTAAGCGATTTTTATTTTGTTTACATATTAAGAACGATTTTCCATACTAGGTAGCGCACTACTACTGGAAACTCGTTAAGTTATCGTTGTGAAATATTGAGATTTTTTGAACGGCAATTGGAAACTCTGGAAAAATTACTGATTAGATTTTACTAGCCCGAGTAAAGTTTCACTAGCCTCGGGCGAGCGTTAATTTTGATCCCTGTTTATACTATGTATAGCTTTAGTCCCTCCCACGGCATGCCATAGTTACTTCACTAGGCCGCTTCGCGAACGCTTTTTTTATAATCCTGTCAAATAAGAATTTTTGGAGGAAAAAATTGCGATGTCGCTGAATTTTTGCAGAGACCTTCCTTAAATGATACTTATCAACATACTAAAAATCCCCTACAATCGGACTGGAGCTTCGGCCGCCATATTGGAAAATGGCGGCCAAAACGTGTTTGTTATCGAATATCTCCAAATTCGTTTGAGATAGACAAAATATCTCAGCAAGAGAAATATTCCCCATTTAATTCTTTACAAAACAGGTGTCTTCTATAGTTTTGGTAGGGGCAACGGTTACGTCACAAAATCGTGGTTTATATGTTGCTTATTGGAGTACCAGCTTATTTCCAAATTTTCACGCCCAGCATCAAACAATGCCCGGTAAATCCGTAAGGAATCGATTTATATACAGAAGGACTTTTGTACGGGGTTCATGAAAGCTTCCATTAGTATTTTAAAAAATCAGTTCTGCGAAATCGGATTTTGCATTTACCCGGAATTTGGGTTTTTCCATTGTTGGCATTTCCTAAAAAATGCCATATTTTACTGTCCATTATTAAGGGAACACTCCACTGAAAAAGCCAAAATCCACAGTTTTTGCGCTACAAACACAATTTTTGGTGTGGGCAATGGAAACACCTTTAAAAAATGATAAAATTATTTTTTATTTTTTGGGGGCTTATATTTTGCCCCCCTTGATTTTTTTTCATTGTTTTTTAAGCTCTTTGGTAGAAAACACAAAACTTTTTTCCTTTTGGACCGATTGTTGTAAAATTTTGCATTTTCCTTGTTTTGACATAACCAAAGACAATTGTGCATGGGTTTTGTTTATTTTTTATTTTTTTGGCTTATTTTATGCATTTTGAATAATGAATTTTATTAATTACACTTCAGATAGAAGTTTAATATTATATTTTAGACAAAGTTATGAATATATCTTAAAAACGCATGCACAGTTGTGTTTATTTATGTCCAAGTAATAAAACAAAACCAAAACTAGCTCATTCGGACAAGTGGTACAGAAGAAGATAGTTTTTTAAGTTCTTAAAGTGTGATAAAAATATAATCCGCCAAAATGGTTTTAAAGATTTTTTACATGAAATTACCATAATTTTGTATTATTATAGAAATATTGCTCTCCCAGGTATGTAAGAACTATCTATTCCACAGGTTATAATAAGTAATCAACCCCCCCCCCCCCTAACCCCCCCACCACCCAAAAAAAAACCCCACCCCCCCCCCTAACTAACAAAATATATGTTGAGAAAATGGCAACAAAAAACCGCATTTCCGTGCGCGCAATAACTTAAAAAAAACATTTTCAATTAAAAGGAGGCGTGTTAGCCCATTGTTGTTAGTTTAATTAAAAAGTATAACACTTAAAGAGTAAATAAAAGTAATAAAAAAATAACAGGTCAAAGGGTAGTTTTGGCAGTATTTTCAGTGGAGTGTTCCCTTAAGCACTAAATAGCATTGGAGGAAAAATTCTTTCTACGCACATTGAAATGACTTAAATAATGATCCGATTACAACCAAAGTTTAAATCCAATATGGTTGCTAATTCCTAATATTCACAATATGAATACTGTTTTCGTGCTGTTTTTACACTCTTTTTGTTACATAATTCACTTTGATGTTGTGGATATTAGGAATTAGCAGCCATATTGGATTTAAACTTTGATTGTTATCGGATCATTATTTGAGTCATTTCAATGTGCGTAGAAAGAATTTTTCCTCCAATGCTATTTAGTGCTTAATAATGGACAGTCAAAAAGGGCAATTTTGAGGAAATGCCAACAATGGAAAAACCCAAATTCCGGGTAAATGCAAAATTCGATTTCGCAGACCTGATTTTTTAAAATACTAAAAGAAGCTTTCATGAACCCCGTACAAAAGTCCTTTTGTATTTAAATCGATTTCTTACGGATTTACCGGGCATTGTTTGATGCTGGGCGTGAAAATTTGGAAATAAGCTGGTACTCCAATGAGCAACATTTAAACCACGAATTTGTGACGTAACCGTTGCCCCTACCAAAACTATAAAGGATACCTGTTTTGTAGGGAATTAAATGGGGAATATTTTTGCCATTGAGATATTTTGTCTATCTCAAACCAATTTGGAGATATTCGATAACAAACACCTTTTGGCCGCCATTTTCCAATATGGCGGCCCAAGCTCCAGTCCAATTGTAGGGGAGTTTTAGTATGTTGATTAGTATTATATAAGGAAGGTCTCTGCAAAATTTCAGCGACATCGCAATTTTTTCCTCCAAGAGTCAATATACGATCTTATTTGACAGGATTATTAGTCGTATGGAAGGATGAGCTTTTTTATAAGTTTTTAGTTTGCGTAGGACCACTTTTCCTTTGCAAGTGCTTTTTGAATGCATTGTAGGTGATTGTTGTCAAGTTTCTATTGTTACTTGTTAATTGTTATTATAAACCTCAAAAAACTCATATTATTAAAACCTTTATTCTATGGATTCTGGCTAACTTTTTCAACTTTTTCTTTCAAAAAGCAATACATCACCATTACCTTAATGTCCATGTGAAATATGAACGTTGTAGCCCCACCCGTTTGGTCAGAATCGACCCAAATGTCACGAAAATATCGCACTAAAAATCGGGAAAAATCATAAAAATACGATATTTATGAGAAATATTTCTTCAATTGTACCCAAAAACGTGGCAGGTCTAAGTTTAGAGATTTCGAAGGTCCCCTCCAATTTTCATCAAGATCGCATATGCCGTTTGCCCGGTAGAGTGCGAACAGACAAAAAAACAAAAAACAACTAAAAATAAAAATAAAACACCCGAGCTAATTTTTTGGGGGGTCAGTGAAAATATTGAAGTCTTCGCTTCGCTCTTCCAACAATATGGACACGGAACAATCTTTGAAATGAGAATTACAATCATAATTTTAACCTAACCTAACAAGAACTACTAAGGCATTTTCCTTAAATTCTTCCGTTAAAATAATGTATTAAAAACGGAGAGATATGTAATTGGGCTACCTATTGATGAAAATAATCATTACTACATTCATATCAATTTTATTTATCACTATGCACCAAAAAAACAATATTTCCCAATTTTTCCGACGTGCCCGAAAAAAAACGGAAAAAACAGTGTTTTTTTCCAAAATTTCCGGAAAAATTGGTACCTTTTAAATCCCTACTCGCTTCTCATGGCACTTTTAATTGAGATAGGATACTTTTTTAGTTTTATTATGATAATTTAATATAAATAAAGTCATACTCATAATAACAATAACAAAACAATAACAAAAATAATATTAATTGTATTAGGGCTTATGCAGTAGTCCCAACTCCTTTTCTACCTTATATAATTAATGTAGGCCTACATATACCATTTACCGTCATTGTTCATTTAATACATAATATTTTACATAATATCATAATAAATACGATTTATATTATTACTATAGAATAAGTATAATGATATGATATTTATTATTATGATTCTTTGGTGGATTGGTGTAATTTGATTTGTTTAGTTGGCATTGTTTATTTGTTTTAAAGCCCATTCTGTTGTCTTGTTTCAACTGTCATTAAAAACCTGATGAAGGAGGTTGATTAACCTTTGAAATATCGTAATCTTTGTTTTATTTTGAGTAGTGTATAGTCCAAAAAACATCATGATCTTAAACCAGACCTACTCTAAAATTGTTTCACCTTTGTAATATGACCTACAAGATTTTAAAGCTGTCTGCAGAATGACGCGTCATGCCATTATTGACATACAAAACAATAATAAAAATAGGCTATGAGCTATTCAATAGGCTTACTTTTAATAGAATGTATATTTAAAAAAATAAGTAGTCCTAAGTGTCTAGTAGATAAATATATATAGGCCCACTCCGATTGTGTTTACATTGTAAAACGATGTAGAAAACGTGCAAAACAAGTGTAGGGTTATAATTTGCTAGAAGCTCTTTTGATTTTTGGATGTCAAGTAAATTATTGAAATTATTAGTATTGGGCAACATTTTCTTGGCAAAATATCATCGATCTTCATCATTCAACATTATTTTATACACTTGTTTCTGTATTTAATAGTTTAACAGTGTGGTTTGTTTTTTTCGAGCTAATATCATCAAATAATCTCAATTATTTGTTGTAATTTAAAATGCCTTTAAATTCCCGTTTTTAATAAAGCCGATCCCCTAAACGTACGAATTTCACTAGTAAAATACGCGGACGATATGACATAATCAACAATGTTTTCGCAAATGATTAGAAATGTAACAAAAATAAAGTTGAAGCCAACTGAATATACAGCGCCCGCCGTAAGCAGCTCGCCTCTATCACCGATCAGTCCGACATGTTGCGTTTTAGTGCTGCCATCTATCTTTGCTTGGAAACGCGTATATTAAGTAAATTTATAAATTTACCTTATTCTCCATTACAAACTGTCCCTTATAGATTCGTACTATAGGCGCTACAAGTATATTTTAAATTCAATACTAATACGTTTTCATAATCATTATATCATACCAAATGCTAGCTAGCATTTTATATTATTATTCATCCTAAATAACATCTTATACTTATTGTATTATATTTATATCATACCAATTACCGGTACTCATTTAATTTTTTTATTTCAATACTCAATTAATCAATTAACAAACAACTTCAATTCTCAATACTAGTGTACCATACTAGTAATATACATATAAATTGATATGATTCACATGAAATATACATTCTATTTTATTATTCATTTCATACCATGTTTTAGCCTTCGGAACTTTTCACAAGACTTACAATCAATCGCAT
The DNA here is from genome assembly GCA_024449915.1 of Sweltsa coloradensis. Taxonomy (NCBI): domain Eukaryota; kingdom Metazoa; phylum Arthropoda; class Insecta; order Plecoptera; family Chloroperlidae; genus Sweltsa; species Sweltsa coloradensis. The sequence goes on from JAMZAV010000535.1 coordinate 256,830, forward strand.
GCAAACTTTTTGAAAAAAAAAATCGTCGGATTTCAATAGATAAGATAGATCCCAAACGAAAACTTCATGTAGGCCTACACCAAGACGTGCGGGGTCAGCTAATCACAGAACAATTAACACTCAACGCAAATACTCTCGTAACTGTAGACGGCTACCGGCCGGTGGCCTACTGTGCGATGCAATCCGGAAGTCAACTCGTCGCGATCGCATCCAGCAGGCTGAGCCAGGCCAGCCCAGTCTCGTGGTGCGCGCGCATCTCCTTTGTCGGACGCTGCAGCCGGCCGGCCAGCCCAGTCACGTGGTGCGCGCGCATCTCCTTTGTCGGACGCTGCAGCCGGCCGGCAAGTTGTTTTCGCTCGTACTACAGACCGTTCAAAACACATTTTCCAAATTCAAACGTCGGGCGGAAAAGTTCTTCGAAGTAACCACACTATTTCACACGTAAATTGACTGTTGAGGCCTAGATATTCTTTTGAATTACGAAATAAAGCGAATTTAGAATAAACCGAATCTAATAGGCCTACACTGTTAAACCCTATACTGATCCTCGGGACCAATGTTTTTGTTCAAAATACAACATTTTTCAAAGTATCTGAGATTGAATTAGCAAAAGTTTTACTGTACCACTGAACAAGACTTACCAACTGCATAATATTTTGGCAGCATCCTAGGACTTCTTTGGACCCAAGGTTGATGTGATGTTGATGTTGAAGGGTTACTTACCTTGTACTTTTTTTATTTTACAACGTAAAGAATTTCAGGGCATGTCTACCTGCATATTATAATAGTGCAACCTACATTCGCATGCAAACCAGCTTTTCGATTTTAGACATCTCAAAACTGGGGTGCGACCTACATTCGCGTGCGACCTACATTCGAGTAAATACGGTATTAAAGTAGGCAGGCCTATCACAAATTTAGGCTTATTTTGCAGTCTTCTGATAGTAAATTAAGTAAATTAACCCATGATTTAGGCTAGGCTTAGGCCTATAAAGAAAGTCATTTCTTGGTTATGTTAAGCATTTTTTTATTAGAGAAATTTCAAGTGAATTTCTTCTGGCAAAGGTTTCAACACAAATTTTGTTACACCTGTCATTATTACAGGGCCAACAAAAATACCATCTTCTTCTTCGTTCAGGCGCTATTTCAAATGCAAGACCGCGAAAATAACGCGAGTGCTGTTTTTGAGATTGTATTTTCGGAAAAAAAATCACAATATTTTTGGCCCAATACGGTATATAAAATACTCCAAATCGGTTTCTAATGCGTTATAAAGTCGATGCACAAAACACAAAAGATATGAGCAAGCGCATGTTTCCTCAATTCAGGAACTGGGTTTTGCGGGTAAACGGGTACTGGAAACACAAACCCGTACCAGTCATCATCCCAAACTGAAAGTAAACGTCTCTCAATTAATTGGTAGGGCAATGAATATGCAGTGCAGAAGCAAAACAAAACAACAACAACAAGAGATCCGGGACCGATACCGGTCAAATTTTAGTTTTTAATATCTGGACTACAATTGAATGTTAGTTAGGCCGGGCATACATACCATGATCTTGTACCAGCTTGAGGGCACATCCACCAGATTCTTCTGCCTCTGGATCTGTGGGGTGGGAGAGTTCACTCGGCCCCCCTGCCTCCGGCCCCTCCCACGCGGAATGCCGCGACCCCCGGAGTAAGGGTTACTGAAACAACCAGCCGTTAGAATATTTAACATACAACTTAAAGAAAATCTGGAATAGCAAGTAAGTGAAAATTATTTTGAGTCTCCTAGGCAAACCTTTTTTTAATTTTGCGGTAACTGACATGCTTCATAAACATTTAGGCTAATAACTATGAAAGATGACGTGGGCCTATAATAGCGTAGGCCTACCTTTGTCATTTTATTTTATCCTTTGAATTTAGCGTATTAAAATAATTCTCGAATTCAAAAAAGTTAGGCCTAGCCTACAGGTGGTTATAGAGAAAATAAGTAAGATGTCTCAGCACATTGAACAATTGAGGGAAAGGGTAGAAAAATGGGAAAATTAAGAGGTATAATGAAGAAGGAAAGGTTGGTGTGTTGGATGGAGCATGTATACAGCAGTAGGAAAGGGGTAGTGGAGGACTGTACGACTGAGGTCGTTAACATCCAACTAGACCTAGAAAAACATGTTCCAGGCTAGAAAAAGATAGCCTATAGTCAAGCGGATTTAAGGACAATACAAGAACAATTAGGGGTTTTGTGGTAGAGCCGTGAATTTTTGATGAGCCTAAATACTCGGAACAATATTCTAAAAAAATTGCCTCGAGGTGCCATGACAAAATTCGTCCGGTTAAGGGGGTGGAAGGGGGTGAAAAAATGGCATTTTTCAAAAATTTGAAAATTCAAATATCAAACTAAATTTAATTCTAAGATTACAAAATTAATACATATTGTAGATATAAGTCCAAAATTTAATAAAAAAAAAAATATGTTACCATGTATGTATATCTAACCAGATTTTGCACCCTTTGACTTTTATTCACAATTTTTCTCACTGTGCTGGGATGATTAGCCTACCAGTCGTGGGTTTAGTGATAGAGCCGTGAATTTCCCCTAAAACACTCAGAAGAATGTTCTCTAAAAAATGGCTCGAGGTGCCCTCAAAAAAGTTGCTTGCTTATAGGAGAAAAAGGGGGTCTACTAAAAGTGGTTGATAAAACTAAAATAAATGAATCTGTATTCAAATATAATACATATTAAGGACGCCAAATTAACATTTATTGTAGATTAAGATCTAAAGTTTAATTTAAAAAATTAAAATTTCACCATAGGCTATATGTAAATCTGATCAGATTATGCGCCCTTTGACCACTTTTCATTAATTTACTCAATATTAACGAAAGTGTATCGTGTGACCACTTGTTTTGTCCCAAATTGTTCCAATATTAAGAATTAGGACGAAAAGAACATTTTGCCATGCCTTGGGTACATTTTCACACAATGGACTTCGACCCATTTTCACACATTTACCCAAGATTAACGAAAGTGTTTAGTGTGACCACTCGTTTTGTCCCAAATTATGCCAATAATACGAATTAGGATTTAACGAAAGTGTATCGTGTGACCACTTGTTTTGTCCCAAATTGTTCCAATATTAAGAATTAGGACGAAAAGAACATTTTGCCATGCCTTGGGTACATTTTCACACAATGGACTTCGACCCATTTTCACACATTTACCCAAGATTAACGAAAGTGTATAGTGTAGTGTGACCACTCGTTTTGTCCCAAATTATGCCAATAATACGAATTAGGACGAAAATAAGTTTATAACAACTTGGGTACATTTTCGCGCAATGGACTTTGACCCCTTTTATTTTTACAAATTTACTAAAAAATATTGAAAGTGTATCGTGTGACCACTCGTTTAATCCCAAATTATGTCAATAATACGAATTAATACGATTTTTTTTAACACCTTGGGCACATTTTCACGCAATGGACTCTGATCCATTTTCTAACAATAAGCGTCAAATAGCCTATTTAGAGTAACCTAACAATTTGGTGGTTTTGTAGTCGAGTGTCAACACACCTATTGGATCAAAATAGAACATTCATGATGTGTGAATCATCTACTGTGAGTACTGGCCGCTTTGCTAACGCTATAATAATATAGCCACGTTGATGGATGAGTCTTTTTTGGTCAATCGATCCTCCCGTTTATATGGTCTTCATACTGTTTTCTTGTTATAAGTATGTTTTGAATAAAAGATCAGTGAATTGGTAATTAGTTATATAAACTTGTCAAAATATCTTCTTTAAAAGCACAGGGCAAAAACATGATTTCATCAACCTCATACCCAAAAATAAAATTTAAAGCTACATACATGTGTCAAAACATCAAATTAAAGCTTACAGCTTATTCTTTCAGAATCACCAAAGTTCAAGGGAAATTTGGCATTTATATTTTTTATAATATGACACAAAAAGTGCAATGAGTTCTTTTAAATTTTTTTTTTTCTACATTTTACAATAGCAATTGAAAGCCAAGGAAAGTGATTAAAGAAAATTAGATTGCTGCAAAATGCATCCTAATTTGGTTCTACATATATGCACAACTTATTCCCCAGCATACTATATATCCCATCATATCTTTTAAAAATATGGCAGGTCTGTATCTTTTTTTTGAAAATTGGATTGGTACGTCTGTTACTAAAAGTTCCTAAAGTTCTTGTTCTGATGACTCAACATTTCAATAACTTCAAAAATTTTTTTTATAAGTTAGATTATGGATGTGAATTTGAAGTAATTTTTTCAATTGTCTAACTTTATGATTAGTTGATAAATTGTGGTAACAGACGTACTTTGAACGGTAACAGACGTACCATGGTAGGGTCTGTTACCACTGTTATTTTCATATCCGATATTATTGTTTAAATTCTTTGTCCATAAAAGTTTGTAAAAATACCACTGGAGTGTAGGTCAAAAGCTTTCTTGTAAAAAATTGCTTCCATCAGCATGTTTTAGGTAGGCCTACAGTGTATGGTACATTTATTAATTATTTCAAATTTTCTAATTAAAGGGTATCCCAATATCAAAGATTATTCCACTGGAATTGAAGTGAAGTTGGTCAAGATGTTGCACTAGAAGAATCTTAACACCTGGTAGATATTTAAATATCAGTGATGTACCAATTATTAGATTTGTGCCTTTGTAACTGTCAAATTATCATAAAATAACTTGTACGGTGGTACCTACACAACTGTTGGTAGCCAAAATTTTACAGATTATTTGCATGGAAGCTAGAGTTGAGGTGAATTACAATTTACTTGAGAATCATATACCATAATCATAGTAGGCCTACATATTTACAGTTGAGGAGCCAGTTTCATACACGGATATTGACACCATTGTAGAAATTCTCCCCCTCCCGTGATGGATTTAACAGAAGTCATTGCTGTACTGCTTTAGAAATTCAATTTTACTGAATGATGGTAACAAAGTTTGATGTTTCATATCTTTGGGATGTTTTAAATGATCAAAGTAATGGAGCAGAAAAAATTTTTTGTCATGGTTTGACCAGGTAGCAAAGGAAATGTATTAAAAATGCAATTTTTTATTCCTACAAGGTACGTCTGGTTACCCCGCCTATTTTCTTTAAGATTAGACAATATCCTCATAAATTCATATGAAGTGGATTAGTATATAAGTATGAGGTAGTCCTCTATCTTGTCCTATTTTGTATTCATGAGAAAGTTTGTTCTGTTGTATTCATTCAGCAATCACATACATTTACCAATTTCCCAACGTAGGCCTACCGGTAATGTCTAAAAAAGTTGTCAAAAAAAGAATATCTGGATTTAACTGACCAATAATGAACAGAAAATTATATTTGAAGATTTGATTAACTGTAACCACAAAAAGAAGCATGATCTATGATATTTAGTATAAAATACCAGTTTTAATTCGACAAGGTAACGTCTGTTACCATACTTGGTACGTCTGTTACCAGCCTACTTCTTGCATAGTAGGCAACATACTTAAAAATACACATGAAGTTTACTTGTGAATCTGATTAAGTACTATCTTGTAGCTATTTTGTATGAGAAGGTTTTTTATTTTCCAAGCAATAATCACAGACTATTAATCATTTCTAACATACTGTAAAACACCCGTCCATTAAAAGTAACGTCTGGGTTTCCGCTTTTTTGCGATCCCTGTCACGAGAAAAGTTGATATCGTACAGTAAAAATGTTTAAAACCTGAGAAAGCTCATCTTATTTCCTATTCATCCACATACTTACAAAGTCTTTTTAATGAATGGATAACAATATAATTGGGTTTTGTTAATACAAAAAATGTTGTCCCCAAGGTACGTCTGTTTTCCCGTGTTTTGTCCCCACAGTTATTGATTGTTATACAATTGGTACAGTATATTTATTTTAATAGTGCACGGGTATCGTAGATTTGGTTCCATAACACTTTTTCCGAATTTAATTTTCATTTAGATTTTTATTGAGTTATTTACACAAGGACTATTCACAATAGCCCGGGAACGAGGCCCTGCAATGGTAACGGGAATATTGGTTATGATTTAACATTGCCTGGTAACTGTAACGATAACGGGAAGCTATTGCCGGGCTATTATAGAGCAGCCCTAAATTTGACAAATTATTTACGAGTATGTTGCCTTGTGCGCGTTGTACGATTTAATAAAATAAAACTTAAATTTTGTAGTAAACATTTGCATTTGAAAATGTGATTGTAGACCAAAAAAAAATGTGCCCAAGGTGTTAAAAAAAAATCGTCCTAATTCGTATTATTGACATAATTTGGGATAAAACGAGTGGTCACACGATACACTTTCGTTATTTTTGAGTAAATGTGTGAAAATGGGTCAAAGTCCAATGTGTGACAATGTACCCAAGGCATGGCAAAATGTTCTTTTCATCCTAATTCGTAATATTGGAACAATTTGGGACAAAACAAGTGGTCAAACGATACACTTTCGTTAATATTGAGTAAATTAATGAAAAGTGTTCAAAGGGCGCATAATCTGATCAGATTTACATATAGCCTATGGTGAAATTTTAATTTTTTAAATTAAACTTTAGATCTTAATCTACAATAAATGTTAATTTGGCGTCCTTAATATCGATGGTGAAGAACCAATACCTTCTATCTGCAATTTTCTGCCAAAATGAGATGTTTGTGTCCATGGATACAGAAAATTATTTTGATTTTTTTGGTGCTAATAGCTCCTATCTAACAATGCTTAAACATCTCCAAGAGAGACATATTATAGTACTACCTTACATCAATATCTCCTATCTGCCACTGCCAACTAGTTACTTTTTTTAATCAGTTTTAATGCTCTCCTGAACAATTTGCTTTTTGGCAGATAGGAGGTATTGGTTCTTCACCATCGATATGTATTATATTTGAATACAGATTCATTTATTTTAGTTTTATCAACCACTTTTAGTAGACCCCCTTTTTCTCCTATAAGCAAGCAACTTTTTTGAGGGCACCTCGAGCCATTTTTAAGAGAACATTCTTCTGAGTGTTTTAGGGGAAATTCACGGCTCTATCACTAAACCCACGACTGGTAGGCTAATCCTCCCAGCACAGTGAGAAAAATTGTGAATAAAAGTCAAAGGATGCAAAATCTGGTTCTTAGGATTAAATTTAGTTTGATATTTGAATTTTCGAATTTTTGAAAAATGCCATTTTTTCACCCCCTTCCACCCCCTTAACCGGACAAATTTTGTCATGACACCTCGAGGCAATTTTCTTAGAATATTGATCTGAGTATACAATCCAAAATTCACGGCTCTACCACAAAACCCCTAATTGTTAGGCTAATCCGCCTAGCTACCGGTACTATAGATAACACTCAAAAGGAGATTGGTGAGTGTAGGTGAGGATTAGGAAGAGGAACAGGAGGGAAAATAGACTAAACAACATGTGGGAGGAGACATATCGAGGGCTAGGCCAGGGGAAGGAACAGTTGTTGTGTCACAGAAATCAGCTGGACGACTAAATACCAGACACGGAAGACCTAGTCCTAGGCTCACAGCAGGGGGACAAACATGTTTTAGAGCCCATGATAGACCAAGTCCTAGGCGTAGACGATACGAGGCCAGACAAAGAAGTTGCTGAAAAGAGCAGCCAAGGACGGAAACAAGCCCCCCCTTCAGCAACAGCAGAGGGACGACTATAGCCCTATACCAGATAGTGTAGGTCTAGGCCTACAGCCTGAAGACATCCGAGGCTCAGAGCCCAGGGTAAGCTTAGACCTAGGCTTAGAGCAAGGCCCGGTCAACACAGCACCTGACAATGAATTTGGCCACAAGTTACTAATAGTCAAATTACAATTACAAAGAAGTTCTGTGTTGGAGTGGACTACAGGGCCAGGGTGTACCCAGGCATGTATCGAACAAAGACATACCAGAAATGTGCTAGCGGACTGACGTAAAGTACATCTAGACATGACCGGGGTGGAAAAAATTGAAGACACATGGAACCGAGAGAAAGAAGTGGGACAGAGAGTTAAACATTTTGCATCAAGTCAGGAGGAAACACGATTAAGCCTAGGCCTACAAGTAGATCGCAACAAAAGCAGAAAGGAACCGGAAACACCAGGACAAAAGGACTTTCACACCCGGTGGGTATGGAGAAGAAGAAAGTAGACGTAGACCTTAGACAAAGAAGAAACCCAAGTAAGATAAACAAACCACCACCCAGGATGAGAGGAAAAGGAATTCAAGCGGACACTAGGTATAAAGAGTACCTAACTTACTAAATAGAACAATAAGAGATAGGCCATCCATAGCTTGCAACTTGTAGTAGTGTTTAATGTTTCCTTTCGTTTTCGGATCCCAGTCACAATTAGTAGGGCAGCCTCTCTCATTGCCACGGGGTTGGTTCAAATCCAGGGTAAGACATGGTTCTTTTGTCGCCCAAGCACCAGAGTCTAAGAGGGAAGCCCCCTCACTGGTTGTGCTGTTTTGTGACTTTCCACCCTTCCTATCTCTAACCCTTTCTTTTAGTATGAATTAAGAGGAACCCTGGCCCAGCAACAACAGAAGTGGTAGCTTTTCACTTGTTGCCAAGGGTCCTGGTTCGAATCCAGGGCAAGTCATGGATTTTTTGTCTCCCGAGCACTAGAGTTGGGTGGGAGGGAAGCCCCCTTATTGTATGTGCTACGGTGTGGCACAGTATGAATGATGTGTGAAGTAACCTTGCTGAAGATGACAACATGCATGCCAAATTTCCTTCTTGCAGGTTTGGTTAGGCTATGTGTTCTGAGTTTTATTTGCATGTACTTAGCTGAATTTTAGTGACCACCATCCGCCTGAGGGTCCGAGAAGGACGAAACGAGTCGTGGATTAAGGTAACAACTTTAAATTAGCTGCAGTTGTCATCAGCAGATGAAAAGTTTTGTTGTCCCCATCCCTTCAGGCTGGGCTTGATGGTTCTCTTTTCTTTCCCAGCCTGTCAACCCTTATCCAATCTAAGTAGCTGATAGGACTTTTCCACACTTACAAAGAAGCATCCAAGGATTAAAATAGGAACCTTAAATATTCTCACATAAGATAAGATGGAAAAATAGAACTGATTAACATAATGAGATTTAAAAACCTTGATATACTAGCACTGTGTGAGACAAAATGGAAGGGGGTAGGAACAAAAGATCTGAGAGAAGGCTATAAATAGGGACCCTGAAATTTTGTGAATGACTTTTTTCACTTAAAGATATGCTAAATAGTAAATATGACTGTTTTACTCTTAAGAGTCGGATGAATAGCTGAGCGCTGTCAAATTTTGCGGTGAAAGTCGGAACTACTAGCGCATGACACGCCTGTGAGTTATGCAACTTGTTTTACTCTTGTACAAGGAGGTCTGCTCACCTACAGGGGTTGTTTGGCGGTTGGTCAGGGGGCGGGGTTATATTTATTACCTCCTCACAGACAGGGCTGAAGAAACCTTTCAAGGCCAGATGCGCCAACTGGTCTCATTCATGGGGGGGGTAAGGGTAGTCATAAAATTAATAGCATTGCTATTCAACGAGATCCCCAATACGGCTGGCGTAGCATCCCATGACAGTAATGTTTGGTCGGGTCGCGTGTATGTTTTCATTCTACCACCTTTCATCCCAACATATTAGTATGTAAAAATAAAATAAAATAATTTTCAATAACTTATTTAATTAGTAAGCCTAAACGAAACCTTCATCGTGTGATCACATTATTTGTAATAAATATTACTTACCATGGAACATAATCATATTCTCAAATGTCTCGCTACCCGTTGATGAGGAAATGAAACGTCGACAGAAAGATATCACTACCGCCGCTACGAAACAACCCGATAAAAAAAAAATAAAAAAAATAATCATATTCGTTCTGTTTTCAAAAAACGTTTCATAAAACTGAGAAATTACAACCAGTAGGCCCTCAATTGGTTAATGTTTATATTGAAAACACCCCCGCAATTTACTTTTAAATCGTGTCCAGGGTGAGCCTCATTCTCTGGAGGGATGATATGGCTAAGAAAAGAACTGAGAAGGGTAGCGATGATTGACCGCATTCGAAGTGAACGAAATTGAGGTTCCCCTATCTGTCAACGTCCATTCACACATCTATTGTGATCAAAATAATTTATTCATCGAGAATTTTTTTTTCGTCAAAAACATTTAATAACATGGCTCAAATATTTAGCGTGAGGAATGGAATGTTTTTTTTGCCGAGTACCTACGATCAAAATTGGCCGAGATATGGATTATTTATTTTACGTTCAACAACAGGTTTGCATTTTCAAGTGCCAAGTAACTACGGATAAATACTTAAAATACACACAATTGAAAAAAAATACAAAGATAATATACAAATCATGTAACACACGTACAAGTAGCCACATTATAAAATAAACAAATATAATAAGTACAAACTTGATTGAATTTAAAAAATGCATTACAACGACATGTCGCGTTGTTGTTGTTGAATGTTGTTACGGCGAAAATTAATATTGTTTTGGTAACAAAGGAAACTTTAAAAAATTGTATTGATGCATTCAACTTGTTTAATTTTGGTGACGTGTTGAAGATTCCACACAACTCTCCGTAGTCAACTTTTCATTTCATTTCATTTCATTTTATTGTCTTGTTTTGTATACCTAATACTAGCATATAATGTTACAATGTTATGACAAGATAAACAAGATAAACAAGTTCTAAACATTACATTATAAGCTAGCTAGCTATTAAACACGTCTTTTCAAAAGACTAAGACTTGAATATTAGGATGTATAGAAAATACTAAAACTAATTTACATTAATTAAAAAAATACACTTTACAAAAAACAATAATACACAAAAAAAAATATATTTTTCACTAATATAAGATGGCTACTAGATAATAAAAGTCTGGGCATCATATGCAAAAAAAAATTGTTTTTTCAAGACATATTATTATTGTCCGCCAAGAACTCCTCATACATAGTTTTCTTTTTCAAAAGAAATGCCAAAGACCCTTTTTTAAATGTACATTGTTTTTTTTTTATAAGGGCAGGTAGTTTATTAAAAAAAGGATTATTCCTGAATGTGGGGTTTTTCTCTATACAGCCAGCCTATGGGTGTCACAAATATTCATTTTTCCTCCTAGTATTGTAATTTAGAATTTTGATTTTTTTTTATATCTTCCCTATGTTAATTAAAAAAAATTTTTATTTTGTAAATATAGGGCATGAAAAGAGAAAGAATATTAAACGTTTTGAAATGCCTTTTACATGTATCCCCTTTTTAATTTATCTAGTTTCTTTTTAAATTGTAAAGGGAGGAAAAAAGACAAAGAAAGGGGAAGTTTTTCGGGTAAATTAGAAATGATTCCAGGGAAATAAAAAATTATGTAGGGATTTGTAAAGCAAAAAGACAAAAAGGGAAAAAAAAAACCCAGGTAAATAAAAATGGCCATTACAAAAAACCCACAGGAAATACAAAAAATGGGGAGGAAATATTTCAAAATCTGCAAAATGTACAGGTTATAAAAATTTAAATGCAGAGAAAGAGAAAGGGGCAAGTGGAGAAGATGAAAAGACGAGGTACGAACAAAGGGGGCTCGGGCGTTAGAGCCATAAAGAAGGGAGAGCCCCGGGGAAGGGGGATCATTTCTGTGGAAAAATATAAAAGCATCAGGTGGGGAAGGAAAAGATGGTTATTTCGATAATAAGGCTGGGGGAAAACAAAAGAAGGTACCGAAGTTTGGGAAAAAAGAGGTAAAATTTGTACCGCGTTTAAAAAAAGGTATCGTAAAAATGTAAAATTATAGGGGGGGTGACAAAATGTGTCAGTGTGAAAAAAATTTTGGAAGTTATAGAACTAAGACTAAAGGAGTATATGACACAGATCTAAGAAAAGAACAATATGGCAGAATGGACGGTCTATTTTGACCCTATTTGCTAAAAAACAGACAATGGAGGGGGATCAAAATGGGAAAGAAATGCACATTTTTTTTTTTTGGATCTGGAAAAGGCATCGATCGCCTGCCTAAGAAAAGTAGGGGGTTCTAGAGAAAAAAAGGAGGGGAAAGAGGTTTAATAGACAGGATAAAAAGTACATATCAAAGGATGAAAGTTGTGTACAGACAAAATTGGGTATGCCCCCGAATGGTTTAAAGTGAATGGGGGGCTTGCACAAGGTAGGTGTTATCTCCAACACTCTTTACTGTTGTAATGGATAAATTATAAAAAAGAGTGGAACAAATAAAAGAGGGAAAAGGGACCAAACATTAGTGTTTGGGGGACGATGTTTGATTTGGGGTAGGGCCAGGGGTGCGGGAGAAGGGGGAAAAGAGGGAAACAATTTTACTACAGAGTTTGGTCTAAAAATCAATCAGAAAAGAGGAATTTTTTGCGTTGAAAAAGAAAAAAAGGGGCAGGCCTAGAGACTAGAAAATATTGTCTACGGGGAAAAGTTAAGAAAAAAAGAAGAATTTAAATATTTGGGAAAAATTTTGACAAAAGATGAAAAAGTGTGTAGGGAAGTGTCATCTAGAGTGAAAAAAAAGCAGAAGGGTTTTAAAAATTGGTGAGAAAGTTACTATGGAATGAGTTGTTCCCAAAAAAATTAAAATTTGCTTTTAAAAAGGCAATTTTGTACCTATTTAAACAATGGGGCAGTAACAGGGGCAGTGGGAACAAAAGAAGAGATCAGCGGGAAGCAGCAGAAATGAAGTTTTTAAAATTAAAGGGGTTACAAAGATGGACAAGATAAAAAAAGTAATGAAATAAGGAAAAAACTGGATTGGAGAATTGAATTTAAAGCTAGGAAGAGAACTCTAAGAGGGTTTTGGACATAAAAAAAGGATGGGCGGGAGAGGTTCCCAAAGACGAGAATTTGAAGGGCAGGGAGGGGAAAAGAAAGTGGGAAAGGCCAAGAAAAAAAGGGGAAAATTAAATTCAAAAAGACGTTGGAAAAGGGAATAAAGTGTGGGAGCATTGGAAAAGAGTAAGCGGGGGGGGACAGAAAAAGTGGAGTAAATTGGTGGAGAAGAAGGAGTTGGAATGTGGAAGAAAACTAAGTCTGGCAAGCTTAGTATCACAGTTTCCTGCCTTTTATAAGGGGGGAAAACCACCACTCAACCCCACATGTTGGAACTGAGTTAGATGTTATTATTTTCTTAAAGCTTTTTTTTTCATGACAAAGATCTTTTGAAAATTGTTTTTTTAGTATTACCCCCCGTATTAAACCATAGCTCAAATGTGACTCAATCAGGGCATAGTACACTATAAAGCAAACTTCTATCTGCTATTTTTTCATTTTTTCGTAAGACTAATATTGGAGCTTTTTTATTTTCTAATAAATTTATGTGGATGTCCCACGTAAGCACTTTTCAATTCAGTCCTAAGAACTTTTCGTGTCTATTTGTTCAATAGGAAAGGGCTTTATCACACAACCTGATACAAATATTTTTATCTTCCATATTTTTCCTTGGGAATATCTACATTTATTTTTCTTATTATTCATTATTAGGTTATTTGGGTTTCAGCCCACTGCGCCACTTCTAAAACTGATAAAAGCGGTCTTTTCTAATGTTCTATAATGCAAGCAAGGGTGGTGGGTTTCGTCATCTGCATACAGAAGCTATCCCCTTCACTTTTGCACATGGCATTCATTATTTGTAATTGAAAAACAAAGCCCTTATTGATCCTTTGGTCTCCCAGTTTTAAAAATTTTCCCCTCAGATTTGTTTTTTTGTTCAAAGGTCAGAATTCTACATATTGCGTCCTTCCATGTAGAACGAAAATCCATTGCGGCATTTCCCTTTAATTCCATAGAAAAAAGTTTACTACTTTTTAATGTTTATACTCCACACAGTCAAAAGCTTTTGAAAGTCCAATAAATGGTACTGGTGTTTTTTTTTTTTGATCAAGCGCTGTTTTCAACATTTTCAATGAAGCAGCAAGAGCTGTTTCATTGATCTCTTTTCTCTGAATCCATTTTTTCTTTTCTATTTCCTTTTTCCTCTAAGTTTCGGGCAATCTATTTTACATTTCTCTTTTAAAAACCTTTGAAAAAGCTTTAATATTGAAACTGGTCTATAATTTCTGATGTCTCGAGGTTTCCCTCTTTCAAAAAATTTGGTTTTTACCCGCGCCACCTTTAAGCTTTTGGAAACACCCCCTTAAGAGACTATTAATTAATAGTAAGTGGCTTACTAATACTCTTTCACATTTCTTTAAAGAACTGATAACCCCTGGCCCATTTTTTTCTTATTCTTTTTAAATTTTTTATAATTTGAAAGTTTCATCTTCACTTACATTTTGAGGGAAAAAAAGGGTCTATTTCAGGCAACAGTTTTTTTTTCCCCCCATTTTCAGTTCTCTTTTGACTTTCTGTTAATTTTGTGGCTATATTTTTATAAATAGTCATTGAATTGTTTAATTTCTTTGCATTTCTGACAGTTTCATTTTCTCGTGTTTTAAATTTTGTTTCAGTTTTTTTTTTTTCTTTTTTAACCCCTTTCCAGATTAAACATATTTCCTATAACTTTTCCTTTTTTTTCTGTTTCCTTATTATTCTTTGATTCTACCCTTTGGGCTTTTGAATTTTATCTTTATATTCCTTTTGCATTTTTTTTTATTTATTTAAACATTTACTTTGTATTTCTTTTAAGTTTTAATGCAAGTCTCCTCACTTTCCTTTACATTTCAAAAACATTTTGTGTTATCCTTTTTTATTTTCTTTTTTTTTGTTTTGAAACTTTTCCTTTCTTTTTGGAAAAGATTTATTGTATGAAAAAGTTATTTTATCTACAAATGTGTCATATGCATGGTCAAACTTTTTTTTGATTGTATATTGGGTCCCAAAACATTTTAAAAATCTTTCATTAAAAATGGTTTTATATTTCTCTTGTCATGTCCCTGTATTTTGTTTTGAAGTATTCTTTTACTATGTTTTCCATTTTTAATTGATCTAAAGGATATATATTTTTTGTTGAGCATAATGTGATATTGCTGAAATGTGACCTCACTTTTATACTATCATTATCCTGTTTGTTATTTTTATCTATTGTAGAAGAAAAATTGAGTTTTAGTTATTGCAATCCATAGGTCAAATTGTTACCGTTGGTTTTCCCTATAGCACGACCCCGAACATAACACGACCCCCAATCTTTCAGAATCATTTCAAGAAAAAAGAAAAAACTCAAAGAAAATTAAAATGTACATGAAACATTTTTTTATTTACTATATAAAATGAATGTCAGTCTTACAATAAAACATTTTGAATAATGTTAGGGCCTAGGCCTATGGTTTTAACAGGGTAGGGCCAAGCACAAGCTCACATGCCAACCACAGTCCACACTCCACAGTTCACCAGTCTGATTCCTGGTCAGAAGATGAGTTGACAGAGTTGTCCTCATCAGCAGTTTCAACTTCCCCCTCCTCTTCCCACAGAACATCATCCTCTGTTCCATCCAATTCATTTGAAATACAGCATTTCTTAAAACCATGCACAATGCTGTCAGGGGAAATCTTGTTCCATGCAACGAGTATCCACTGCATGAGCAGTGGAATGGATGGCTTCTTTATCTTGCCTGTAGGTGTTAGAGCATGGTCACCTGCCAACAACCACGCACTGTATTCTTTCTTCACATAGTCTTTGAATGGCTTGTTCACTACCACGTCAAGTACCTGCAACTGGGACGTCATCCCCCTGGAATGATAACCAGATCAGTGTTCATTGATGCCACTTGTTGTTTGGTCCGTGGAGTGAGGTGTCCTCTGAAGGCATCAAGGACAAGCATAGCCCTCAGCCTCAATAGAGCACCCGGTCGCCGACCCCAAACAACCTTCAGCCAATCCACTACTAATGCTTCGTCCATCCACCCCTTCTCTTGAACACGAAGAATGATTCCTGTTGGTATTTTATCTTTAGGCATCGTTTTGCGCTTTAAGATAACGTACGGGGGCAGCTTCCTACCGTCAGCCAAGACAGCTAGCATGACAGTGATCCGCGCCTTGTCATTGCCCGTCGATTTAACAATGACAGATTTAGCACCTTTAGTGTGCACAGTCGTGTTGGAAGGCATTTCGAAACATATCGGCGTCTGATCGGCGTTTCCCATCTGTCCCAGGAGATAGTCATGTTCTTTGCGCAATCCGATAATATATCGCTGAAATGATAACAGCTTTTCATTAAAGTCGTTCGGCAACGTTGCGCGAGAGAAGTGCGCCGACGCAGTGAAAAGCCTTGACGCCTCATCATCGTCTGCACCACCCTAAACTTGCTTTAAATTCATTTCTTGGAATTCCCAATTGCCTTGCTACCTCAATAGCCTTAAAAGTTATTGTTTCGCGTGAACCCTTCAGCACGTTTTTCTTGAATGAACAGCACAACACGATTTTCAAGTTCTTCATATTTTCCTTTCTTAGGTCCTCGGAACGCTTTACGAGTTGAATTTGCCGATTTGTATAGGTCTAGTTGTTTTCTCCATAGTCGAATGTTCACTTCGGAAACTCCATATTTATGTGCAGCTCTTACGTTATTCGTTGCAATAGCCTCGTTAGCTACCATTGTTTTGAAGTTGACGTCATAGCTCCTTCTCAATCCCTTGTTGATTTGTAAGGCAGAGGAACCTTTCTTTTCCACGCTGTCAGCAGTCTTCATTTGTTCATCTTGAGCCATTTCATCTTCTCCTTCATCACTCATTATTACGTAGACTCTTAGCAACGTAGATAGACAACCCCGACGAACAAAATCTATGTAGGTCAAGCTAGGTCGCGATGTGATCACGGCCAAGGATTCTGACGACTAGCAGACAGTTTCGCCCACGGTTCGGCCGAGTTCAGTGGCATCCGAGTGGGTGGGCGGGGCGAAGCGCAGCAGACGGTGCGCGGGAGTTGTATAGCGGCGTGGCCTATGTTCAGGCGCTATTTCAAATGCAAGCGCGCGGAAATAACGCGAGTGCTGTTTTTGAGATTGTATTTTCGGAAAAAAACATCGCGCTATATTCGGAACAATACGGTATGTTTAATTTAAACATATTAGCCAATTCTTTAAGACTTCTCGTATTCTTATCATTTTTTAGTTCATCAATATTAAGGTCACCACATAGTACAAAATCTTTTTCCTTCAAGCAGTCCATCTCTAAGAGTTCATGTAATTTATTAAAAAAGGTGTCAATATTCCCATTTGGAGATCTATATAGTGTAATAATTATTGTGATGTAAGAATCATGCTGTATTGTACCTATCACAACCTCAAAATCATTTTCTTGTGTAATTTTTAATTTAATATCTTTTCTAAATTCCTCTACATTGATACCTTCTTTTGAACAAATCATGACCCCTCCTGCTTTTTGGGTTTGCCTACAAAAGCTGGCTACTTGGTAATACCCCTCAAGTGTGAATTCAGACATTTCAGGATTGCTTAAGGCTATTCCACCGCGTTTTTCTATTTTCCAAAATATGCTACTAAGTTAAAATATAGTGAATGGCTTTGAAACATGGCTATTTTAGAAAATCAAAAATATTTTTTCCAAATTTTTCTGATCCGGTACACGGCCAATATAGCCACCTCAAAATAATTTCAAACTTCAATTCGCCAGGGCACACCATTCAACGTACGGTGTTGTGCTTTTGTGACATTAATTTTCAACTGTTTTTCTTTGGACTGACTGAGAGAAAACAGATTTATTTTAACAATTGTCTTTCCTGCGAATTTTTTCGTTTGGCGGTACAAATCGGTAAAAAATACCGCCAAACGAAAAAATTCGCTGGAAAGACAATTGTTAAAATAAATCTGTTTTCTCTCAGTCAGTCCATAGAAAAACAGTTAAAAATTAATGTCACAAAAGCACAACACCGTACGTTGAATGGTGTGCCCTGGCGAATTGAAGTTTAAAATTATTTTGAGGTGGCTATATTGGCCGTGTACCGGATCAGAAAAATTTGGAAAAAATATTTTTGATTTTCTAAAATAGCCATGTTTCAAAGCCATTCACTATATTTTAACTTAGTAGCATATTTTGGAAAATAGAAAAACGCGGTGGAATAGCCTTAATGCATGTTCAGTTATACAAAATATATCTGGGGTTTCCTCTTTACATAATATTTTCAACTTCTCCCCCTTATTTTTAACTGACTGTGCATTCTGATGTAAGATTTTAAATTTATATTTCTTCCCCACCATATCAGTACTTGCTGTCACATTTAGGGCTGTTGTTAGGGATTCATTGGTGATGAGTGGGTTGACCAAAAAGGGTGAGTCATAAGTCTATCATTTTCCATTTCTAGAACATCTTCCTGCCACCTACCTGTCACCTCTGCCAATTCTTTTAATACAAGTGTGCTGCTGCTACAGATCTCCTCCTTGAAACCTAAAAACACACTATCACTATCACTATCACTATACCCGTCTCCTCCAATACTGTTTGCAGATGAGTATATGGAATCATCTCCCGACTCAGTGTTGTAGGAGAGGTCCAGTATTGGTTCCTCCATGAATTCAGGATCATCTGTATTCATGTGGGTCTGCAGGTTTTCTCGCTTTTCTGTTGTCTTATCTGCTTGATCCCCTGCATCTACAGCATGTATCTCTTGGGTTCCATGCGCCTGATTGGTTTTGAGTTGGTGTTTGCTTGGTGTGGTCTCGGATTCATTGACTTCACCTTTAAAGTCATCGTCGGAGCATTCATTGGAGCCCAGCTCGGTTTGGTACAGTTCCTCTGACCCCTCCTCTTCCAAATTCTCGGTGAGCTGAGAGATTTCTTCCTGGTCGGTCCTGGCACCTGGAGGTGACATGAAGGCTTGGTCCTGGTTGGTCTTGTTACTTGGAGGTGACGGGTAGACTTTGTTCTGATAAGTCCTGGCACTTGGTGTGGTCTCGGATTCAGTGGAGATCGTAGGATGGCTTGGGGAGGTGTCTTCTTCTTGTTGTGATTGGCTCAAATTTGGTGATGTAGGCTTTTGTGGCGCCGTGACTAGTGTTAGGGTGCCTTGTACTGTCTTCGATGATCGGTCCGGCGCATCTAGGCTTACTGCGTTCTCCATTTGATTTACAGATGAGGGGAGGGTGTATATGAGGATTTTGGTCTTTGATGTGGAGAAGATTTCTGTGATGATCTTTTTTATTAAAGGCCAATACATTCTATCCCACCTACAGCCTATACGGGGCATTGCTACTGTGGGAATGTTATAATAGTTGCAGTAAGATCTAAGTTGATAGAGAGACTTCTTGAAATCTTCAATACATGGTTTTTGATTAGATTCCTTCTTTGTTATAAGATAGATGAGGAGCCTACCTTTAGCATGTAGGGTTGCAATCTCGCCGGCTCCTTTGTTTTGATTTAGGAGGTGATCTTTGTTCCCAAATTTGTCTTTAAAGACTGCGGCAATACCGTGGGATATTTTGAAATCGGCCGCTACGCAATGAGCTAGAGGAATGGATTTTGGTGTGTTGAACAAATTTCCGATTGTTTCAACAATTTCTTGCGTAGGCCTTGGGTTTCGAGATTCTGTAGGGCGAGTTGTTGTGTTTTGTCGCCTGGTTTGGGTATTGGGCAGGTGTTGCAGGGGCTGAGCACCTATTTGGGGTATGGTCCTAGCTTATAGGTCTGCGGCTTTGGCTTGGATTGGTTTGAGGGGCAATGTTGAGCAGGTTGATAGGTCATGTTTCGGTGTTTCTTCACTGGAAGCTATAGCTGGTTCTGGTGTCAAGTTTGGTTGTATTGGCCTAGCCTCAGGGTCAGTCGACCAGTCTTTGGTGGCTGCGATTTCACATATCATTGTATTTAGTTTATTACTACCACTGAGGCTTGGATGCAGTCCGTCTCTTGCGAGATCAGCGGTAGTGAACCATTTGTTAGAGTCCACGTAGAGTGCATCTAGGGTGTTACAGACCCATCTTATATCGTCGTTCACCGCAATCACTTTGTTGGCCGAAATGTCCCTGCGGTGTAACACACCAATGTAAGCGATTCTGGCTGAAGGAAATACTTTCTGGGCGGCTCGTATTAGTTGGTAGATTAAATCCGCTATTTGTGCACTTGTTTTGGTAGCTAATGCGTTTGTGCCGTTGTGCAGGAATAGGGTTTTAATTGATGGTCTCGGTTCCATTTTGGCAATTTTTACTTCAAGATGGTGTGGTTGCGAACCCGGGAATGTTATTAGCTGGTAGCTCCCTCCGTTGAGCTCATGACAGCCATTGAAGATTGAGTCGCTTATGACCACTGTCTCATGGTTAGGCCAATCTTGAGGAGATCCTGAGGTGGACTTCAATTGGTGTGGACCTTGGCCTACTGCCTTTGTGGATCGACTGCGATAGTGCAGAGGCGGTTTTTGCAGCGGAGGAAAAACTGAAGTATCAAGACTGTTGAAGACGCTTTTTGGCATGGTCTTGTTGTTGTGTTGTTGTTGGTTGTTGGTTATGGTTTTGCTCTTAATGAGAGACGAGTAGTATGTACTGTTCAGGTAAGATAGGGGCTCAAAACTGTTTCGGGTCTCGATTCCCAATGGTTGAGGTAGGCCTATACCAATCTTTTCCTTTAGTGTAGGCCTGTCATTCCCAGAGGGCCTAGGCCTAGTATTGGTTTCCGATTTTAGGCCTAGGCCTAGTTGAAATTGGCTTTCTGTAGGTTTTGGCAGCGGGTGATTAGTCTCAGGGATTGTTTTATTATGGCCTTCAATAAGCCTAGGCTGGCTGCTATGCCTGGAGTGCACATCTTGGCCTATTGGCCTAGACTGACTGCTACGTCTAGTTTGTTCATCTTGGCCTTCATTGCCGAGTCCTAATTTGGTTGGGCTTATGAAGGGTGGAGGAGCTTTTAATGTTGGTACCGGTAATGATACCTTGTTACTTTGCTGATGGTATACTTGGCCTAGGTCTACCTCTTGGAGGGGGCTTGTAGCACTTGCCACTTGTGGTTTCTTGTCCAAGAACCCATTGTAAGTTTTTACACTTGTTTGGTTCACATGGAGAAGGAGAAACTCTATTATTTTATTTTTTAGAACACATTCCAAGCAATGCATTTTATAGTGGATGAGGAAGCAGGATCTGTCTTGGAATAATCACAAGGTGTGATAGGCCTAGGCTCTTCCTTACAATACAATACAATTCCTTAGGCCTTATTGTAAGTGATGACTGTGGCCTACATTTATCCTAAAATTCTGCAACTAATTTCTTGATGGATTTAAATGGAGTATGGACCAAAATACTAGTTTTATTCCTTATTTGTCTTTAAAACAATAGTAATAGAACACTTATTATATCTTAACAAGAAAAACTTAAAAATAATAACCATTAAACAGATGTTTGATGTTTATTGACTCTGGTAACCATGGTCAAAAAAAAAAAAAAATCAAGAATACATAAATACCCCATGATGACTACGCGAGTGTTGTGTGTCGTATAGTAGAGTGAGTGGAAAATTAAAGAAGGAAAGAAGTTGACATTGGGCATTATAAACCGGGGTGAGAATGAAGTTGTCCGTTTCCAATTAGTTATCTTTATTATGACACGGGGCTCTTATACAATTGGTTGAATGGTTGTGTTCTATAAAAGATTCATGAGCATGTACCAAAAATATCTACGTTTAGGATAGCCGTACTGTGCCATTCTTAGAAAGAAAGGAAAAAACTAAAAAATTCTTTAAAAATTCTTGGCCATGAACCAAATTCAATGGCCAAGCCATTTTTTTTTACGATTCCGAGATTAAAATTTTTACTTTTTTACCACAAAAATCGTTGGCTTGGCGCTCGTCAACAGGCGAAATGATCTTACTTATTTTCAAAGCGAAACTAGGGAGAAAAAATAAAAAGCTTGGCTCAACTTCTATATCTCACAGCATTCACAGCCGAAGACTTTTGAAGGAGAGCTTGGCTGCGGTTTTTTTTTTACAAATTTTTGTATTTGGTTGGATATTACCGTACATCTTTTTGTTGTTCGTTTGTTATCAAGGTGTGAATGATGGACTTTGAATGATTAAATTTGTTAAGTTCAAAGTTGTTTTTTGACATTTTTGGGCTCACGGTCCCCCCAAAGATACTCCTTGTGTTTTAAGCACTAGATATTAATTGGATGAGCGTAGCGAGCGAAGCGAAGATTCCATTTCACTACACTGGAGAAAAAAATCCGGAATGTTTTTTTTTTTTCTTTCTTTCTGTATTTTTGTGTGTCTGTTAACACGATTCCGGCTAAACCGATACTCCGATTGCGATGAAATTTCATGGAGGCCTTCGAAATCTCTGAACTTAGAACTGCCACGTTTTTGAGCGCAATCGGGAAATTTTTTCTCATAAAAAACGCAATTTTATGATTTTTTTCGATTTTTAAAAACGTTCTTCGACTTATAACACCTACATGCTTTAACCGATTGTAATGATTTTTTCACAGAACCTAAATTTCATGAATTAAGATATTCGTGCGAAATTTGAGCGTAATCGAAAAATTATTTCTCATGAAAATCGAAATTTTACGTTTTTTTTCTTTTTTAAAACAATTCTTTGACTTATAACACCTATATGCTTTATCCTATTGTAATAATTTTTTCACAGAACCTTAATTTTATAAATTCATATATTTGTGTAAAATTTGTGCGCAATCGAATAATTATTTCTTATGAAAATTTCAATATTACGATTTTTCCTTTTTTTAAATTACAATTAATTAAAAAAATTTAAAATTTAAGTTAATTTTTCATTTAATTTAATTTAATTTTTAAAAAAATCTTCAACTTAGTAATGATTTTTTCACAGAACAACAGAAAATCCGCTTAACACATGGCAGCTCAATGCACCAATTACGCTCATCCAACAACGCGGCGGGACTTAAGCGTTTTCCTAGTTTATAAAACTAGGGAAACGCCAAAGTCGTTGTTGGACGAGTGAGTGAGCCATGTGTTGAGTACCCGGTAACATTCCTTTTCTTCCCCCTACCTTTGGCCTCCCTAGCCTATCATAGGCTACAGTGGAGCATTATGGCCTAAGCTATGACCTAAACTTAAATACCCTATTATTTATACGAATATTACTAGGGAAACGCCAAAGTCGTTGTTAGACGAGTGAGTGAGCCATGTGTTGAGTGCGCCGGAACATTTGCTTTTAAGTTTGATTTTAATATTTGTATAAATAATAGGGTATTTAAGTTTAGGTCATAGCTTAGGCCATAATGCTCCACTGTAGCCTATGATAGGCTAGGGAGGCCAAAGGTAGGGGGAAGAAAAGGAATGTTACCGGGTACTCAACACATGGCTCACTCACTCGTCTAACAACGACTTTGGCGTTTCCCTAGTATCATATATATCATAATTGGATGAGCGTAGCGAGCGAAGCGAAGATTCCATTTCACTACACTGGAGAAAAAAATCCGGAATGTTTTTTTTTTTTTTCTGTATTTTTGTCTGTCTGTTAACACGATTCCGGCTAAACCGATACTCCGATTGCGATGAAATTTTATGGAGGCCTTCGAAATCTCTGAACTAAGAACTGCCACGTTTTTGAGCGCAATCGAAAAATTATTTCTCATGAAAATCGCAATTTTACGATTTTTTTTTATTTTTAAAACATTTCTTCGACTTATAACTCCTACATGCTTTATCCGATTGTAATGATTTTTTCACAGAACCTTAATTTTAAGAATTAATATATTCGTGTAAAATTTGTGCGCAATCGAATAATTATTTAATTTTTTATTTAATTTGATTTAATTTTAAAAAAATTTCAACAAAGTTCTGATTTTTTCATTTCATTTCATTTCATTTTATTGTCTTGTTTTATATACCTAATACTAGCATATATTGTTACAATGTTATGACAAGGTAAACAAGTTCTAAACATTACATTATAAGCTAGCTAGCTATTAAACACGTCTTTTCAAAAGACTAAGACTTGAATATTAGGATGTATAGAAAATACTAAAACTAATTTACATTAATTACAAAATACACTTTTACAACAATACAATAATACACAATAAAAATATATACTTTTGCACTAATATAAGATAGGCTACTAGATAATATAAGTCTAGGCATCTATAATATGCAAAATAAATTGTATTGTCAAGACATATTATTATTGTCCGCCAAGAACTCCTCAATATCGTAGTATTCTTTTTCAACAAGAAATGTCCTAAGATCCTTTTTAAATGTATCAGTTGGTTTGTTTTTGATAATGGCAGGTAGCTTATTAAAAAGGATTATTCCTGCATATGTGGGGCTTTTCTCATACACAGCCAGCCTATGGGATGTCACAAATATATCATTTTTCCTCCTAGTATTGTAATTATGAATATTGATGTTTTTTTTTTATATCTCCCCTATGATTAATTAAAAATAATATTACTTTGTAAATATAGAGGCATGCAAGAGTAAGAATATTCAACGTTTTGAAATGTCCTCTACATGTATCCCCTTTCTTAATTTTATCTAGTATTCTTAAAGCTTTTTTTTGCATGACAAAGATCTTATGAAAATTGTTTTTTGATGTATTACCCCACACTATTAACCCATAGCTCAAATGTGACTCAATCAGGGCATAGTACACTACTAACAGCAAACTTCTATCTGCATATATTTTCATTTTACGTAAGACATATATATTGGAGCTTATTTTATTTGCTACATAATCAGTGTGAATGTCCCACGATAAGCACTTGTCAATATACAGTCCTAAAAACTTTGCTGTGTCTATTTGTTCAATAGGAAGGTCTTCATCACACCATGGAGTTATAAATAGTACTGGCATACTGGAGGCGCAGGTGTGTGGTCGGCGGTGTACAAGTTAGCACTTCAAATCGGCAGACATTTTGATTGTTTATACTTTGGTAACCAAGGTAACCTAGGGCCGACCACAGTTATTGTAGCAAAGATTAACCTGCCAGTAGTGGTTATAGCAATCAAAATGGCGAATAGGCTCAAACAAACAAACACGATCGTGGACGTGCTGTTCCATTTGAGCTAGACCTCCTTCTCATCCAACTCCATGATCACACAACCTGATACAAATATTTTGATCTTCCATATTTTTCCTTGGGAATATCATACATTTAGTTTTCTTATTATTCATTATTAGGTTATTTGGTTGCAGCCACTGCGCCACTTCGTTAAAACTGATAAAAGCGGTCTTTTCTAATGTTTCTATAAGTGCATGAGCAAGGATGGTGGTTGCGTCATCTGCATACAGAAGCATATCCCCTTCACTTATTGCACATGGCATGTCATTTATTAGTATATTGAAAAACAAAGGCCCTAGTATTGATCCTTGTGGTACTCCCAGTTTAATATATTTCCTCTCAGATTAGTTTTTTCCTTCAAATGGTCAGAAATTTCTACATATTAGCGTCCTTCCATGTAGATACAAAAATACCATTGCAGGGCATTTCCCTTTATTCCATATGAAAACAGTTTACTTATTAATGTATTATACTCCACACAGTCAAAAGCTTTTGAAAGATCCATATAAATGGCTACTGGTGTTTTTTTCTGATCAAGCGCTGTTACAACATTGTCAATGAAGGCAGCAAGAGCTGTTTTCAGTTGATCTCTTTTCTCTGAATCCATGTTGTTCTTTTGCTATTATCTCATTTGACTCTAAGTATTCGGACAATCTATTATACATTACTCTTTCAAACACCTTTGAAAAAGCATTAAGTATTGAAACTGGTCTATAATTTCTGATGTCTCGAGTGTTTCCCTCTTTCAAAATTGGTTTTACCCGCGCCACCTTTAAAGCTTTTGGAAAAACACCGTCATTAAGAGACATATTAATTAAGTAAGTAAGTGGCTCTACTAATACTCTTGCACATTTCTTTATAAGAAAGCTTGATAAACCATCTGGACCTATTGATTTCTTATTCTTTAAATTTCTTATAATTCGCAAAGTTTCATCTTCACTTACATTATTGAGACAAAATAAGTGATCTATTTCAGGCAACAGTTTTTTCCCATCATTTTCAGTTCTCTTTTGACTTTCTGTTAATTTTGTGGCTATATTTATAAAGTAGTCATTGAATATGTTTCCAATTTGCTTTGCATTTCTGACCGTTTCATTATCTACTGTGATTTCAAATTCTGTTTCAGTTTTCTTTTTTCTTTTTGAACCCCTTTCCAGATTAATCATATTCCATATATCTTTTCCTTTGTTTTCTGATTTCCTTATTAGTTCTTTGATTCTATGAGCCTTCGCTTTTCGAATTGTATCTTTATATTCCTTTTTGCATTTTTTGTATTTATTTAGAACATTGACATTTGTATTCCTTTTAAGTTTTAACGCAAGTCTCCTCACTTTCCTTGACATTTCCATCACATTTTGTGTTATCCATTTATTACTTTTCTTTTTTGTGTTCTGAATCTTTGCCTTTCTTGCTGGAAATGATTTATTGTAGTGAAAAGTTATTATATCTACAAATGTGTCATATGCATGGTCAACTGTTTTATGATTGTATATTGCATCCCATGAAACATTTAAAAGTCTGTCATTAAATATGGTTATATTTCTCTTGCTCATGTCCCTGTATTCTGTTAGAAGTATTCTGTTACTATGTTTTCCATTTTTAGATTGATCTAAAGGATATATATTTATTGCTTGAGCATAATGATCAGATATTGCTGAAATGATGACCTCACTCACAGAACAACAGAAAATCCGCAAAACACATGGCAGCTCAATTCACCAATTACGCTCATCCAACAACGCGGCGGGACTTAAGCGTTTTCCTAGTTATAATGGTTAAGAGCATGTTTAATTTCAAGCTTGTACAAATTACTACGCCTGAGTAATTACGCGTTTTGATTTTGATTTTGATTTTCCCCGGTCCCGATTGCCCGGTTTTGGTTATATGAGGTACATCTGAGTGTGGCCCAAGCCGTTTTCTCAGTATAGCGTATTATTCATAAGAGTACGGAATTACCTACTTTTGATAATTTTGATTTTCTCCGGTACCGTTACCCAATTTTGCTTTCCATGTTCAACAGTGATAAAGAATGAGAGATATCAAAATGTATTCCACGTTTGAAACATCTCAGTTGTAGCGTTTTCTTTGAATGATTCATTTCTTAAAGTTCAGATATGTTTTTTGTCATTTTTGGGCCCATGGTCATCCCCAAATTTAGCCTCTTGTGTTTTGGACGCAAAATATTTATAATGGTTAATAGGATGTTTAATTTCAAGTTTGCACAAATTACCACGCCTTGGTAATTACGCGTTTTGATTATCATCCAAATTTTGATTTTCTCCGGTCCCTGTTACCCGATTTTGGTTTTGAAAGCAAAAGTCACTGCGTCTGAAGTACATCTAAGTGTGGTCCAAGTTTCATAGTTCTAAGATTTACCGTTTTCTCTGTAGGCTAAATTAATCTCCGCAGAGAACTAACCAGCCACCCACCCACCCAGCCAGCCGAAAGGAATTTGACGATGTTGAGAGCCTTTTTTAACACAGAACGAGTTGTCGGATCGGGTTGATTTTTTTTTGGTATGTCATGGACCACATACCAGGTCATATACCGAGTTTCAAGATTGTAACTCTTTCGGGGCGGCGTGTGCAGATAGCTGAAAACCCCCCAACTATGGTAGCTGTATACAGGGCTGGAGTTCGTGTCGCCTAAGCAGTCGCATGCGCTTGTCTGCCGGGCGACGACCGTCGCCCTAGATATTGTTAGGCCTAATAATTTTTTAAAATATACATTTCATAATTTCATAATATCTTCCCTTCAATTTCTATACATAATACTTATTTTTGTATTGAATTTTATATAATAATAATCATCATAACTCAGTTCCAACTATGTCGGGTTGAGTGGTGGTTTTCCACCATTATCTAGGGCATGAAACTGTAGATACTAAGCTTGCCAGACTCAGTGTTTCTTCCACATCATTTTACTCCTTCCTCTCCACCAATTTACTCCACTCTCTTCTGTCCTCCCACAGCTTTACTCTTGCCACATGCTCCCACACTTCATCCCGTTTTCCAACGTCTTCTTGAATTAATCTTTCCCATTTCTCTGTGGCCTTCCTACTCTTCTTTTCCCCTCCTCTGCCGCTTCAAATTCTCGTCTTGGAATCCTCTCTCTGCCCATCCTTTTCATATGTCCAAATCATCTTAGACGTTCTCTTCCTAGCTTAAACTTCAATCTCTCCAGTCCCAGTTCTTTCCTTATTTCATTACTTCTTATCTTGTCCATCTTTGTAACTCCCTTGATACTTCTTAAAAACTTCATTTCTGCTGCTTCCAGCTGACTCTCTTCTTTTGTTCCCACTGCCCATGCTACTGCCCCATATTTTAGTATAGGTACAAAATATGCCTTATACAGCAAAATTTTACATTTTTGTGGGAACAACTCATAGTCATTCCATAGTAACTTTCTCACTAATTGGTAAAATCCTTCTGCTTTTTGCACTCTAGAATCTAGATGACACTTCCCTGCACACTTTTGCATCTTTTGTCAATATACTTCCCAAATATTAATTTTTTTTTTTTTTTAAGACCTCCAAGTAGTACAATATGTTTCCGGTCTCTAGGCCTGCCCTTTGTCTTCTTTTGCATACGCAAATATTCACTCTTTTTCTGATTGATTTTTAGACCAAACTCTGTAGTAACTTCATTCCATCTGTCCACCTTCTCCTGCACTTCTCTGGCACTCTCACCCCAAATCAACACATCGTCCGCAAACACTAATGTTCTTGTGTCCCTTCCATCTTTATTTGGTTCCACTCTTCTTATAATTTCATCCATTACAACAGTAAAGAGTGTTGGAGATAACACACTACCTTGTCGCAAGTCCTCACTTACTTGGAACCATTCTGACCTACCCATATCTGTCTGTACGCAACTTTCACTCCTTTGATATGTACTTTGTAGGGATGGGATAGTGTACACGTGTAAACGTGTACACGTTTTAATGCGATTACACGTTTGCTGTTTTTACGAAAATAATAAACGTGTGTGCGTGTCCCTATGCTGTGTTCGGCCAGCCGCCGGCCGGGCGGGCCGGCCTTGCCTCACGAGAGAGGAGCGAGCCTGTCTTGATAGCTCTGTCTTCCCCACTGACGCGGCGCAGGCGCACTGCGTATAAGGCGTATAGTGAGACAAAGTGCTATCTCTACAGCTCTCCGTGTAGGTCGGACTGATGCATCGCGTCTTGCATCATCACAAGGAACTCGGGACCTGCGCAGAGACGTACTTACCAGACTCGATCGCTACCAGCTGACGCGTGAATAGGCGCTACACCAATAAAATAGATCGCGTATTGATTGTAAATCAATTTTTTTTTTTTTAGCAAGTGGCAAACATAACAATGTGTACGTGTACACGCGCTGACAGACAAGAGTGTGCACGTTTAGGAAAGTACACGCATTTGCCCATCCCTAGTACTTTGTATCCTGTCTATTATTATTATTATTATTATTATTATTATTATTATTATTATTATTATTATTATTATTATGTCTCTATTTGCAACAGGCAATGTAGCCCACTAGTGCAAATTTAATAGAGAAGGGAGGAGGGGAAACCTGGTACCGGCACATAGCCTACTCCTACCGAAAAGTACCAAGGGGACCAACGGCTTTACGTCCCATCCGAAAGGACGGTGTAACTTTTGACAGTCATATAGGTTCCTCCACTAACCCGGACTGCCGAGCAGACGGCGCCAAGGAGAACGAAGCTGTCACACAAGCTTACGAACCCTAAACCTCTTCCCTCTCCTTTTATCTCCAGACACTCATTTACTTTCTCTCTAGGCAGGCGATCGTATGCCTTCTCCAGATCCAAAAACACAATGTGCATTTCTTTCCCATTTTGCCATCTCCCCTTCATTGTCTGTCTTATAGCAAATATGGGATCAATAGTAGACCGTCCACTTCTGAACCCATATTGTTCTTCTCTTAGATCTGTGTCATATGTACCTCCTTCAGTCTTAGTTCTATAACTTTATAACAATTATTTATATTAAATTATATTCATGTAAATACATAGTAGTTTCAGGAGTGTGAAGGAAAGTTGAGTGTAAGCTATGGGTGAGGTATTTGTATGTTTGGGCGCACTAGATTAAGTTAAACGTCAGCTGGATGAAGGTAAATTCATTGATGGTGTAGAAGCAATGCTTAAGAAATGATTTCAATGTAGGGCTATTAAAAGAGTCTAGTGATTGTATATTTTTAATTTCTGGGGGTAGATGATTGTAGATTGTTAGACACTGGTAATGAGGTCCTTTGGAGAAACGGGTTGTATTGTGAGTTGGGACATGAATTTTTTATTGCGATCGTGTATCATGGTCATGAATAGTTGAGTTTAATTTAAAGAGGTGAGGGTTTGATTTGATAAAGACTGCTGCAAGTTGTATCAAAGTACTTGCTAAGGTCAAGATTTTTTGGGTACCGGTAGGGAAGATATTTCTACACGAGGTATGCCAAGAGGCTCCTACTATAATTCGAATGACCCGTTTTTGTAATCTAAAAACTCTTATAGCTTGTGGCGAGTTTCCCCAGAAAATGAGTCCGTATGATATGTGTGAGTGGATGTGAGCATGGTATATGAGATAAGGACGTTGTGGCTGACTAGGGCTTTTATTCTTCTGATGAGGAAACAACCACTCTTTATCTTTGAGCAAACAGCGTCTATGTGGTCTGTCCAATCAAGGGTGTCAAGTCATAAGTAGACCCAGGAACTTGATGGCGTCAGAGCAGGCAATGCTCTTAGATGAGATGCGATGCGAATGAGGAGGCTTTCGGTGGGTGGAATTACTTGTGAGTGGAAGTTTAAATACACCGTTTTAGACGGTTGAAGAGAAAGGAGGTTTTTGTTGCAGTATTGTGACATTATGGAAGTTTGTTCGTTGGACATTTGTGAGAGTGGTGCTAAAGATTTTCCTTTTTGTGCTGTGAGTATATGGCTGAAATCATCGACGTATTGTGTTAGTATGCCAGTGATGAAACATTCTGGCATATCGTTGACATAAAGGAGGAAGAAGGGTGGTCCAAGAATGGTTCCTTGTGGGACACCACTTTTCAGGATCAGCAGTTGAGAATGAAAAGGGTGGTAGGTGTTAGATTTGAGTTTGCGGATTTCGACTATTTGAGACCGGTCAGATAGGTAAGAGGAGATCCAGGAATGGGCCTGGCCCCTGATTCCCATTGATTCTAATTTGCATAGTAGGATAGAGTGATCAATGGTATCAAATGCTTTACTAAGATTGTAAAAAATGCTTATGGGAACGTCCCCTTTATCAAGTGCATCGTGGATAGTTGTAAGAAGTGAAAAAATAGCTGTGGTAGTAGATTTGCCTTTTTGGAAACCATGTTGGATTGGTGATATATTATAAATTGTGTTTGGATATAAAAGAGGTTAAGCGGGTATAAAAGGCTATTTCAAAGATTTTTGAGAAGGAAGCTAGAGAAAAGATATTGGGCAAAAGTTGTTTGGGTCGTTTAGAGAGCCCTTTTTCTTATAAAGTGGAATAACTTTAGCTTCTTTCAGCTTTGAAGGGAAAATACCAGTTTCAAATGATTTGTTTATTAATAATGATAGGGGAATGGAAATGGATTTGTAACATTTTGATAAAATTGCAGTTGGGGACATCGTCTAGTCCGGAAGATTGTTTGTTAGTAGGGTAGGCCTACCTAACGATTTAATAATTTTTGCAATTTCTGTTGAGGTGGTTGTGTAAAGAAACATTGACTGAGGGATTTGAGGGATTGTTGGTGTGGGGGGCATTGCAGAATTATGATGGTTGAAGATGTGGTCTGTTTTTAATTCCCGCTTCTATAAAAAGTAGTTATTTAAATAGTTTGATATTATGTTCGGATCTGACACTAGGGAGCCTTCTATGTTTAGCGAAATGTCATCACGCGATTGTGGGGCTGAAGATTGTGATTTTATTACCTGCCATGATGCTCTTGCTTTATTGTCGGCCTTTTCAATTTTTTGTGAATAAATTTTTTTTTTGTGTTTCTTAGTTTTGAGTAGTGATGTGAAATTACCGGTAATTTATAATTTGGTAAATTACCCGGTAATTTACCAATGGCCGGTAATTTAAAAAATACAAATTGAAATGATATAATTTAGAGTGCCTGGTTTAGGGAAAAATGTTTTTAAAATTGGGCATTTATTCAGTAGGGCCTACTGGTAGAGTAACCGGTATTTAAGGCTGATTCATTATTTAATTACTAGGCCAAGGCCTATGTGCATCTACACTCACTTGTGTAGCCTATTTGTTTTGTAGAGTGGTGGAACAATGCACTTAGAGGCACACACACTTTTGTTAAGTGGTAAGTGTGCCATTTGGCTTGATATTAGGCCTACCATGGTTAGGGAGTCACCTACTATTGAGTCAGTGGGCACAATGTATCACGACATGTGTGACTGTACAGCCCACTCAAAGTTTTTGCCATAAAAGTAACTTTTTTAGCTACATCAATTTAAAAAATCGTAGTCCTATAGCAGGCCTAATACAAAATATATGCAGACCTTCTTTACCCTAATGACATAACCTAAGAAAATAATGACAATGTTTTAAAAAGATAACTAGTACCTAGGCCTATCAAAGAAAATGTCCCTTGGGATTTTGAAGATAAAGTTTAAAGAAAGAAAAGTAAAGTAAAGATTTCAAATTTACAGTAAATTTTGGCATTTTACGGTAAATTACCGTAATTTTTGGTAATTTACCACATTGTAATTTACCACGTAAATTACCGTAATTTGTAAACGGGTAAATTACCGAGAATTGGTAATTTACCAGCGGTAATTTACCACGTAAATTACCAACTCACATCACTAGTTTTGAGGGAGTGAATTTGTGTAATACGTATGTAGGGCCTATGTGTAATACGGTTCATTTGGCCGAAGAGTGGTGATTGCAGTGCTATTTTTATGATGAAATGATGCCTTTACCTAGTGAGTTTATACATATAGGCCTACTGAAATTGGAGATTTTTATAACGAAATGAGAACTTTTTATTTGCTATTTTTCAGGGTCCCCAGCTATAAATTATTTTGGTCAGGTACAAATGAAGGCAGAAATGGAGTGGGATTCATAATCAGCCCAAAGTGGAAAGAAACTAAATTGTCCACATAGATTACAAGAGCGATAGACTAATGAAAATTAAATTAGGGATAAAGAAAACAGATTTTGAGATCATCCAATGTTCCCAGGTGGGGATAGCAACATGGCAGAAAAGGAGGCATGGCTGAAGCAGAGAGGAAGAGATCACAGACAGAGAAAAGAGTAATAAATCAAGGAAGACCCAGTGGCTTAATTCCGTGTCCATATGAAACAAAATAAAAATTAAGCCTTATCAGTAGGGGGTAGGCGGTAGGCCTAACTTACAATCGTCTGTTTCCTTTACTGCTAGATCCTTGAACCATGTCCACATCATCATCATTCAAGCGTTCTTGCAGCGGTGCATCCCAGTCTACACGGTTGCGTCTCTGTTTAGTAATGCGGTTCGAGTTCCCAGCTTTGAATGTGACGCGTCTAGTATGGTCGCCTGTGGAGTTACGGTCATCATGTTCTGTAAATAAGCAAATTAGTAAGTTTGTTATAGGTTATTACTCCAATGCCTATGTAGCCTAGACTCCCTGCAACTGCAAGGCATGGCTGCCATGGTTGGTTGGTAGCCTGGCCTGTACTATGCGGACACTCTGGGAGGCTTAGGGCCTACATGGTAGGAACCGAACCAGTGGCCATAGTGAGAAGGCGACGGTGTTGTAATCCCTACGTCAGTGCCATCGCAACTGAAACCGTCTTTAGATCTAGGCCTAAGCTAAGGTCTATCAACAAAACTTTGGTTAGGGGCATGGTACAATGATAGGTAGGCCTATCTCTGTGTGGCTAGGTATGACACTGCGCATCTCCGCAGCGAGTGTGACGTCAGCAAGCTCACAGCGGTCGTGTAAGATGCACGTGTTCATTGCTTCGCTACGTAATTTCCAATCTACTTGGTAGACTGCGTCTGGGTTGTCGTCTTACAATGTCTCGTAAGAATCCTGCTACACTAGGCCTATGCCTATGGGGCCAACGAGCAAACTGCAAACTATAGGCTACTTTTTTTATATTTGACCAACTTTTGGTCAAATGACCAATTTTAGTTTGACCGGTCAAAATGCCATTCCTACTTGCGAGTGCGTGAACCTTACTTGTATACTTGTATACTTATATGTATACTTGTATACTTGTAGCCTACGGACGTTTCTGAATGCTCCCAAACCTTACGTTTTGGTCTTGATTTAGGCCCCTACCGGTAGGCCTACCGGTACGTCATAATACATCACGAACTAGGAACTCTGCTAGTTTGACGAAATCGCAATTTTTTGGTTTTTTACTTTATTTTCTTTGCCAAATCACTGATTGATTTCCTTTTCCTTTTCCTTGCCCCGCCAAATTACTCACTGGCCCACTGCGTAGCAGAAGATATGGAAATGTCCGCGGGAATTGCAGTGAGATTTAAGAACGAGTTTGGTAATATACCAAGTCTAAAAAACCAAAATAAGCGAACAGGGGAGGCCGCAGTCTTGACTAACGGTAAGAGGAATGTCTACTATCTTGTTACCAAACGGAAATCGCAGGAGAAGCCTGCCCTTAGTGACCTTGTAAGATCTCTATTTGACATGAAAGAGCATTGTTTATCAACTGGAGTGACCCATTTGGCCGTACCTCGTATAGGTTGTGGTCAAGATGGGTTAACATGGGCGCAAGTAAAGCTAACCTTAGAAGCGGTGTTCAGGGACGTACCTTTTAATATTACTGTATATAATTTTAAACATAGGCCTATAGATAAAACAGATGCACAGCAACATAAGCCTAGCTCTGTGACTGAGTGGCCGCCATTAGGTAATCACCATAGGCCTAAGGCTAGGCCCACACTGGGGATGCATAGGCCTAGAACAGTTAGCCGGACAGATACCAAGCATGCGGAGAACTGCAAGATTCCATGCGACCACAATGGGGGAGTGCAAGGAGGAGCATATCAAGGAGCATATCAACGAAATCATAGGAACCACCCCCGTATCCACCCACAGCAGTATGACCATCGAGGAGGACAACAAGGAAAGCAACAGGACTCTGGCCATGAAACAGGTTTAGGACCGCAGGCACGCCGGGAACAAGAAAGTCATCCTCACCAGCAGCAAGTGTCTAATAAGCTTAATGGGATGTTGGTAGTTGGAGACTCAATAGTAAGGAGAGCAGGGGAAGTGATTAAGGCAGCCGGAGGAAGTGTGGAGCACTACCCAGGCATTCGGACAGAAGAACTCCAAAGACGTGTAGAAGAAGGCGATACACGTAAATACAACCCTAGTGTAATTTTGCTCCATGTTGGGACCAATGACCTAAAGAGTTCGCCCACACCAGATCATCTGATGGGAGAAGTTTATGATCTTCTAATCAGTGTCAAAAAGGTACACCCTTCTTCCCGATTGATCTTCAGTGGAGTGATTCGTAGAATAGGTTTTAAGAGTAGTCATATAAATAGAATCAATAATAACTTTAAATGGATGTGTGATGCACTAAATGTAATGTTTGTGGACCCAAATAGTTGCCTTAGGCGGAGAGACTTAAGCGCAGACGGACTTCATCCAAACTGGCTAGGGGCATTTCGGCTTGGGGCCTTCTTTAGAGACATAGGTTATAACCAACTAAATCAGGGAAACTGATAAACCCTTTGGAGGTGAGGGCAATAAACTTAGCCCTGCAGTCTGACATGGTGTCTGATGAGGCAGACATAACAGTAGAGGATATTTTAACTCATCCTGTGTCTGTATTGTTACGAATCCCAAGTGAGGATGAGGAGGAAGTAGGAGGGACAGATCAGTTGAATGCTTCCATGGTAGAGGATAGACCTGAAAATAGTATTACAAATAGTCTTAATGATACTGCAATCACTGAACAAACAACCCATACAAAAAATACAAAAAATGATGAAGTGCAATACAGTCTTACAATAGTCCATCAGAACACCCAAATGTGCGCTAATAAAAACCGCTCAACTTGAAATATTTCTATCGGAGATAAAAGCAGATGTAATCTGTTTTTCCGAGCATGGTTTGACAAAGGATGAAATGTTAGTGTTTACACTCCCAGGTTATTCGAACATAGCCAGCTACTGTAGAGATGAGCACAGAGGGGGAGGGGTAGTTATCTGTAGTAAGGAAAATTCAAATACTGAAGAGTTCATGGAACATGTCAAAATTAAATACTCGGTAGAGAAGCACTTTGAGTTTGCAATAGCAAGAATAGTAGGTAGAAGCCCAGTACCAGTAGTGATTATTGCAGTCTATAGACCACCAAGTGGAGACTTAGATGTATTCTTCTCAACGCTTGTTACGATCCTTGAGATGAACACGTTGAAAGATAAAGCCCTAGTAATCTGTGGGGATATAAATATAGACGTACTAAAAGAGGGAAGGGATACAAGAAAATTAAAAGAAATACTTAGCAGCTTTGGCCTCGCATTAACGATTAATACTCCAACAAGAACCTGTATCACGTTGAGGCAATACAGTTCAACCGCAATTGACAACATAATAACTAATATAGAGAAAAGACTTTACAAAAGCCTAGTAATAGTATCAGCAATCTCGGATCATGATGCACAAGCATTAAAGATATACCCCAACCCTACTAAGCTTAGTGAGAATGAGGAAAACGAGGCTTCTAATTATTATGAGTTCAGGATTATGAATGCTAGAAGTGTTGCTAAACTCTATGACAGGCTATCAAGAGAAAGGTGGGTGAGAATGTATCATGCAAATACATTAGATTACAAGTATGAAGCCTTTATACACACTGTGTCTATACATGCGCGGGTTTGCTTCCCAAAGAAGCGAGCTAAGGTACAAAAAGGGCACTCAAAAAAGATTATTACAAAGTGGATCACTCCACAAGTGGCCGCACTACGAAATAAAGTACGCGCGCTTGCGACCAAACTTAAATTTACACCCAGCATTGAACTTAGAGAGAGACTCCGAGCACATAAAAAAGTGTATAGGGACCTAATTAAGAAAGCAAAAGCACAATCAGTGGTAAACCTGTTTAGAAATTCGAATAGTAAAAGTAAAACTATATGGAGCGTGGTTAATAGCGAAAGAAATAAGAAAAACCCTAAAAACTCCGTAATAAAAGTTGAATTAAACCACGATGGCCACATAATAAACGATCCAGGAAAGGTCGTTGGTGCCTTTAATAAATATTTTGCGGAAGCAGCACAGGGGTTATTAGATTCAGAAGGCATTAGTGGGGACTTATTTACACCAATTCCAGATTCTGGATGTAGCTTTCTCTTAGAAAGAGTAACTACTGGCGAGGTTCTTAAGATTATAAATCGTCTAAAAAAACAAACACTCGCAAGGCCCGGACGGACTATCAAGTAACTTAATTAAACAACTTGCTCGGCCTCTAGCAAAACCATTAGCTTATCTTATTAATGAATCATTTGATGCTGGAATCTTCCCAAATAACCTGAAAGTGGCCAAAGTCACTCCTATTTATAAAGGAGGGGAACGATCGGTAATAAGCAATTATAGGCCAATATCAAATCTAAATGTTTTCTCAAAGGTATTTGAAATGGCAATGAATGACAGAATTACTAAGTTCATGGAGATAAACAGCTTATTTGTTAAAGAACAACACGGTTTTAGGAAGGGTCGGTCTACGGAAACGGCAATTGGTTCTCTAATAGACCAAGTTTTAGAAGAGTTAGACAAGAGTAATCACGTGCTTACAATATTTATGGATCTAAGCAAGGCTTTTGACTGCGTTAATAGGGATATTCTTGTCAGCAAATTGTACTCTTATGGCATTCGAGGGCTTGCCCTACAGTGGGTTAACTCATACTTAAAAGGGAGGAATCAGTATGTTAGTGCCACATGCAAAGAAAAAAATAAAGAGTTTCGATCAAATATTGTGGAATTAAGTCAAGGGGTTCCACAAGGATCTATATTAGGGCCAG
Source organism: Sweltsa coloradensis (assembly GCA_024449915.1). Classification (NCBI taxonomy): domain Eukaryota; kingdom Metazoa; phylum Arthropoda; class Insecta; order Plecoptera; family Chloroperlidae; genus Sweltsa; species Sweltsa coloradensis. Next base: position 294,734 of record JAMZAV010000535.1, read on the forward strand.
GTTTTTTCAATGTCCAAATAAATGACCTGCCAAAGTCAGCTTCGGCTGGAAATATCGTGCTGTATGCGGATGATTCTACAGCAGTGTTAGCGCATAAAGATATTAGGGAACTGGAAGTAGATGGATTTGTTGTATTTAATGAGATTGCGCAATGGTTGAGACCTAATAACCAGGTACTTAATGTTAGTAAAACAAAGTTCATGATCTTGAAAACCAGGGGAGCAACAGAACAAGACTTCCATCTTAGAACATTGGAAGGTAGAGATGTAGATCAAGTAAATGTCGTAGGTTTCTTGGGTGTATGTATGGACGATCGTCTAACCTGGAATGAGCATGTCGATCATGTAGCTAAAAAAATTAGCAGTAGTCTTTATGTACTGCGTAAGCTCAAAATATACCGAAGCTCGGAAATAATGCTATCCGTTTATCACTCTTTAATAGCATCACACTTAAGTTATGGTATTTTTGTATGGGGTGATAGTTCAAAAAAAAACATGCAAAGGTTGTTTGTACTTCAAAAAAAAGCAATCCGGCTGATCTGTAACATGAAAAAAGGGGAGTCATGTAGAGGAATTTTCAGGAACTGTAAAATAATGACACTACCTAGTATTTATATCTTTAAAACCATCTTGTATCTGAAACAGTATAGACCTGATAGATTGAGGAATTGTGATACTCACAGCCACAATACCAGGCGGAAGCAGGATATGTATAAAGTGCCCCACAACTCAACTCTCTATGAAAAAGGACCAACTTATGCCGGTGCCAAATTGTATAACAAACTGCCAAGTAATCTGAAGCAACTGGATACCATAGGATTGTTTAAACTGGAGCTGGAGAATTTTTTAATTGATAAAGAATTTTATGACATAGATGACTTTCTGAACATGTAAAAACTGTAGGATTAGATTGAATTTTATCTGTAATTTTATCTGTAATTTTTGACATGTGTCACACGATCTTCTACATGTAATTGTAAAACAAATTGTAAATGGCACGAATAAATAAAATAAAAAATAAAAATAAAAAAAATAAAAATATTTCATAGGGCCTAGGTAGTAAATTAAAAATAAAAGCGCAGAAACCAATTAAAAAAAAACAATTTTCCGCTTCTGTTAAACAAGTAGGCTAAGTTATAAGTAGTGAGGAGCGACACGGCCGCCTACCGTGCTGAGATGTTGTACTCACTGCAAGTGCAAGTAACCTTAAACAAGAACATAATTTAAAAAATCCAAAATAGAATCATCATGTTTTTGCTGTTAGGTAGGCCTAGTAACAAAAAAAACTTGACAACCTTTAACGTAGCTATTTTAAACGAAAATCCTTTTGTGGTTAAAGTTCTTTAGGCCTATAGGCCCTAGGGCCTAGTTTATATTTAAAATAACTAGGTAGGCTACGTTAAAGGTTTTGTAGGCTACTGTGGAGTATTTTAGTGAAAAAGGTTGTTAGGCCTAGTAAGTAAAATAAAGACGTAAATAGCAAACATGGCAAATCAATGACAGTGAAATGAGCGAGTGTTTGTGTTCAATCTGTGTTATTCTATAGGCCTAGGCTTAATTGGTATATTTTCAGAGAGATTACCGTTGTATAAATAAATCGTTAATAATGAGTCCTTCTTCATTTGTTTCTCATTTGAAGTTATTTTTTATTGTTTTTCTTTGTAAAAATCAGTGTTGAGAAGTTGGACCGCACCAACTGAACTAGGCCTACGGTAGGCCTAGTAGGCCCTACCAAAACGACCGATTCAAGCAAACCTAAAAGGGATTAAATCAAGTGCCGTAGCCTAGGGCCTAAAAGAATAAGAATCAAAAGTGCACACTAGATTCAGGTCTAGATCATGGCGAACATTTATTGACGTGTGTTTACATAACGTTTCCATACCAAATTTGGTACCAGTAAAAGTGAAAGGTTACTCAGCGATGTTTTTAATCCTTCTTTTGTTGAATAAACACTAAAACAACCATAACAGAGTAATTTTAAATGATTTTTAAAAAGACAAGTCACAAGTGTTTACAAAATAAAAAAAAACAACTGACACTAACAACAAGTAACAAACAACCAACATCACTTTCACACGCAGCCATCTTCGAACTCAAATCCAGCCTAAACCAGTAGGCCTACTATCAACTAGGCTACTATGAATTCCAAAAATAAATTAAATTCGATGCACAACTGGATGAGGGGCGTTGCCCCCCCTCCCGCCCTGGACCTCAACTCAAACTCAACAACAAAACCACAAACACATGAACACACGTCTCATTCCGATGAATCACTAACTTAGGAAAACCAATCAATCCCCCAAAACTACAAAGGCTTTAGTTGTCGCCCCGACAATAACCTTGTCGTCGCTCCAGCCGACATGCAGCCAACATACACTCTCACAATGTAAACATCAACATTATGTCAATCAACACAAACCTTTGGAATGACCAAACAACAACCAAATCAATGTGCGCCGACTTAAAACACTCTACAAACCATGTAGGCCCTACCTAAGTAGGTAGCACCGCTCAATCATTTAGGCCTAGATTAGGTACGGTACCTTCCAAAGTTGGAACTTCTTCGGTTGGGGGGGGGGGGGGGCCAACTTTTACACAGGTGGTTTTTTCAATGAAAACATACGCACCCGAAATCCTTTCCGTTACAAAACTACTTACGTTAGGTTAGTCGACCTTTCCACCTAGTTACCTGCCGGGCTAGTTCTAGGATATTTTTGATAAGAGCGCACCCAAAATCCTTTCCGTTAAAGTGTATAAAAGTTGGACCCCCCTAGCCGAAGAAGTACCCCAAAGTTGGCCTCTTCCGGTCCGCTGAGTGATTCTTCACACTTACCGCAAATTTGATTCTGTGGTCCGCAGCTCAAACTTAAGAACACAATTCCCATGTTTGACTTCACGTGATGAAAAAGACCAATCACAGCACTAAATGCAAGATTTATTTACAGTAGGCCCTACATATGTTACATTCGAACGTAAGCCTAGGGGAACAACGAACAGCCTAGGGGCAAGTACCCAATGAGCGAACACCTTTAGCAGAAAATCGTACCGCCGTGTCTACAAACACTTCTATTTACATTCAATTATGACGTCAGGCGACTGGGTTTTGGTTTTTAGGCTTCTTTATACCTCATTGGTTGATTTAAAACATCTCGGCCAATCATAAATAGGCCTACTCTGTGTACCTAGTCGGTAATCAAACTCAAAAGTCGAAGTACTTTCAGAAAAGCTACGGGACCAATAGCCGAACGCCCAAGGCATCCCAAGCCAAACGGGCCAACGGCTCAAGATGGCGACATCACGGCCGAAAATTACGTAATTTACAAATAAAAGCTAAAATGCAACGTGTGAAACTAACAACAGGGTTCCATTTGATTTATTCACGTGTTTAACTTTTATGTGAGTTTAATAGTCTAATTGCTATTGAATTTCAATCCAGCCAAAATGAATTTTCAGGATTAACATGGAGTTTCAATGGCGGCGGAGCGACTGATCGGATTTAACGAACGCGTAGTGATCGAAGAGTGAAATATTTCACTTGAAATATTTCAATTTGAAATCAACGTGAAATATTTCACGTACCATTGAAATATTTCACAAAAAGTTGAAAGATTCATTTTTATAAATATTATTTAACAATTATGTTGTGTTTAGTTTAAAATTGTATTTTGAACCATGCCTAGCACACTTTGATACTATGTGCTGGCTTGCATCAATACTGCATCATAGATGAAGGCCACAACATTATATAAAGAAGAAGTTTGCAATCCTGCCTATTACCCGGTACAAAAAATGAATGTGAATTGGTCGGAAAGAGCTGTAAATAATGCCAAAATGATGCTAAAAAGAAGTGGAAGTTGTGATGTCTTCGGACTCACGTCAAGTCAGATCACTCAGAATTGTGCTGGTTTATTTCCGATGTCCGATACAGATGCGGATGCATGTGCACAGTGACAGACTAGAATCTCCATTGTACTACAGTAGGGCCTACTACTACCTACTAACTATAATTATTTTTTGTTTACATGGGGCCTAGGCCTATGTAGGCCTATATATATATTACATTCAGTTCTTTATAATTTTTATTCATGGTTGTCGGTTGTTATGCGAGAGAGCAAGGCAACCGAGTCTTACAAGCAACTCAACTCATTTAATAGGCCTACATCAGGATAGATAGCAACCCTTTATTGGTTATTGGTACACATATGTACCACCACATTTCAAAATCTACACCATTAAATTGGCCAGTTCTGCATACTTTTAGCCTGGGTAAAAACAAAAAAGCTGCTTTATTTTGTTCTGAATTAATAGAATTTTTTCCCACTAAATTACAATGATAACAAGGATTTTTATAATGGTTCAAAAATAAAATTGTGTATAAAAACACAGAAAACTTCAAATTTCCAGGATGTCCCGGACATTTCGCTTGCCTGTAGTAGATTCAATTTGAACATGTAAAAAAAAAAATGGAAAATTTAGACCCTAAAAAATCTAATTTTTTAAAATCAAATCAAATTTTGATTTTTTTTTCAACTTTGATGTCAATTTGGAATTCAAAATCAGCATTTTGTTCCTAAAACATCAAGTAAAAAAAATCTAAAATTCTTTTAAAAAATCACAAAATTTAAATTGCTGAAGTAGAAAGCAAAATTTTGGGTTGCTAAATACTGTCCTATAAAGGGATAAACCACCACCATCCACCCATCTACCAGCATCTGCATAATGCCTTTTGCGTAGGGAGTTGGGGCGTATGCTTCTAGTTCTACTACGTACTCGGTACTAGTAGTACTGACTATATGTAGGCCCTATACTACACCCTTAAGTACTATTGTCAATTTTCATTGTTGGTAAATAAAAAATAAATACATAATATGATTACTCAATAATATTTTTAAACATGTAAATTATCATTCATTTATAAAATATCAATATTTCACAATATTTCAATATTTCGTGAAAAATTTCATGAAATATTTCATGAAAGTTTCAAAAAAATATATTTCATGAAATTTTCGATCACTACGAACGCGACCCAATAGCCGAACGTCAGCTGTTATGGTGGTATAATTTAGGCTTTCCTGCAAGTAGTAAAAACATATTTCTGTTGTGTAAATATTGTAGCCACAGCTATAATACACTCAGTAATGATAATGTCTCCCTTCCCTTTGACATTTTAATAGGTTTTACACTCGTTTCCGTAGATCGTGGTTTTTCAGAAAGTTGTTTACTACCTGTCAAAAGTTGAAAAGTGACTAAATCAAGAAAATGGAAGACTTCTTATTCCGATGTTATTATCTTGTCTTCTATTCGGCAGATATCAATTTGGAGACTAGGCCTATAGGCCTATATCTGTTCAGGAACAAGTGATTATACATAAACTCACAGGATTCGGGATATGTGGCCAGCTTCACAATCTCCTGTCAAGCTACCTAGATGGCAGAACCCAGCGTGTCGTCATTGACGGTTGCTCGTCGGGGACTGAACACGCGACCTCTGGCGTGCCGCAGGGCTCGATCCTGGGACCTCTGTTTTTCACTCTTTATGTAAATGATATACCGCGACACATCAAATCGTCTAAATGCCTTATGTATGCAGATGATCTAAAAATTTACCGATCCATAAAAACCTTAAGAGAGTGCGTCGACCTACAAAAAGATTTGGACAGGCTTGCTATGTGGTGTCACACATGGAAACTATGTTTAAATGTCCCAAAGTGTAACGTGATTTCATTTACTAACAAAAGAAAGCACGTCATTCCTTTCGCTTACGCGATAGACAACATTAGTGTAAACAGGGTTCAGAGCATTCAAGATCTCGGCGTCCATATGGCAAGTGATATGTCATTCAGCAAGCACTTCGATAGTATAACGCCTAGAGCCTTCAAGCTGTTAGGCCTAATGAGGAGAAACTGTTTCAAAGTGTTCGCTAAATCGACCAATCAATTGTTATATGCTGCTATTGTTAGGCCCCAAGTGGAGTACGCGAGTACAATATGGAATCCCCACCATATTACTAAAATCGAAGCGATTGAAAGGGTGCAAAAAAGATACATTAAACTTCAATGTGCTCAATCTAATATTCAGTACCACAGAAAAGACTATATTCAACACTGTTCAACCACCAAATTAATGACCCTTTGTAACAAAAGGACGTTCATTGACATGGTATTCTTATTCAAAATCATTCACGGTAGCATAGATTCCATTTTACTACAACAGTTTAATTTTCTCGCACCCACACGTTTAACTAGAAATCAACATTTATTTAAACCTGACAAAAGCAGGATCGACGTACACAGATACGCATGTGTTAACCGATTACAAGCTTCATTCAATGAATTGTCCTCCAAAAACAGAAATCTTGATCTTAATTTTAATAGCTTAGCAACTTTCAAAATCAATCTTAAATCCATATTGTCATAATTCGCAATCAATATTTACAAAGTGTAACACATCACACGAATACAAAATACAAAACACACGCACACGCACACGATCACGATCACGCACAAAGACAAACACACATACAAACAAACACATCTTAACCTTGTTTAGTTCAGTAGGCTAAGTAGTTTTTATCTGTGTTTCTGGCAAAAGCTATTTATATTATAATAACTGTTAATTCTACATGTATATGTTTTGTTTATGTTTTGTTTTGTATATGTTTTGTTTCGTGTCCTATATATTAAATTTGCGCTAGTGGAATGTATGTTCTGTCGCAAATAGGCCTAAAGGCTTAATAATAATAATAATAATAATAACCATTTGCGGTAAAACTACAGTACAGGGTACCCCGCTTCGCGCGCAAGTTTTTTAACGAATGCTGCCAACCGCGTAACAACAAGTATCCCCAACCTTGTTTTTAACGGAAATGATTTCGGGTGCGCTCTTCCTCTTATCGATTATATCCTAGAACTAGCGCGGCATAGGCTACTACAGCTAGGCGGAAAGGTCGACTAGTTACCTAACAAAAGTACACCTTTAACATAGGCCTAAGTAGTAACAAGGCAAATTTATTGTTTATAATGTAGTTACTATCGCATTGTGTAAGTTGGCTGCAGTGGAGATGCGCGCGCACGTCGGTTTGAACCGGGGTACCCTATACTGTAGTATTACCCAATTTGACATAGGCTAAACCAAACTTTAGTAGAACATTTCAACAAATCGCTATCTGGTCACAAAGGCGGGAGGGTGTTCGGCTGATCCGACGTTTTATGGGCGTTCGGTCATTGGGTAGGCCTATCTGACCCTAGGCCTAAGTAGGTAATAAGACCAAGTAGGCCTATTCAGAACAAGTACAGTTGGCTAGGCTATTCAGAAATGTCCTAAGCGTAGGCCTCTAGCCCCAAGGGCAAACTAAGTTTTACATTTTAAACTCGGGCTAGGCCTAGCTATTGGGGGTAGGCCTACTTCTGTACTTGGCGGGTCCCAACTTTTATACACTAACGGAAAGGATTTCGGGTGCGGTCTTATCGAAAATATCCTAGAACTAGCTATAGCGCGGCGCACTGTAGCCAGCAGAAAGTTCGGCTAACCTAACGAAAGTAGTTTTGTAACGGAACTTGATTTCGGGTGTGTATGTTTTCATTGAAAACAAAAAGTTGGGACCCGCCAAGTACAAAAGTGCCAGCTAGGCCTATTATAGGGTCCATAGGTAGGCCTAGGGCCTAGGATCTTTGGTTGGTTATCGCTCAATCGTCGATTACGTCTGGGCCTAAAGGGTTGGCTTGGTCGCTTTGATTTACTGTCCCCCACTGAAAATCAGTTATATAACTGAGTGGGTAGCCCTAGACTCTAAATACAATTTATTTATTTATTTAATGCTAGCCTAGGGCCTAGGCCTATGGAAGGAGAGACTCGACCTTAGCAGAGGCCCAGCCCTAGGCCCCTAGCTTTCTTAGGCCTAGGCAAGGCTTTGGGTTTATCCAAAGCTCCAAATCTAGGCCCTAGGCCTTTGTGTATAGAATAGGCCTAGGCCCTAGGGCTAGGCAGCCCTAGTTCCAAATTCAATGGCTGGGCTAGGGCTATGTTGCACAACAACCTTAGCCTAGCCTAGTAGGCCTAGGGCCTAGGCCTAGGCCTACGCTAACAGTCTGGGCTTCCGGCTTACCATAATAGTAAACTTCACGGCGTGGTTCACGAGGGAAATCGTTGTCGGAATTCCAACCCCTATTCTTTCCACGTTTTGGCATAATTACTATATTAAGATAGATTAATTAAACAAAATAGGGCTACTTTACGAGATAGGCATAAACCAGATCGTCAGTAACCGGAAACTTGTGAAACGGAAATGGAAATGGTAAGCGTGCGTGCGAGATTCGTCTAAAAATCTCCGCGGCTGTGTGTGCCGCGAAATACAAAATGTAAGTAGGTAAAAGGTGTAAGTGTAAGTGTAACACAATTGAATGTGTAATTTTAGAAACAACATAAGTCCAAAAAGTAAGTTCTGAGATAATCAAATAAAACCTTCTAGATTCTCTTAACACGTCATAAATGAATATTTTCTTTCCCTGATCATTAGTATGTATTAAACAATTATAAAAAATAAAAAATAAATGGGGAAGAATTTATATTCGCATGTATATTTCCATTTAAAAATTTGAAAATTGTGTTGTTTCTAAAAAAAAAAATTTTTTTTTTTTGAAAATGAAGGTGATTTGTCAGGTAGTTAATGAATAACACAATGGCTATTATCTAAAAACTTTTTTAGTTATGTGGTATGTTTGGCACAAGTTAGTAATGTTTTTAATTAATTTTTTTTTTTAAATGCACAAGTTAGGTTGTTTCTAAAATTATAATTAAATTTTTGGGAAATGAGGGTGATTTGTCAGGTATTTAATGAATAACAAAATGCTTATCACAAAAAAAACTTTTTTATTTATAAGGCATATATTGCACAAGTTGGTAATGGTTGGCTCTAGCTTTTGAGTAATAGGCCGAATATGCCGTTGATTCAATCAAGATCGTTGTCCCGTTCAATTAATTAAGTGCTCAGCTGATGACACAAGTCAACACTGCATTTGAAATTGGTCACACAATGCATACACCGCCTTTAAAAATGACTGACATGAAAATATTTGAAAAGTAATTTTAGAAACTACATAAGTCCATTGACTTATGTTGTTTCTAAAATTACTTTTCAAAAATGAATTATTTGAGACCCTATCGAAAAATGCTAGTGAATGAAAATTATGTTGTTTCTATACAGAACTGTCCATAAGGTCGATCTAAATATGAAAAAAAATAAAACCGGAAATCGAAAAAATGGACTTATATGTTGTTTCTAAAATTACACATTCAATTCTCTGTGAAGACTTAAGAGGGACAGTGTAATAAATTCTAATTTTATTTTTTTAGAATAGAATAATAGAATAGAATACTGGCATCTTTGATTGCAATGATGATACAATATCATTATTAGGGCTCGGATTTTTATGTGCTTAAAAACGTCAAAATATGTATTTTAAACAAAAAAATATGTGCTTAAAATACAAAAATATTTGCTAAAAAAAGAGTGCTCAAAAAATATTATTTACGTACCATCAGTCAAGTCTTCCCAGCAGAATATATGAGCATAAAATTAATCAAATCAGTCAGGTGCAATAATAAATACCAGAAAGAAAACAAAATACGTTTGCACTAAAAGAATTTTATTGTTGCTGAACAGTAAACATATTGTAGCAGTTTGTAAACACTTTTTAATACCATCTTGGACAAACTTGTGTCTTTATAATATACCATAGATAGATAAATAGATTTATTGATGTTGCCATAGATAAATACATAATGCATAATATATTTAATTAGACAGTCAATTTGAACCTGTAACAATCAGGTAGACTAAGATAGGTTAATTAAAATAGTACAAAGTAATAGAATTTGTGCAATAATAATGATGTGTTATTAATTACACAATAATAATTATAGTATGAAGTAACACATAACAAAAACTTGTAAAAATACAGCCAAACCTTACTCAAAAGAATGAGATCTAAAGAAAGGGCCAAGCTCATCTATCCTTCCACATTTGTATTTTTTGTATTTTATTAGCAGCTGTGGATTACATGTGATGCCGTTACTAGTACGTGTATCGTAACATAAGCATTGTCAGAATTGTTGGTATATACATTGCATAATTTACAACTACAAACTACTTTACTAATACAAGATTGATTATATACTAATAATAATAATTACATCATTATACATTTACAAATATACATCATATTATACATCACTTGTCGAGTGAGCAAATCTATATACACTTATGCAACTGAGTCATGCTTCCTTGAAGTCACTTATATTATACAGACATTTTTCTATAAGGTAGCTTCTCAGTTTTCTTTTAAACATGATCATGTTTGTTTCACTTTTTGATTTCCTCGGGTAGATAATTGAATAGTATTTTTCCTGCATGGATTGGGGCTTTGTCAATGATTTTTTATTTAGTTGATGGTAAGTGAAGGTTGTTCCTGTTCCGAGTGTTGTACTGGTGGGTATCGGAGTTCTTTACAAAGGTAGCAAAGTGATGTTCACGCATAAAGACTATAGTGTAATATATGTATTTGGAAGGGACGGTAAGGATCTCTAGCGATTTAAAATATTGTTTACACGATTGAGTTGGTTTTAGGTTTAGTATATACCGTATTGCCCTCTTTTGAAGCCTGAATATCTTTAGTGTTTATTTTGGTGCTGTTCCCCCAAATCACTATGCCATAATTGATATACGACTCAACTAGAGCATAATATGCTGATTTAAGTAAGTTCATATTACAGTAATGTTTTAGCTGTTTTATCACAAATATGCCCGAGCTTATCTTTTTAGCAATGTGGTCAATGTGGTCATTCCAGGTAAGGTTTTCGTCTATATATAATCCCAAAATTTGTGTTACCCTAACCTGTTCTAGCCTGTGTTCCCCTATAAGTATGTTTACTTCCCTACTTTGTTTGTTGCCAGGATTGAAAACCATAATATTTGTTTTACTTGAGTTTACTTTAAGGCAGTTGGATTCGAATTGCTGTACTACATTATTTGTTTCAACATATGTGTCTAACTCAAGCTCGTCGAATGCCTTATGAGACATGCTCAGGGTCGAGTCATCTGCGAACAGAGTAATCTCGCCCTTTAGTACTTTTTCTGGTATGTCATTTATACTAATGTTAAAGAACAGAGGTCCATTTACGGAACCTTGCGGTACACCGTGTTTCATAAATTGCGCCCTTGATCTGTATGTTTGCACTTGACCAAGCGCATTGACTTGCGCATTCTAAGTTCATAAACGTACAGTGTCCCGTAACAACATCCTTGTAAAGCTTGGCAAAATAGAATTTGCATCTATTAATTTAAACGTAATAGTAGTTCATCCAAATTCTTTTTTTCTAATTAATTTTAACGTAATGGTCATGCAAATTCTATTTTGCCAAGCTTTTCAAGGATATTGTTACGGGACACTGTACGTTTACTTTATGAATAAGAATGCGCAAATGTGGAAGGGTAGATGAGCTTGGCCCTTTTTTTAGATCTCATTTCTTTTGAGTGTGTAAGGTTTGGCTGTATTTTTACAAGTTTTTGTTATGTGTGGGATCTCACTAGGAAAACGCTTAAGTCCCGCCGCGTTGATGGATGAGCGTAATTTTTTTTAAACGATAAAGCGTAAAATTGTGATTTTTTTAATAGATCATTTTTCGATTACGCTCAAATTTTACACGAATATATAAACTCATAAAATTAAAGTTCTGTGAAAAAATCATTACAATCGGATAAAGCATGTAGGTTTTATTCGTCGAAGAATGTTTTAAAAATTTAAAAAATCGTAAAATTGCGATTTTCATAAGAAATAAATTTTCGATTGCGCTCAAATTTTACACGAATATATTAATTCATAAAATTAAGGTTATGTGAAAAAATAATTACAATCGGATAAAGCATGTAGATGTTATAAGTCGAAGAATTTTTTTAAAAATCGAAAAAAATCGTAAAATTGCGATTTTCATGAGAAATAATTTTTTGATCGATTTTTCCCCCCGTGCAGTTCTTCGTTCAGAGATTTCACAGACCTCCATAAAATTTCATCGCAATTGGAGTATTGGTTAAGCCGGAATCGTGTTCACAGACACACAAAAATACAAAAAAAAAAAAAGAAAGAAAGAAAAAAAAAAAAAAAAAACATTCCGGATTTTTTTCTCCAGTGTAGTGAAATGGAATCTTCGCTTCGCTCGCTACGCTCGCTACGCTCATCCAATTACTTTTTCAAGTTCCATTGCAAAATTATTTGTTAAAATATGATAATTTTATCAAAGTCGATTTAATTGCTATGGCATTAGCAATGCTTTATCCGATTGCAATGATTTTTCACAGAACCTTAATGTTATGAATTACTTCATTAGTGTGAAATTTGAGCGCACTCAAAAAATAATTTCTCATGAAAATAGTAATTTTTCGATTTTTTTGTTTGTTTTTTTACAATTCTTCGACTTATAACACCTACATGCGTTATCCGATTGTAATGATTTTTTTTACAGAACTTTAATGTTATGAATTATTATTTTGGTGTGAAATTTGAGCGCAATCGAAAAATAATTTCTCATGAAAATAGGAATTTTACGTTTTTTTCGTGAAAAAAAAAAAAAAATACGCTCATCCAACAACGCGTCTGCAAAATCGTTTGCGAAGCTTCCTAGTAATATTACCCTAAAACATCGATTAATTTCCTATGGTATTTAACCAATTTACAATAATGTAAACAATCAAGTGGCCCAAAGACTTGCTTGTTGAACAAAACACTGTATGCGATTAATTGTCAAGTACTATCGTTACCTGTTTTGATTGTATTCCTGTGGCTTAATTGGGTTTAAAACGTTATTTGAAAGCCTTCTAGCCAACTTTTTCAAGTTGTTCTTTCAAAAAGGGAATTACATCACTATACCTTAATGTACATGTTAAAATATGACAGTTGTAGGCCCCCCCCGTTTGGGTCAGCATCGCTGGGCATTTGAAACTGCCGAATTAGGATTAGTATTATAGTAGAATTTTTTTTTTTTTTTTTTATTTTTCTTTCTTTTGGAAAAAAATACAAAATACAACAATTTTCAGACTCCGCAAACTCTTACGCTAGCCTTGTCTGCAGAGTCTCTTTAACAACAGTAGTATTATTAGTAGTAGTAGTAGTAGTAGTAGTAGTAGTAGTAGTAGTAGTAGTAGTATATGATAGTATATAGTAGTATTCGTAGTAGTAGTAGTAGTAGTAGTAGTAGTAGGTAATATAAGTAGTAGTAGTAGTAGTAGACTAGTAGTAGTAATAGTAGTTTTTTTTTTTTTTTTTTTTTTTTTTTTTTTTTTTTTTTTGAATTGTTCTTTATTGGAAAAAATACAACACAATAATTTTTCAGACTCCGCAAAACTACTTACTACTTGTCTGCCAAGAGTCTCTTAACAACAAACATATATAGAACATATCTTCTGACTCTCATTTTGTCTCGTATACAATAAATTCAGATAACAAAAAATGAAACATTCTCAAACTAAGAGTAACACATAGTATACAATATTAGAACATTATACTCCCTATAACCACCCCACAAAGATAACGTAAAACTTAAAAAAAAAAACATATCATAGACAATAATATTCTTCCAATTATTTATCAAACGTCACCATGTCTTTTATTTTCCTCTGTCACCTCTTCTCTATTTTATATTTTCATTGTCAGTAAGTAGTTTCCGTCTTTAGGTACATAATCTTTCTTTCCTGACTCTCCATCAGTCGTTGTATCGGGGGGCGGTATTAAACGCTGATCGCTGTATTCTTGTATCGTATGATGTGGGCGGCACAGCTAAGTACTCTTTGTCAAAATAGTTGTATTCGTTAGTACATCATATTCATGTCGTATTTCATTTACAAAATTAAACCTCCAATTTACCATTTTATGTCATACTTGTGAGGATACCTGATCTTACCCATACGTTTCTGAAGTAACCAATATCTTGCACATATGTACCCGGATGTAGCAGCCCATGCTAGTAAGCCATACCTAATTATAGACCTCTACAAGAGCGTGAATAACACTTTAACACCCCCCTTGACATATTGCTTTACGAGGTTTTAATACTATTACAAAGCTGATCTAAGCCGATTACATATTTCTCATATGAAAACTCCAGTTTGAAATTGTGATCTTTATGACACCTAATCGTAAATTCTTTCCGTTTTCTAGGTATCTTTTACACATACAATTATCATTTTTGACAGTAATCCCCTTCCTTTTCTTTTCATGCAAACACCGTTTTCCATGAAACACAATTGCTATTTTCCTGATGGGACAACAAAGGGAGTGTGTATATAGATCACTTTGGTTTTCTTGAATTAATTTGTAGACCATTATCGTGATCCCCTCTCACAATTTGTAAAATCACGCTGCAATAGCTTTTATCAATTTCTAGATTTTGTGAATTTCTATCACCACGCTGTAATCTCACGTACAAAAATGCACAAGCAATTCTTTACTTCCTTTAACATGTCCTTTACCATAAATGATGTAAAGCAAAGGCCGCAGAATAGATCCCGGTGGAACTCACTGACGATGATTCAACATTTTTGCTTAGAACATTTTTGACTTCACAGCCATGCATCTGTTTTGAAAGATAATCTTGAAACCAGTCTATGATGGCCACCACGATACTCCCCCTTTTTATCCAAAGCATGCATCATCCGTTTGTGCAACAACGTATCGAAAGCTTTTACTGGACAATATCTATAAAAATTTTTAACACATTAAGGTTTTGTTTAAAACGCCCCCCTTTACAATATCTGCGAAATCATCAAGGTAATTTCCCTGTGCTTTTTCCTTTTTGGTACCCAAAGAGGAGAGGATATTGTTTTGTATCAATTTATGTTTAAAATCATTTAGGTTTAATTAGCAAATCTGGCACGTAACCGTTTCCATTATTGTTCTCATGACCGACAAAATATAATATGCCCTATAGTGTGGAGAAATCTTTGGGGATCACCATTTTTTGTAAACAGGTCTAACCAATCGAGCTGCTTTTAAATGGGAAGCGGACACCACCCGCACGAGAAGGACCGGTTCAAGAGATGTGCAATTACGGGCTAATACTTCCAGCACATAATTGCACGTCTTTCATTCGATTACCATCATGCACCGGGACTTTTTTTGCTATCAAACGCCTTTATAATCTTTCACGTCCTCTTGAACTTGCTCCTTTTCAAAGAGAGAGATTGCATCGCTCGACCACATCCGTGAATCAATGTTTTTTATTAGAACCATCATGTTTAATACTACTACACCGCATTAAAAACATCGGCGAACTCATATGCTATTTCATTCGAGGTATACTCAGTGCCCATATGTTTTGGATCTAACGTCATCTACAGAATTCGTGTTTTTCTTACCATTACAGGTATTATTTCCTCCATACTTTCCTCATATTTTGTTTACAGTTATCAGATTTAGTTTTCAGGTAACTCAAATTTTTACAGTATTTAATTTCTTATTTACTAAATTTCGATCAGCATGCTTATATTCATCTTTCATAAACAATGATTCAATTGAGTGATTCCCTTTTTATACATTTATATATCCCTTTTTCAACATATCATACTTAATTTCCTCGTAATCCAGGTTTGTTTATTCTTTTCCATGTTGTCCTTGCACGTCACGTTATTGTACTAGACTCCATATAAGGTATTAATTGCTGCACAAATCTTTTTCATACAATACATTTGGATAGAGACGTGCAATACTGCTCCCATTTACTTAAGTTTTCCTTCCCTTAACTTTTTTCATTTATAACTTTTTTTTCACTGTCACACGATCTCACTTCCAATGTTTTTACGACCTCCTCCACTTTACCGATTCCAAGCAATATTACGTAATGATCAAGATTGTTTGACTCCCCATTACAGCATACTACGTCATCACACTTACTATTTTACCCTAAACGAAACCATGGTCTATACACGTTTTTGTAATTCGGTCAAGCCTGCAATCCACCCCTAGTTTCATTTATAATACACCTCATCAAACATGACTAGCCATTCCAATTCATATACATTTTCTACTTGATTCGATGCAGTAGTAGTAGATGTTAGTAGTAGTAGTAGTAGTAGTAGTAGTATAGTCGTAGGTAACGTAGTAGTAGTAGTAGTAAGTAGAGTTTTTTTTTTTTTTTTTTTTTTGAATTTTCTTAATTTGGAAAAAATACAAAATCAGCAATTTCAGACTCCGCAAAACTACTTACTGTAGCTTGTCCCTGCAGAGTCTCTTTAAACAACAAACTTATAAACATATATCTCTGATCTTGCATTTTGTCGTGATACAATAACTTCCACGATTAACAAAAAATGAAAAACATTCTTAAACTACAGAGTAACACAATTATTATACAATATAAGAAACTTATACTAGCCATATAACCACCCCACCAAAGATTACATAACTTCAAAACAAAAACTAAGACCAATCATAGCAATCCTATTCATCCCTTTTTATTATCCTTCTTGTATTTTCTCTTCACACCTCATTCATAGATTTTTAATGTATTTTTAATTGTCAGGGGTAAGTATTTAAGAATTGTAGGTACAATAAGTTTTTTTCTTTCCATGATCTTCCATAATTGTTGTATCTGGTTGCCGGTATTAAAAATCTATCTCTTATTTCCCTTGTATCGTATGTATGTTGCGTCACAGCTAAGTATCTTTGGGTCAAAATGGTATATCGTTAGTATCGTATATTCATGTATTTCATTTACACACATTACCACCTACATTTCCCATTTGTAACTCATACTTGTGAGGATACATGAATCTTAAAATACGTTTCTGAATATTACCAATATCTTGCACATATTTGACCGGATGTAGCACCCCATGCTAGTAAGCCATACCTAATTATCACTCTACAAGACGTGATAGACCTTTTAAAACACCCCCCTTGACATATTGCTTAGAGGTTTTTAAATACTATACAAAGACTGATCTTAGCCGATTTACATATTTCTCAATATGAAACATCCATTTGCAATTGTGATCTATTATGAACCTAGTAGTAGTAGTAGTCGTAGTAGTAAGTAGTAGTAGTGAGATTCATAGTAGTAGTATGTAGTGTAGTAGTATAGTTAGTAGTAGTAGTAGTAGTAGTAGTAGTAAGTAGTAGTAGTGTAGTAGTAAGTAGTTAGTAAGTAGTAGTAGTAGTATAGTAGTAGTAGTAGTAGTAGTAGTAAGTAGTAGTATAGTAGTATACGTAGTATAGTAGTTTTTTATTTTTTATTTTAGAAACTTTTATTGATCAAAATTACAAATACAGAATTGACAAACCCCACAAAGCTACGCAGTAGCTGTCTGTTGGGGTAATTTTTATTACATTTTACACAACCTTTTGTAAAGTCTTGAACCTCTTTCGTATTGAAACAAAACAAAAAATTATTACATTTCATCAACAAAGTCTAACACACAAATCAAATATTAGTAATTCAAAGCTTCACATACAAAATACACATTAAGGTTTCTACGTATCATTTCTAATACCATTTCCGTCATTTGTTTTTTTATCACAAGCCCTCATTTTGTTTAGTTGCTTTAGGTCTTCCTGCAATTTAATTGAACAAGACGGCAACTAGTAGCTTTCTGTTGTTCTCCGTACACTGTTATAATGTCACTAGGTATCAATAATCGTAACTTATTTCTTGGTTGTTTTATGGTCATGATGAGTCACACTTTGTACTCTGATGATGAGAAGTAAATTAGTGACCGATAAAACTAAAATCAGTTTTGAAGCTGTTAAAAACTTCACTAGTTCTTTCTCCACAATTACCCTCCAATTGACCTTTGTAAATTTTCCACCTTTTTTTATGTAATAAGGCCGTAGCATGTCCCCCATGACAAATTCCGTATCGTATTAAAGATTCTGCCAGTGCATAATACCCCGTACCAAAAACGCTAGTACTTACATATTGTTTAACGAGACAGTAATACTGTACAGGTTGACCTTAATTGCCTGCTTAAACTTATTAATATGTTTGTCCCATTTAAAATTTCCATCAATTATCACTCCTAGAGTACTATGTGTTCGAATGTATTACTAACACTTTTGGCACCCGCATGAGTCATCATCACTCGAAACATAACCCTTTTTTCGGAGTTTCTGTGTAGCATGCATAATTATGGAAATAATGTTTAATTTTTTAACACTAGTGTCCAGGTGAATTAGTAAGGCCCTGACCTTTGTTTTTTTTATAATTGATAGTTTAGACCATTATCTGGGACCATCTAAAATATTCACAAGTCAATTTGAGTGCATTTTGTTTTACAATTTCAATACTCTATGAAATAGCAACAATTACAGTATCGTCGCCATAAAGAAAAAATAACAATCTTTGACCACTTTAAAACATGGCGTGGGGAAAACAGTTTGGTGCCCTGTGAGGAGCGTTGTGCTAGCCTTGCCATTACATAAACAAGTTATATAATGGACCTAAATGGAGCCTTGGGGCACACCAGATAACTTTTGTTTATTTACTAAAATATGTTGATAGTTAACAGTCACATCTCTTTCTGACAAAATAATTTCTAATATTCTAAGTAGTGTCCCTCGATTCCAATTTTCCTAAGATACATTCAACAGTCTACCTATGAATTAAGTGTCAAACCGCGGTTTATGAAAAGAGTCTAGAAAAATTACCCCCCCCCACATACTTGGGATGCCAATTTTTTATTGTAAGTTATTGCATTGACAACTAAGGTCGGGGAAAAATCAACTCCCTTCCGACTCCCTTGTGCTTTTTTTTTTTTGAAAACCCATATTGACGTCAGATCATTATATTTAACGTTTGTCATAGAGGAAGAAGTTGACTCATTCTAGATACGTGTTACCGTCATTTTTCTTTCACAACTTGAGGCAGTATCCAGGCCTCGGTCTATAATTGTTAAATGCCATATAATCACACCGTTCTTTGTAAATCGGTCGTGCCTCAAAATCGTATATTTTTTAAACCTCCGTGTATCATCTTGTATTTAAATATTTGATTACTAAATGGTGCAATAATTGGTACCTTATTTGATAGAATTTACTTTAATGTCCTCATTCTCCTCCTATCAATTGCCGGACCTTATTACTGTTTATATTGAGTATACTATCACTTATTGGTTTTGTTGGATAGCTTTTTTAAAGTACATAGATTGTAAGGCATTATCATCACAAGGCAGTGGCTGTCTCTGATTGCACATTCCAGTTGTTTTATAGCCTTCCACCTTCCCGAAAGGAATTACAAACATCAACTATATTATTAGCGTCAAGCTCTTCTCCATTACTTTGATATGACTTCGTCAGGAGCGATTGTTTTGCTTCTTACCAATAGCCAACAATTAATTGTTTTCCATGTTTCCTTCATGCTATCTTACACCTTAGCATAGCATTTTTAAAATTACTTTTCGCTTTATCAAGGTCTTTATTTATATATTTCCAGTTGCTTGTTATTACATATTTCTGTATTCAATATTGTTATTTGAGCGTTTCCATCTTCGAAAACCACTTTCCCTTTCTTTCATATTAATTGTTTAAATCCATAGTACCCAAGGTTTTCCATTCTATCTTCAAGTTATGGACTAACTCTTATTTTCCTCACGTCATTTCATAGACAAGGTTAAAAATTATCACTTATCTTGTATATAGCTCACATTGTCATCGCATTATTAATATACCCCAATCAACATTCTTAAAGCGTTTGTTCACCTTTCTATCATTTATGACTTTTGACTCAATTTTAATTTTCCAATGCATGATTACGTAAGAAGTGTTTGTTCAAATCCACTAGCATATTTATATAGTGGTCGGATATTTTTTGTTGCAAATTGCCGAAGTGGACCGTCTAAAGTTTGATCTTGCAAATCGCACATAGCTATGATCGTGCATGTTGCTGTAAACATTGAAGTCCTGCTCTCAACCCTTGTTTCACCGTATGTGGCACGCCTCATTCCATATTTTGACAGTTAGTGTCTCATATTTCCATACGCATTTGTATCCAGCAATTAAATTAATATCACCTAGGTATAATACGTTCAACGTTATCCCCAAACATCATGAAACAAAAAAGATCAATCTCTGTTCAAAGTCATTTAATGTTATTGCCTAGGGGGCAGTCTGTATATTGCAAATAAATAAGTTGTTTATTCCATCTATTGTATGGTTCCTTCCAAGCCTTCAAACGAATTAAAATGAGTTCTCACATTTAGAAAAATTGTGACCCATCTTTAACAGTAATACAATGACTCCTACCACCTCGTACATTATCGCGCAGCAGGAAACACACTATATCCGTCCAATAGAGTACAAATTTCATCTCATGTGTGACTTAATGTATTCGACTTCACTTAAGATATACTGAGTCTACTACTCAATTACGGTGCCATATATTCATCAGAATTCCACAACATGTTTTCTGAAAGACCGGATGTTAAAATAACACAAACAATTTATTTTGCAAACGCATTACCGGCGTATCATCAACATGTTGAGCTTAATTTCCTCTACGTAAGAACAAGTTTGTTTCCTCGAACTCGTCAGCCTATTGCGGGAGTTAAACGTCACAAACAAAATCACTCACATAGATAAAAGCTAACTGCTAAAGACCAACGATGGACCAGTGTTTCTAGGATCCCACGGGCAGCAATAGCGAATGACTTGGCTGTTTCCGTCTTTCCTAACCATAACTTTACCAAACTTAAACCACACGAACTTGTAACCTTTTCTTGGCGACGGATTTGGGCTTGCCCTAGTATAATTTTTGTAGTATGTGTTGGGTTCTCGTTGAAAAAGTTTCTTTCCTTGTTGTTTTTTGCCATTAGGCGCGTTTGTATTTTAACTTTTTAGTATTTTAAAAATTTATATTATAACTATTTTATTTAAAATATGTATAGTATATAGAGTAGTATAGAAGTAAGTAGTAGTAGTAGTATGTAGTAAAGTAGTAGTATTAGTGTAGTATAGTTAGTTTTTAGTGGTAGTAGTAGTATTTAGAAAGTAGTAGTGTGTAGTAAGTATAGTAGTATTAGTATGTAGTATAGATATAGAAGTGTGAGTAGTATATAGTAGTGTAGTAGAAAGTAGTAGTAATTTAGTATTTTTTTTAAAAAATTGTTTTTTATTTGGAAAAAAATAAAAAATACAAAAATTCCCGTAAACCTGTAAAATAGGAGATGTCTATGAAAACTTTTAAGGGCTGAAAACTTTGGAATTCAAAAAACCTACAAAGGATTACTAAGTGAATCAAAGTTTCATTGTGATGTATCGAACTGTTGGGGCGCATCTAAATTTTAGAAAAAATAAATACAAACACTACATGAAGTAGGGGGGGTCCAAAAAGTCGTACGTCTTACAAAAGGGGTACACGAAACCAAACCCTAAAACAGGGGCTAACCAAGGTAAACCGCAGCCCCACCCAGCAGAGTCAACAAGGAGGGGGTCCCCCAAAGCAGATTAAATCCCCACCCGGGGTCCCCCAATCTACATTTGCTGTCACGCTGGGGATACAACCATGTTTTCGCGAAAAAGTGCCCACATACGGAAAATTTGTAACCACTGCCAAAAGGGTAAATCTTTTCGCGTCGTGTGCAAAAAAAAAGGGGTAAAGTTTTTCCCGGGCGATTCTCAAGAAAAAAAACAACAAAAATTTCTGACAATAAAAATAGTTTCTTTGTAGGATCTTGTCTAGTGAGTAAAAAACACTTGAACAATTTTTGGCCAATCTTGGAGTAACCTAAAAAAAATCAATTTTAAAAAACTGCCGGGGCAGAATGTGTAATTCCTTCCAAAATATGCCCAAACTAGGGTTATTACAAAGTGACAGACACTAAATACCCTTCTGTCATATGGAAATTTTAAAATTTAAAGCCCAAAAGGGCAAAATTAGTTTTTTTGTTAAAGGCAAAAAAAGAGTCAAAAAATTAATTTTTTGTATAAAAACACAGATTCACTACCTATACTAGGATTTAAAGCATGTATAGAACAAACTTAATTTCCGTTTTGGGAACTGTCGCACAGCAATAAAATGCATTCGTCAAAGTGATGAAAAGCCATAAGTGTTTAGTGGAGAGTGTAAAGCTTCACCTAAAATTAAGGGGGTTAAAAAACTAGCCTTTCATGCACAAATCCTAAAAAGAAGAGTTGCGGGAAAATTAAAAAGATTTTTTCAGGGGTTAGGTAAATTTTCCTAAAGAGACAAAATAAACTAAAACCAAATTTGGGGGTTTAAAATACTCCACCAGACGTATGCCAAAATTTAAAAGCCCAGATGAAAGAACACTAGATAACTAGAAAACAAGGTATAATGAAAAAGTTGATACGCTACTGCTGGGGAAAAATTAGAAAATTGTAAAAAACCCACATGGGTCACTTAGGTTATGTCTAGCCTTTGAGTTAATGGGAAATAAACAAGTTTCATATATGTAACCAACTGCTGAAGATATAGCAAAAAATGGCCAAAAAATTTTTTTTTCTGTCCTTGATCTCAAGGGGGGGTTTTTTCAAATAAAATGCGCAAAAGCTCTAAGCTTTGCACTTCAGCACAGTTTTTGGGCCGCTATATTTTTCAAGCGTTTTCCCATTTGGTATTTCAAGTGCCCCTGAGGTTTTTTAAAAAAGAAAATAACTCTTTGGTGACTTTGCGGGTACCATCTTTTTTTGATGATTTGTTAATTTCGAAAGTTAAAAGTAAACGATAAAATCTTGTTTGAGTTTTGGGAAAGGGCAAGAACCCAATGTAAGTTTTAATAAAACAAAGTTTCAGTTCAAAGTAAGGGAAGTTCAATATGTTGGACATGTCATATCAAGAGGGTCTAAAAACGTAATAAAAAATCGATTAAGGCTAAAACAAAATGCCAACTCCCAATTAAAAAAAATTTTAATGAATTTCTGGGCAGGGTTTAAAAATACTTACCCCAAATTCATTCCTAACATGAGTCAGTCGACTAAACACTAACGTATCTACTTAAAAAACGTTGATTCCATTGGGATGAAAAATCATGACCAAGCACTGTCTGAGCTCAAATTAAACATGTAACGCACCCTACTAAGCTTTTATGATGCTTCCAAAACCCTTTAGCATTAAAAAACCCGATGCCTCTAAAGGGGATTGGTTTGTTGTTTGATGCAAAACAATCATCCAATCGCTTTGCTTCTCGAGCTTTAACAGACCAGAAGTTAATATCTCAAAAATTTAAAAAAAATTTCTGGGAAAAGTGTTTCGTGTGAGAAAATTATGAATAATATATGGTCGGTAAACGAAGTCCTCAACCACAAACCATTTGATCAAACCCCAAAAAAAATATTAATTTGACAACATGCGCCTCGCGTTGCTCCAAAGTTCTGCGCTATCAAATTTTTCTTCTTCCAGGAAAATTAATGTTCCTCGCGGGCACGTTGTCGAGAAACGATTTTAAAAGAAACCCGTAGCTTTTAGACCCAGAAAGGGGGGGTAGAGTCCATGTATCAGCAAATATTTTCCCGTATCCAAATGTAGAGTGCCTACAAGAAACCACTAAAGGGTACCAAAAAGTTGCAAAAACTAATTAGATTAAAATAAACGCAAAGGTTGGCCAGTTTTCAAACAAAGTGCCCGAAAATGTCAGAATTTTGACACAGAAAACATGACATTTCTGTAGATGAGGTCTATTTTGTTGAAATAAACTCATAGGGCCCGTTCCCAAAAAATAATTTTTAAATTTAAAGCTGAAAGCCATCAACATTGCAAAGTCAAAAAACAATGATTCGACCAAATTGTATTTGGGCCCGGGGAAACAAAGCGACATAAACAAACCTTCAAACTGTAGGATATGTGAACAACACGGGCTTTCAATAAAAAAAGCCTCTAATACCTCATCCTGTTCCAGAACGATGTTGGGGAAAAAGTGTGTTGGACTATTTTGATCTAAATCATAAAAAACATTTTTACTATTCTAGTAAGTGCTTGGGAAATTTACAGGTAGGTCAAAAACAGCAGCAAAATTTTCAGAAACTTAAATCTATATTTGCACGATTTGGGATACCCCAAAAAACATGCAGCAACATGCCTTCGCGAGCAAAGATTCAAAACATTTGCAAAGGGGTGGGGGGATAAAAATTAATCACTCTAGCCCCCACTATCCCCCCCCAAATCGAACGGGTTAGCTAACGCTCAGTTTAAAGGGGGTAAGAGCTGATTAAAAAAAAGGCAGAAATGGAAAAGATATCCATGAGCACTATTAAAATATAGAAACCTCCGTACAGGGGCTTTTTATTTCACCTGCTCAGCTATTTCTAAATAGACTTAAAGACTAAGCTGCCGGGAACATTTTCCCCTATTAGAGTCTTCTCTTCCCGTTAATGTAAGAAGGAGATAGAAAAAAGGCAAACTTCTAAACTGTTCCTGACCCAGGGGGAAAAGAGTAAAATCATTGTCCCCCGGACAAAAGTTTGCTTTAAAAAAAAGGAATGGAACCTGCCATTGTTTGATAAGCAAGTGCCTAGATCTATATAGTTAACCTCAAAAGGGTAGGGGTTAGGAGAAGAGAAATAGAAAAGATATTTTGAGTCAAGCATACCCTGGTAAAACAAATCTTTAAAGATCAGTACTTTGATGTTGATGACAATCACGCAGCCTCACTTTGAGCCAGAGATAGGGCCGGTCCCAAACCACAAAAAGGTACTCCCTAGGGGCCCGACTGCTATCAGGGGTCCCATAAATTTTAAAGATTTCTGTTTGTACGACTTCAAAGTATTCTTTAATAGTGTTAACATAGTAGACAGGGGATTTAGTTAATTAAAATAACTTTTTTTTTCAATAACAGTGTACTACTGTAAATTTTAAATTTAAAATTTTTAACATTATGTATCTGGGAGCTAAATCGAGGGGGGGTGTTGTGTATTTGGTGTTTTTATTAAAGCCATCAAGAGCTGCTCCCTGGCGGCCCTCTCTAGAAACCCCCCAGGCATCACGAGACGAGACGCAAAAGGCTGATGTAGAAACCAAATCATATTTTTCTGTCCAAGTAATTAATAAATAATACTGTTGTTAGAATCATATTCACGGGGAGACTACTTTATTATGTAATATAATAAACCCACGCGCAATATACAACAGTGACACCTCGAAATCACCCCAACTCTGCTTGCTGTATAAATAAGGTGCCTGAGTGTGTAGCGTACCGCGGGTTGGCTGCGGCGCCCTAACGGGCACCTAGATCAATCATCTTTTCAGATTCATGGAAAGGGTTGATTCTGGTTGGCTCTTTAATTTGAAATATAATAAGCTACTAGTAAACATTAAAACATGCACATTCAGTGAGATCAAAAGCCTACTCAGTAAACTTAAAACATGTCTTAATTATTTATGTAACTTATGTGATATTTGAATTTATAACAAAGCAAATTGGGAAGTCTCCTTCGTCTGGAATCGCAAAATAAATAGTGCCATTAAACGTAGATTTTGCTCTGCATTCTAAATATATCCACTTTTCCGCTGGGAAAAATTTATTTCATGATGTACATCACTTTAAAATATCGCAAAATTCAAAATATTTCTCGTGCGCTGGGAACGCCACCTGATTGGTCGGCCGTGATTCTACGTCACGATCAGGTAATACCGGCTGAGGCTCGCCGCGCGGAGGGTGCAGAAGTGTTTTGGATGTATTATTTATATCGTTTGAGACAATTATTAAGGTTGCACAGGAGTAGCTATAATATCGGTGCGATGCAGTGTCCCAGCATTTCAGTTAGAACTCGGCCCACAACTGTCATATCGGCATAATTTTTTTTTATTCTATTCACAATAAAATTTACTAGGACTTATGTTTTGTCGATTTTCGAAATTGAATATAATATGGTCTTATAAAAAATTGCGAACTTGGTCAATATTTTGAAAATTTACCTTCACTTTAGAGCTTTATAAAAAAATTACAAAAAAAATTATGGAAAAAGTACAAAACATAAGTTCTAATTTCAACATTTATCTTCAAAATAAAAAAAAATTATCAAAATCGTGTGTGTAGTTACCGCTAAACTACTGAACTACGAATGCATGTTTTGCCGCTATTTTAGGCCTTTTCAGCCCCAGCAAGTGGCGCACTCTGGCGATACGACTTTTTGAGTGACAGGGGGGTTATTTATGTTCGAAAAAACGATTTCATTGGCCATGAGTAAAATTGTTTAACTAATGCAGAACACCACACAATGCATATGCCTATAAAACGTATTTGTTATACAACACGGTAACAGTATAAGACATATTGAGATGTGTGCAAGGTTTTGCTTCAATCAACAGGTTAATATTAATTTTGTTAAGATGAGCCCAATGAGAACACGTACATAGCAAAATCATAATAGGTCATAGGCCTACATATCTTCGATGAAAAGCAATGCTAAAATATGGTAGTATGATTTACAATGGCCATCTGTTCATAATTAGATCACGCCGCACACATGATGTGAAAATATAGTTACTTTAAAGAATGTATCGCAATCTTTGTGAATATGGTACTAAACAAATTATAACTATTTGAAGATTCGAATTGAAAATACCTCGTTTTGGCTCGAACCCGGATCATTTGGTTCTATAGGAGCGTTTCTTTATTAGTCTATTGGATGAGCCACGTCACAAACAACTCGTTTTGTTATGCGCAGAGCGCAAGGCAATCTAAAAATGTAAATATTGTTCCGTGGTGGTATAATATGTAATTGTTATTATTTAATACAATCCAGAAATTAAAAAAAGTTCGCCCCGACCGGGACTCGAACCACGGATCTCCCACATTCCAGGTGAGCGGCTTAACCCCTAGACCACCACGAAACACAATAAACACTTTTTTAATTCTGGATTGTATTAAATAATAACAATTACACCTACGGCAGTGTTTCCCGATTAACCAAATCGAAAAATAATATGATATGTTTATTTGTAACAAGTCATTTATAATCGATTTAAAGTTCCTGAGTTTTAGCCTTTGATAACGGTAACATAATATAGAAATTGTATCAACTGAGGATAGAACCCCAGTCTTCCGCTGTCTGAGCTGATGCTCCAACCAACTGAGATTTGGATATGGCGTTATTAATTCGGTCTACTAGGTACTTCTATTTTATTATTGGTGTGTGATAGCGTTGATTTAATCAATAATCATAGACAAACAGTGAAAACAGTGCGGGACTGTGTGCATACCCAGAAATAATCAAATCTATAATAAAGAACTACATCTAGGCTATAAATTAAAATCCGTACACTGTACAAGCAGTATTCGCATTTACTTATTCACTGACCGCATTATTTCTAGATTTAGAAAAGCAATGATCGCTGCGTCACAGATCACAGATAAATCACAGATAAACGCATTGAATCAATAGTCCCTCCTCCCCACGACTCGAGCCCAAATCTCGCCGATGAGACTGTCCCAAGGCCGTGCATCGCGCGTTTCACTCCCGACGTGTGTAAATGACAAATCATTGCTTACATTTTTGCGTATTTTCCAATCACTCACAAATTATTAAGTGTTTATAATGTTAGTTGTGTCATGCAATTATACATAGCAAATTCTGTAACAACCATAATAAGAACAACAAACTCTGTCTGTTCTGTAGTTTTAATACATATTATCTATTCAGCCTAGATTCTAGAAGAAACAGACAAAGACAACGTAAAATATTTGGATCTGAATATGAAAACTTGAAAATACAAATTTTTGACTGCTCTCTTGAACTCATTGAAATGTGTTCCACTCCACTATACGTCATGCAGTGGCGGGTTGTGCATTGCAGGGCGTTGATTATGTACTATACAGAATTTCACTTGTTCGAGCCCTCATCACGTAATGTATATGAGAGCAAACTTTAGGCTTTTACTACATTGACCTTGTGAGTGGTGTTGTTAACCTTTGGAAATAAAGTTACATATTATTGTCATTCTTCAAAAGTAGTCCATTCAGATATTATTAGATAAAAATCTCTAAAAGAAAATATACATTAAAAAAACGAATTCCGAAACAGAAAATGTGATGCTCCATTTCAGTAAATTTTAACCTAATTTTTTATGTAATAACGAAACATACAGGCAAACATATTCGTTTTACCAAGGCAAGGTGGCTGTCGAATTGTATAAGTGGATGTGCTTATTTACTACGGAAATTCTGGGATTAATATTTTCCTCACTTTGGTTTTACCCCCCCCCCCCTGCCCCGCTCCCCAGGTTCCTACGCCTCTGTAATAGTGCGTGCAAATTTATTATGACGAGCAATATGCAACGATGCGGTCACGGGGCAAAGTAAATTTATGTATTTATAGCGTAGAAGTTTAGATAATAATGACGTAGAATCAATTAAAATAAAGCAACACCCTCCCAACACTTGGTTTTCAAAACACATAAAATGGAGCATCATATAAATAATCTATGTGCTTTTTAAGAAATCAATCCAGAAATAAAAAAATCCTTCCCAGCGAGATACCGTAACGCGGTCTCCCGATTGCCGGTCGAGTGCTTTACCCCTAAGCTACCGAGACGGTTAACTTCATAACATCCAGGTTGTTGGTACATTGTATGGATCTGAATAGATTTCTGGATTGATTTCTGTAAAATTGATTACACCTACAGGAGTGTTTCCAATTGAGAAATAAACCCTCGCTCATGACATTCTAAATCGTGTTTAGATGGTCAGTTCAAAGGCAGCAGAATCGTCACAGTACTGTTCCTTTCTATTCAGATCTACAATGCACCAACAATCCAGATATGTTGAAGTAAACCGTTCCGGTAGCTTAGGGGAAAAGCATTCAACCGGCAATCGGGAGTCCCAGGGTTCGACACCCCACTAGGATGGATTTTTTTATTTGTGTTTACATACATTTGTTGTATAGATTGTTGTTTAGTTTCTACAGTTAAATTTATATAAAACCTTGATTTCAACGACTTCCAGGTAACTTTTTCAGCTTTTTGTTTCAAATTGCACCATATCACTATTACGTGCATTTTAAATTTGAACGTTGTAGAGTGTAGACCTACCCGTCTGGTGTCGAATTAGGGTCTATTAGTTTGTTATAGTAGCCCGAGTGTTAGCACACCGCTGCTTGGCTGCGCGGCGCCCTGACGGGCACCTAGATAACACCCGGAAAGTATTTTGAGCGAGTTTCAACCCCCCTTTTTTTACCCAGAAACAATGTGCATACCCCCACTTGATTATGACAGTTTTCTATCATGTATTATGTTTCTTGACAGCTGGGTGATATTTCGAAAACACCCCAACGCTGCTAGTTTTATGAGGTGCCCGAGTGTACTAGTGCTCGGCTTGACTGTGGTTCCCTAACGAGCACCAATAATAATTGTATGTGAACAAACAACGGTCAATCGGTCATTACAAGTTTTCTGCCTAATTGACCCCAACCAATGTTCATTATCCATAACTTTGCATTGTTTTAGTTTGTTTGCGACCTGAACAACCTGTGGTGTGGCTTATCCTTAGTTTCGATTAATTTGATTCATTGTTGTAGTCGAGTGTTGCTATTATAGTAGCCTAAACATTCTCGCCATTGACGTATTTTTTTTCCTTGTGTCCATATGGTCCATATCTACTGTCTGTGTCAACTGTCAGGCCATCCGTTTTATTTCCTTCTTTGAGACTATGACTCAGCGGTCTGCGCGGCATACATACGCCAGAGAACTGCATCAAAGACATCGCGAATGATTGCGCGGTGTGGAGCAGGGGAGACACCCACTCCATGACCTGCTCAATGGAAGTGCGTAATGTGTGAAGCGAAGACTCAATTTGACGAGTGGAGAAGAAAGATTGACTGTTATTTTTTTCTGTGTTTATGTAGGCTATGTTTGTTTGATTCTTTGCTTTTTACCAGTCACGAATCGTGGGGAATCCCAAGCGGGGAGAATTTTACGATAATTGTTAAATGTGCATATAAATCTATCTATATTATGTGGAAGTTATTATAGTACAGGCAAATTAGACTTTGACCCGGACATTTAATGTTCCTCAAATATTATTGCGGGAATACGTTCAGGGGATGTCCCTGAACAAAAAACTCAAGTTCCCAAAAAATCCCACTTGGGGAAAATCCGCCATCTTGAAAAAACTCCGCCATGTTGTATTTTGCAGATTGTTTGCTCTCACAGGTGATCCAAGTGACCAAATGACTTGATTTTTTTTCCATTGTTATTATTTGCAACACCTTTTGATAGAAATAATTAATTGTCATGGGAAAAAATCCGCCATCTTGAAAAAATTCAACCATTTGAATTTTGTTTTTTCTGCTATAGCAGGCGTTTTAAGTGACCAAAAGACATAACATAATTTCCTCTGTTATTATTTACAACTCCTATTGATAGAAATAATTAAATGTAAATCTGCCCTCCTTCATAATAACCAGAATTTTTACTATATTGAAAAATCAATGCCACAAAAATAGCAACCAGCACGTTAAATGTTATTTTTGCAGTTACACGTTGCCAACTAATTAAAAACGTTAATATAATAATGAAACTTTTAGAGCAGTAAAGCCTAAAGGCTAATAATGTTTTGATTTAATTGGACTGTACACTGCACTTGAAAATAAAGTAAACTAAGTGAAACAATATTTCAACAACTATTCAGTTGTCTTCAATGGGTATAATGACATTTGACAAAATAAATCATTACATTAATTAAAAATGTATTGCGAGTATCAAGTTGTTTCAATTAAATGTTTCATAGAACATCACTTACTTAGTGGTTTCCCTTGAATTCACCATCATTCAGCAGTCATCGTTGCTCCATCGAAATGTCATACCAAGAGTTTTACAAAAAAAGAATTTACTGCTGTTCCTAAAACACTTTTATCGCATTCCTTGTACTGTCACGTAAGTTACTAAACCATCCCCTTTACAAATTTGTTCTTGAAATGAATTTAGCCGACGACGCCTCCTGACTGGTGACGTAAGACTCTCGCCATGACTATCACTATCATTATCAATTACACTGTCAAACTAATTTTGTGACATCCAACGTCTACAACGTTTTCGTCGTCTTCTAAAGTGGGAGTGCAGTTGAATCAACCATATCCCGTGCAGAAGTCACACATGCTGGAGCAAGTTAGTCCATTTTTTGGCATCTACAATTTAGGCGCTCACATCCCGTTTTACAGTTGCATGATACAATTCTGAGTAGTTCATCTGATTCTGGAGCCTTAAGTGTTGGGATTGGCGTCAGTTGTCCATTCGCAAGTTTCCACTCCCAATCAGTAGGATTGAGGGGAACCCCTATCCATTTAACAACGACATCTGCTGAAGATGATCCATGGCATCGCCGGACATGCTTCGTGTCTTTTGTCGACGGCTTCTGGTAGCCGTCAAATACCACCATGGTTTGAGCTTTAGTTTAGTTTTTTTTTTTTTTAGCTATAGTGACGTTTTACATACGACACATACTGTTGACATATCTGCCTGTATGTAGAGTGTCGTATCCACACAACACGGCGCAACAAGAAACCCCCGTCGATGGCGAATGTGGCGATGCTTCATTTGGGGGAAGGTCTTGTTCAGCTGGAGCAATTTCTTGCAGAGGGTGGACTTCGTCCCCTTGTTTAAAGAGAATTCATCAAAAAGTGTAGGTGGTTTTGCTGCCAGTTTGCAAGCTCCTCGTCAGTCCGGACGATGCACAACATTCAGTGGAAGAGCTGCGTAGGATTGATGTGGACTACATCATTGCGGACCTGGATACCATTTAAGACGGTTGCCATAAATTTAACCTTCGCTTGCATTTTCAGGTAAATTTGACTGAACGGTTTCTCAACCATTGCCTTCATGGCTCCACATCTCTAGCACAGTCGAAATTGACACTTGTCTGTTGCCACCACATCGTTTGAAAGAGACACAAGCAGAGGTGAGACGCGCTGGAAGGGGCTGTGGAGATGTAGCCACTCTTGCATTTTTGTGGTGTCTTGGTGTCTCGTCTTTGACGGGACATGCGCATCTCGATGTGCTGTTCGGATGTGGCTAGGAAGACTCCACAGAACTCTTCCAAAAGATGCTTTGTCGATGCTGGCAAATTAAATGCACCCATTTGGCAACGGTCGCTTCAGAAAGACCTCGGCCATGGGTAAAGCCGCCAGGAGCCAATCGTAACTAAGTGTGACAGTGAAAATGATAACGATGGCAAGAGTATTATGTCGCCAATTAAGAGGCGTCGACGGCTCAATTAATTTCAAGGACAAATGGGTGGGGGGTTAATATTTTACTTAATACTACAAGGAACGCGATAAAAATGTTTAAGGAACAGCAGTTATTTATTTTTCTGTAAAACTCTTGGTATGACATTTCGATGGAACAACGGTGACTGCTGAATGATGGTGAATTCAAGGGAAACCACTAAGTAGGTGATGTTCTATGAAACATTTAATTGAAACTACTTGATACTCACAATAAGTTTTTAATTACTACATTTCTTGGTTGGAAACTTTTAACTGCAAAAATAACATTGAACTTGCTGGTTGCTATTTTTGTCGCAATGATTTGCAATATAGTATAAATTCTGGTTATTATGAAGGATGGCAGATGAAATTTTATTATTTCTTCAATAGGGGTTGTAAATAATAACAGGAAATTATGTTATGTATTTAGGTCACTTGAATCGCCTGCTATAGCAGAAAAAAACAAAAATTTTAAATGGTGGAATTTTTTTCAAGATGGCGGATTTTTTCCTATGACAATTAATTATTTCAATCAATAAGGGTTGCAAATAATAACAAGAAAAAAAAATCAAGTCATTTGGTCACTTGGATCACCTGTTAGAGCAAACAATCTGCGAAATATAACATGGCGGAGTTTTTTCAAGATGGCGGATTTTCCCCAAGTGGGATTTTTTGGGAACTTAAGTTTTTTGATCAGGGACATCCCCTGAGCATATTCCAGCAATAATATTTGAGGAACATTAAATGTCTGGGTTTTGCCCAAAAATTGTCTAACTGGCCTGTACTATTAGGGTTTGGGACGAGTTCATAGAATACATGATTATAATATACTATAGGATTTCACCTATGTTTATCAGTTCATGGTTTGATAAAACTCTCAAGAGAGATGTATAAAATAAATATCCTGTAACGTAATCTGTGAATAATGTGAATTATTTCGAGGAGTTGCCGAGTCGCTGAAGTTATCGCGACGTGCGGCGCAACGTGCACTCATGTGTTGATGATTGCATCTGAACTGTTAGTAATATCATTACCATTTACCAACTTGTGCAAGAATGTCAATAAAAAACTTATTCAACGATAGTCATACCTAATTGCAAAGAATTATCCTTAAAATTTATAACGGGACATAAGACCACGAGCAATTTTTTGAAAATGCGTATTTTTGAAGTGGTTTTTATGTATTAGCTGTACGAAAAAAGAATGAATAGATGATTTTACAGAATATGATATTTAAGCTGGTATTTTTTTTCGGGGGGGGGGGGGGGCAAGGCACTGGTCTTAATTACACCAGAAGGTGGATTTGCACGATCGCCCAAATTAAATGGATACATCATGCATAAAATGGTACTTCAGTAACTAACTCAATAAACGTCTACAATTGAGTGATAAAATGAATACTTACAAAGCAATTTAAACATACAACCCTTTGTTCAAATGCAGTTGCCAGGTATCTCATGAAGTCTTTCAGCAACGTTTTTTTACATTACATGCCGGTACGGCGGTACTGGTACCGGGTACCTATTACGGACGTGGGTTTGAATCCACTTAGTTTTTAGTCCGGAAGTTTTATGAATCTTTCTTCATTCACAGCATACAATTACCATTTTGGTATTTCCTGATAATGTACATGATTAGTTTTTACCTTTAATATAATATATGAGACTGAACAAAATATGGTTTGATGTTATTAACTCAGCCACCCTACCCTCCTAGAACAGCTAACATCATCTTGTTCTAACTCGTTCGACGAGTGAGCCCGAGCCGAGTAGCTGCGTGTGTGAACGATCTGGCGCTACGCTGACTGAGACGCGCGCTTTCGGAGCTTCTGCAGTACATTGTGTAGTCACAGCCACACGAGGCAACTGCGACTGTGTATTGGACGGCTCATTTTCGAATATTTTGAGCGTCACTTGTAAAGTCCCACCTCCAGGGCCTCTCTCAAGCTTCTCCTTCCACCAACATAGGCCACTATACCCAGGTCCTGTCCCACCTTAAATATAAAACTTGCTCTACTTGAAGCTCCTGCATGTTCTACATATTTTGTACTTGTTTGACATTCATAACAACGCAGTTATACAGTTCATAACGTGATCCAAGTGAATTTTGTGAAACATATAACTAAAAAAATCGTCTAGTGAAGGCTTATTGAGGCACTTGATCATAAGCTAAAAATTGTTTGCTAAGACTTTACTGTAGGCCTACTTATTTTTCTAAGTTGTGTAATTTATTTACTCAACAACTACAAAATATACAATATGCAGGCATACGGCCTACACAAAGTGGCTATAATTATTATTTCTTATTACTAGGTACCGTATCTAGCAAGGTGACATTTTTTACTTTTCACCAATGAATATTTTAATACAGACAGAGCATAAGAATTTTGCAAATATTCCAATGTTGTGGCAGTTGCTTTGAAGCTTTGCAAACTTTTGTTTTGTGGATAAACTAAAACACATTAAAATGTACCGGACAGATTTGATTGCATTTTTCTTCTACTCACGTAAAAAACAAAATAAGACAGAAGCGATTTTACAAAATACAAGCCAAACGAAAATAATCACTAGGCCCTAATAATTATTCATACATATAATTATGATGACTTCAGACCTACACATAATTTAAATAATATTAAACGTTTACGTGGTTGCGCGAAAACAATTGAGTTACCTAATTATGAATGAGTTAAATTCGTTGTAAAAATGTTCCATAAAGAAGTGTCATTAAGACCCGTGTTGTATAAACATACAAAAATTATAATTACCCTTTAAAAATGCTTCAGCTGCCTTTAAGATGTATAAACACGTTTAAATCACAGTGGTAACTTAATTACTAATTAGTGGTAACCTAAACCAGCTGTGTATACTATAACCAACCAACCAGGCCAAAATTATATAATGTTGAAAGGAATGTTGCTAACGGGGGTTTGGCTTGTGTGTCGCTGTGACCCGTTGGCATTCACAATAACGAAGGCCTAATGCCACTATTATTACACGCAAAATATCATCATTTATAGTCTTATAGATATTATTATGCTAGTGCAGACGAACGAACGAACAGTCAACACTGTTGGTGATAAAAGCATTACCCTATACATTTGCTACGCTTTCCGTGATTATTTAATGCGGCCGGTTAATTTCATATTGTCCGGATTATTTGTTCCATATTTTTAATTTTCTCAATATCACATTTCTTGTGGATACCGTGATGACTGAAGAATCGAAATAATTAATATGCGTCTGTTATATTATTTTGTGTGCTTTTGGTATGAATTGTCTTATTTTATGCAGATGGTTCACTAATTTATTTTATTGTTTGTACACTTTGCAATGTAGGCCTATGTTAGAAACAAACAAATATCATCATAAGCTATACTATACATAACACTAACAGTGTATGAGTGGGGCACGTAGAACAGAATCAAGCACCCTAGTAAATCATTAGGCCTAACAAAACGATTTTGTTTATTTTTAATTTTTATAACATTAATTTTGCAGTAGGCCTACGGGTACTGCTGGCAAAGATTAGTCATGTGGTGGTTCAATCTTTGCTGCTGGTATGGATTAAGATTTTTAAATTGATTTAAGTTGAATATTTGGTTTTATCCATAAATAAATATATATTTTAACAGAGCTTCTTGGTTATATTCAATTCCCCAGTAGTTCTACAAACTCAATGGGAGTAGGCCTAGCCATATGAATACAGTTTCCACGATTTTTAATAAGCATAGAAAATAGAATAAAACATAAAACCAGTCTGAATAAAATGTTAATTTCAAATACGCGAATCATGTGGAACAATCACTGGCGCCGTTTGAGAAAACGATGTTTATATGGGCTGCACTTGGGCTTGTTGTCCGCCCTCTCGTGCGATTACCGGATCGTGACGTACGCGGGCAGGCAGCCGGCAGCCAGGCGTTTTGGCGCGCATTCAAACGTGCAAAACTTTGACTGGTGAAAAAACCCTTAAAAATTAGGATAGAATTAGAAAAAAACATGTTAACGTTATTTTTAGACAATGAAGAATTAGAAAAAAATTAGAAAAAAGTTAAGGAGACTTCCCTATTGCTAATAAAATAATATTATTAATTTAGGAAACACATACTCGGCAATGCAAAATATAACGCCTTATGATCATGTGAACTTTGCTCTAGACTTCATAGTACTGAGAGGGCGGATGTTTCAGATTTTGTGACAAGAAATCCTACATCAAACAATCAGCCTTTATACGGACGGTTGGAAGAGCTCAGGCGAACTTTTTTTAAAATTTTAAATATACATTGAAACAGTCGATTGATCTCCACATTATATCGCGATCAGACCATATTTCAACATTTCAAATAATTGATTCAAGAATCACAAGATTCTCACGGTTCCATGCATTTTTTAAAACTATTACTCACACTAAAGCCAACATTCATCAGTCCATATCAAACACATACATTCATTCCTACAACACCAGGTCAAAACACGATATCCATCCATGTTCTCCCAAAGAAACTGTCACTCTCAAACACATTCATTCATTCCTACAACACCAGGTCAAAACACGATATCCATCCATGTTCTCCCAAAGAAACTGTCACTCTCAAACACATACATTCATTTCTACAACACCAGGTCAAAACACGATATCCATCCATGTTCTCCCAAAGAAACTGTCACTCTCAAACACATACATTCATTCCTACAACACCAGGTCAAAACACGATATCCATCCATGTTCTTCCAAAGAAACTGTCACTCTCAAACAAAAGTCCCACAACAGTGGCATCCATCTGTACAATCTCCTCACAAATAATCTTAAAGCCGAAACCAATATTATTTGTTATCTTTCTTTGTTGTGGTACTTTGCAGAGTACTGTTGCAAATAAATACAATAAATAGCAAACAAATTGAAATTGTTCACATTCCTTATCCCACACTCATTTTACTCTGTTAGAAAATTGAAGACCCTAAGGGGATATTTCACTGAAAATGTTTGAAAAACCAGCAATTTTGTATTATTGTCTTTTTAATTATTTATTAAGTTTACTTTTTTATTTATTTACTATATAAATTTCTTTATTGCTAATAAAATGTAAAATGTAAGTAAATGTAAGGTTATTTCATTTAACAGAGCTAAGAAAAAAGCGGAAATAAATTATAAGTTGTGTGGTAAAACACTAGATATTGTCATCAAGTACAAATACTTGGGAATGTTCTTGGATAACAATTTAGATTGGGGACAACATGTTGAACATATAAGTAAAAAATCAATAAATTCTCTAAATTTTGTAATGAGGCAGCTAAAAGGAGTTCACGTAGAAATAAAAGCTAAAGCATATAAATCTCTAATAAGACCAATTTTGGAATATGGAAGTGCGATATGGGACCCTTATAAGGATAAACATATAAAAGCATTAGACAAGGTTCAGCGATTAGCAGCAAGGAGAGTAACTGGAAAAGTAAAGAGGTGGAGATGGATAACTGATTCTAAGGGAAGGAGGATAAGAACTTATGATATAGTGTTACTAAAATGATAGAAGATTTAGGGTGGGATTCTCTGAAGATGAGAAGAAGGAGAAACAGACTGTGTAACTTTCGTGCTACGAAAGGAATGGAGGGATGGAATGAGATTAGTGGAAAAATTGTAAAAGGATTTTACAAAGGGAGGAAAGACCATAACTGGAAGTTAGAATGTAATGGGTCAAAGAAGGATGTTGGGAGGTGGTCATTTCTCAACAGAACAATTGTGGAATGGAATAAATTGCCAGCTGCAGCTGTTGAGAAATCCAAAGTGAAAAGTTTCAGAAAATGTTTGGAGGAAGTAGATAAAGAATAATATTTGTTAGGTCATTGTTTGTTAATTTTGATATTGTAATTAATTGTTAATTTAAAAAAAAATTATGTTAAGGATGTTTGGAAGAGGTATACATAGAATACCATTTATGATGTTTAACGTGTTGATACTGTAATTAATTGTTAATTTTAAAAGAAAATTGTTGAGCTAAGATAAAAATGTTGAATAGCCTACTTGCCACCATGTATAATACATATTTGCAAGGTATACAAAAAATAAATAAAATAAATAGTTTTTTTGATACGCGCTGCATGCTATATTGCATGGGAAAATGGCTTACCGGTATTGATATTAGGCCTAATCTAAGGCTGTATAGAGTGTTATTCATAACTATTTTAGTAAATTTTAAAGAAGCCAAGATTAACACGTTATAAAGAACCAGTGAAATTATGTAAAACTAGGAAGCTTGGCAAATGCTTTTTCAGGCGCGTTGTTGACGAGCGTAATTTTTTTAAACGAAAAAAAGCGTAAAATTGCGATTTCCATGAGAAATTTTTTTCGATTACGCTCAAATTTCACACCAATATATAAATTCATAAAATTAAGATTCTGTAAAAAAAATCATTGCAATCGGATAAAGCATGTAGGTCAAAGTCGAAAAAATGTAAAAAAAAAAAACAAACGTAAAATTACGATTTTTATGAGAAATTATTTTTCGATTGCACTCAAATTTCTCACCAATATAAAAATTCACAAAATTAAGGTTCTGTGAAAAAATCATTACAATCGGATGAAGCATGTAGGTGTTGTAAGTCGAAGAAATGTTTTAAAAATCGAAAAAAAATCGTAAAATTGCGATTTTCATAAGAAATAAATGTTTGATTTGATGTTTGACACGAATATATTAATTCGCAAAATTAAGGTTATGTGAAAAATTCATCACATTCAAATAAAGAATGTAGTTGTTATAAGTCGAAGAAAGTTTTTAAAAATCGAAAAAAATCGTAAAATAGCGATTTTCAAGAGAAATAATTTTTCGATTTCGCTCAAAAATAGGCAGTTCTAAGTTCAAAGATTTCGAAGGCCTCCAGAAAATTTCATCGCAATTGGAGTATCGGTTTAGCCAGAATCGTGCTAACAGACACACAAAAATACGAAAAGAAAGGGGAAAAAACATTCCGGATTTTTTTCTCCAGGGTAATGAAATAGAATCTTCGCTTCGCTCGCTACGCTCATTCAATAAATGAACTGAATACAGTGTTACACTCAAATTTACGAAAAAAAAACAACATAAACAAGGAAGCTTTGCAAACGCTTTTTCAGGCGCGTTGTTGGATGAGCGTAATTTTTTAAAAACAAAAAAAAGCGTAGAATTGCGATTTTCATGAGAAATAATTTCTCGATAACGCTCAAATTTCACACGAATATATTCATTCATAAAATTAAGGTTCTGTGAAAAATTCATTACAATCGGATAAAGCATGTCGGTATTATTAGTCTAAAAAATTTTAAAATCGAAAAAAATTGTAAAATTGCGATTATCTGAGAAATAATTTTTCGATTCCGCTCAAATTTCACACGAATATATCAAATCATAAAATGAAGATTCTGTAAAAAAATCATCACAATCGAATAAAGCATGTAGGTGTTATAAGTCGAAGAAATTTTTTAAAAATCGAAAAAAATCGTAAAACTGCGATTTTCATAAGAAATAATTTTTCGATTAGGTACGCTCAAATTTCACGCGAATATATAAATTCATAAAATTAAGGTTCTGTTAAAAAATCATTACAATCGAATAAAGCATGTAGATGCTGTAAGTCGAAGAATTTTTTTAAAAATTGAAATAAATCGTAAAATTGCGATTTTTATGAGAAATAATTTTTCGATTGCGCTCAAAAACGTGGCAGTTTAGAGATTTCGAAGGCCTCTAGAAAATTTTATCGCAATTAGAGTATCGGTTTAGCCGGAATCGTGTTAAAAGACACAGAAAAATACAAAAAGAAAAGGAAAAAAAGGAAAAAAAAAGAAAAATACATTCCGGTTTTTTTTCCAGTGTAGT
The DNA here is from genome assembly GCA_024449915.1 of Sweltsa coloradensis. Lineage (NCBI taxonomy): Eukaryota > Metazoa > Arthropoda > Insecta > Plecoptera > Chloroperlidae > Sweltsa > Sweltsa coloradensis. The sequence goes on from JAMZAV010000535.1 coordinate 334,773, forward strand.
GAAATGGAAATTTCGCTTCGCTCGCTACGCCCATCCAATAAACATGCTATTATCTCAAAACTTTTATTCTAGCACATTTGCTAACTTTTTTCCCTACTTCTTCTACATTTTTTTAAGATAAAAGGATTACTTCTTTTTTAATATGCTCACAAGTCTTATTCTGACAAATTCACCAGACACTTTTGATGAGATTTTTAGTTTTTTAGTTAAAATGTGTGAAATATAGATTTTTGGAAGAGCGAAACGAAGATTCCATTTCACTACAGTGGAGAAAAAAATCCGGAAATTTTTTCTTTCTTCTTTTATATATTTTTGTCTGTCTTTTAACACGATTCCGGCTAAACCGATACTCTTATTGCGATGCAATTTTCTAAAGGCCTTCGAAATCTCTGAACTTAGAACTGCCACTTTTTTTTTAGCACAATCGAAAAATATTTCTCGTGAAAATCGCAATTTTACGTTTTTTTAAATTTAATAACATTTCTTCGACTTATAACACCTACAAACTTTTTCCGATTGTAATAATTTTTTCACAGAATCATTTTTTTATTAATTATTATATTTGTGTGAAATTTGAGCGTAATCGAAAAATTATTTGTCATGAAAACCGCAATTTTACGAATTTTTGCGATTTTTTAAAATTTCTTTTACTTATAACACCTACATGCTTTTTTTGATTGTAAAGATTTTTGCACAGAACAATATATTTATGAATTTATATATTCGTTTGAAATTTGAACGTAATCGAAAATTATTTCTTGTAAAAATCGCAATTTTACGCTTTTTTCGTTTTTAAAAAATTACGTTCATCCAACAAGAACAACGCGCCTGAAAAAGCGTTTGCGAAGCTTCCTAGTTACAAAAAACATACATTTTTGGATGAGCGTAGCGAGCGTAGTGAGCGAAGCGAAGATTCCATTCTATACACTGGAGAAAAAAATCCGGAATGTTTACTTATTTATTTATTTATTTATTTATATAAGAGTCTCGTACAGCACAAGTACCATTTTACATAGACAATCCTAAAAAATATATAAATAAGTAAAAATTAAAATTACAATTAATAAACCTACAAATTAACAAACAATTAAAAATATTAATTAACAATAAACAAATATATCAAAATTATTATTATTATTTTAAAAATAATATTTTATTATTATTTGTATTATTGTGTGTCTGTTAACACGATTCCGGCTAAACCGATACTCCAATTGCGATGAAATTGTCCGGAGACCTTCGAAATCTCTGAACTTAGTTAGAACTGCCACGTTTTTGAGCTCAATCGAAAAATTATTTCTCATGAAAATCGCAATTTTACGATTTTTTTCGATTAAAAAAAAAATATTGACCTTTAAACACCTTCATGCTTTTTTCGATTGCAATGACTTTTTTACAGCACCTTACTTTTATGAATTAAGATATTCGTTTGAAATTTGAGGGCAATCGAACAATTATTTCTCGTGAAAATCGCAATTTTGCAATTTTTTTAATTTTTCTTTTTTCTTTCTTCGACTCAATGATTTTTTCACAGAACAACAACAGAAAATCTGCACACCACATGGCAGCTCAATGCACTAATTACGCTCATCCAACAACGCGCTTGAAAAACCGCTTGCGTAGCTTCCTAGTCCAACAATGCAAAGGAAAAAATAATATTTAACAAACAAAACGAAAATAATTAATCCCTCTGGTGAATGTTAGATGCCTTATTTTTAAATCTAAAACACTTTCACTTCCAAAAAAAATAAAACTGTGGAAAACTTAGCATTTTTAGCAAAACACTGTTTAAACAATCTAAATGTTTATTATTGGAAAATAACAACGAATTTTAAACATTTTTTTATAATGATTATGTTCAATAATATAAATAGTTAATCACAAAATTTCAAATGTGTACCTGGAATGGTTTAGAAAATTTCAATTTCAGTTAAATATCCCCTTAGTTTAACATAGTGCCTTGTTAAGACTTACATCATTTTGTACTATCTCAGGCCTACCAATCTGTTGTAGAGCCAGGTACCTTAATTGCAATCAATCTCTTGCATATACATCCCAACATACTTTATCAAAAACATATTATTCACAAATACAAATGCCATATGGTACAATGTACATAGGCTAAAATTCCGATACATAATCTCTGCTTTCACCTCAAATCTAGCACATTTTATCATGTCTTTATCCTTCATCGAATTTTTATTTCACTTTATCACTTCACAGTCGACTTATTTAATATGTACTTATTTGACAATTCTAATTTCAAAAACTGTTTTGGGCCAATGAAAGCTAACAAACAATACACAATTAAAAATAACAAATTAACAATAAACAATAAATAAACAAGCTTTGAAAATAACTTCAAAAATCTTCTTCGGTGGCCTATTTTGAGTCATATAGGCCCTAATAAAAGAGAAAATTTGCTCTGATAGAGAAAATTCCGTGTATACATTCGAACCTAACACGCTACAGTGCCAACCACAGCCCCACCCCATTGGACGATCGATTGAGCTTCAAAACGTTCCAGAACAAACTCCTACATTCTGCAACAAAAGGTTGATTGTCCCTAAGCTCATCTAACAGTCCTCAGGGAATGGTTATGCCAACAGGAGATACTTTGCAGGATAATAAGGGATAGTAGGCCTATTACAGATAAAAACATTTATTTTTGTCCTCTAAAACGTAGACATACATAACCTAGAAAGTGGAATACAAAGTACAATCCCAGCATTGCGTATATGTTGCGTTGCAAGTGACTCTTTGAGAAACTGTACTTGTCCAATACTTGGGCGCCATTGCTCAAACAGGGCAGGTCGGGGTTCAACGTTTCACAGGCTGAGGAAGAAAGTAATGGGGCAAGGTTAGATGACAGTGCAGTAGTCGGCACATTAGGCCGTTCAAGTTATCTGTGTTTTAATTCCTCAAATATGTTATGCATCAATAGAAATATATTATATAATACTAGGAAAACGCTCAGTTGGACGCCTTGATAAGCGAGCACGTGCTATACAATTTGTTGATGGTCCAAATTTTAACCTGATCTAAATCTTCGTGCAACCGCTACCATGAGCAAAAAAAGCTCCAGCTTCGTGCGACTTGTCGATGCCATGGTAACGTTACTTTTGTTAAAATGTAATTTCCATCTACACTACTTATCGGATCAAAATAAAATAAACATATTCTTGACCGGACGGACATTCTAAATGATTTGGCTACCTCAGATTTTGTCGCCGTTTAGTTTTTAAAAAAAAACTTTCGATTAACTTAAATGTAACTTTTTAACTTTTTGAACGATGTTGCCACAAAACTCATGGCATTCAATCCAGATCGAAGCTCGCGGATGGTCCAAATTTCAACTCGATCCGAACCTCCGTTCGACCGCTATCATGAGCCAAAAAAGCTGCGCGACTTTCCGTTGCCATGGTAACGGTACTTTGTTATAATGTAATTTCCATCTAAAATACTTATCGGATCAAAATAAAATTAACATATTCGTGACCGGACAGACATTCTAAATGATTTGGCCACCTCAGATTTTGTGTCCGTTTAGTTTGAAAAAAAAAACTTTCGATTAACTTTAATGTAACTTTTTAGCTTTTTGAACGATTTTGCCACAAAACTAATGGCATTCAATCGAGAACGAAGCTTGCGGATAGTCAAAATTTCAACTCGATCCGAGCCTCCGTTCGAACGTTATGGCAAGACATACAAAAAAAAACAACAAAACAGTGACTAATTTTTCCGGCAGAGTCAAATGGAAACGCTCGCTTCGCTCGCTTAATGAACAGGCTATGAATTGAAGGACTTCCAAATTATGTTTTTTATGACATGATTAAAAATTTTAATGGGCGGTAATTCAATAATAATTTAATAAAAATAATAATTTAAATAATAAATTAAAAATAGGCTGAAATGTGTAACATTTAATTTAACGACATTGGTTTTGTTCTCAAAGAAATCATTTTTATCGAAGCATGTTTTAAATGTCGGGCCATAACTCCATTGGTCAGACGGCGAACGCCGAATGCAATGCATTGGTCAAGGTGTATCGAATGTTGCACGCTCGAAGTTCCCCAAAACTCCGTTGGGAGATTGAGGAAACCTTGCAATCTATACACGTACTTCGTACTGGCTATGTTTTCTGTAGCCTATGTTGTTTGTTATAATATGCATTTCAAAACATCTTTAATTTTTTAATACAATCCAGAAATAAAACCCGGGTCTTCCACATTTCAAGTATAAAGGGCGCCTTAGTCAACTAGACTAGGAAAACACCAAAGTCGTTGTTAGACGAGTGAGCGAGTCATGTGTTGAGTACCCTGAAATATTGATATGTGTATGATATATGATAGACCTACGGTTTTGAGTTTAGTTGGTATGAGAGCGCATCAACTTTAAGGCCATAATGCGCCACTTTATAGCTTTTGTAGGGAGGAAAGACCCACGCTGGATCCAGCCTTAGAGGAAGAGGAAAGGGAATGTTCCCGGGTACTCAACACATGGCTCGCTGTCTCGTCTAACAACGACTTTAGCGTTTTCCTAGTTGTTCTTCAACAATAAGATTGTTGAACACCAAGATAGAAAACAACATGGCGTAATGTAGTCAATAAGATGACCAAAATTACTGCAAAAAAAAACTACCGTTAAAATTGGCAAATTTGGATGCGATTAATTCAAGATTTTTAAACGGTCTTCGAAATCAAACGGCCGGATTTTCAGATTGTTTTCCAAGAATTTGTTCTTTAACCGGTATATGAATATCAATTTATTTTGTACACACAAAGTTACTAGTAGAAAATACAATTTTGAAATCTCCCAATTTTGGGCTTTGAAAGACAGAAAGTATTATTAGTGCGGCGGTCGAAACGGAAATTTTTGGTTTAACCCATACAGGGGGTACAACAGCAAGAAAACAAAATAAAATCGTCGGCTAGGTCATCACCCACTAGAAAAATGACGTTGTGGTCTCGAATCTCGAAATGCGTGTACGGATTAGAATTACGTACGACGCCATATTCATATTGGATTCGCGGCGTCGATCGCACTTTGCGTTACAAACTATATTGAATATTCTGCAATCTTTCTATTAGAAAACAGAAGTTTATTATCACGTTGCCTTACCAAGGCATGGGTGTCCATTTTGCTATAATATATTTTGGATTGCAACAATAAATCAATGAGAAATGTCAACAATGGCTAAAAAATTTACATTTTTAGAATTTTTTTTGTTAGCAGTTCTCAGTTAACTCGCACCGGATGTCTGTTTAAAATTTCAAAACAACCCCCCCCCCCCACACACACACACACACAGAATCACGGAAGTGGCGATTTTCTTGAATTTGTAACACTCATTCGCTTCGCTGACTCGTCTATTGTTATAGCATTATCTTTCAAATCCATTGAAAGTGATATATTTTCTTCTTGAAGCATAATGAGAAAATTTTAAAACGTCTTGTAACAACCATAAGTAGTTTGCCTTCACTTTTCACTGTACAATTTAGTGATAAATATCTTACTTATGTTTTGTCGTTCATCCCATTGTAAGATAGACATGGCTTCGTTGGAGTACATCAGCCACGAAAAGTACTGAGTCCAGCTGATATAGGACGGTAGTGTACTAGAAACAGAAATCAGAGTATATCTTCATCCTAATTTATAAAATATACGTATGAGTTTTTATATTTTCGTGGGAAGGCATGCATCCCAGAGTTTAATGCATGCCCTCTTCAAATGTTTAACTAGATATATTGTATTTTGGGACAATTGTGAAGGGATGTCCTAGGGCTAATTAAGCTATTTGAGAAAACTACGGGAAAACGGTCAGTCAGGATTGCCGGTCTCGGCGGGATTCGACCGGGACTAACCGAATCAGAGTCTCGCGCTTTACGTTTGAGTTAGCACTATCGATATTATTCAAAATTCAATTTATAGTTTGGATTGTGTCTAACTGTGCGAATAACATGTTAAAGACAGTTGGGCGAGCAGTGCAGGGTTTGACCCCTCGTCATTGTTTCGGTATTCAATGTTGTTTTTTTAATATAGAATACACTAACAACAACACGCCATCAAATCGTCACCCTAGAAATTGTTTGTGTAATAACCATTTTTTTTTTTTAGTTAGCCATGTAACTGTTTTGTTATTGCTTATTTGTGCAAATAGGAAAATAATATGGTTCAATGTACTCCGAAAAGGGTTTTTATAGCAATGTTTATTTGTGACACCTCCAACAGATGTAACAATATTATAGTAGTTCTTATTTGTTTCATATCCAATCTTAATGTAGGCTACTTTTAGTGAATAATGACACACAATTTAAAACTAGTTTTCTAGTTCGTTGAAAATCTTTGTGTCATGTACAACAGGAAGGTGCTTATATTAGTATTACCCATACATGCATACCATGTTAAACAGTGCATTAGCTTTTATTGCCTCTAAGAAGATTCAATCAAATTGCTCTACTTCAAGCATAAACACGATTTTGGGATTGGGTCTAATTTAAAAACCTCATTGTTCCTACATTTCGTATTCTATTTAGTGTAGTATTTCACAGCTATTGTAAGTACTGTACTCGAGTCATTTTTGACATAGGAAATAATAAAAGAGTTCAATATTTCTTAAAATGGCAAGCTTACTGTCAATAACTTTCAAAAATACTATTTGGATGTAGTGATCGAAAATTTCATGAAATATATTTTTTTGAAACTTTCATGAAATATTTCATTGAAATATTGTGAAATATTGATATTTTATAAATGAATGATAATTTACACGTATAAAAACATTATTGAGTAATCATATCATATGCATTTATTTACCAACAATGAAAGTTGACAATAGTACTTAAGGGTGTAGTATAGGGCCTACATAGTCAGTACTAATAAATACTAGTCCGTAGTTGAACTAGAAGCATACGCCCCAACTCCCTACGCAAAAGGCATTATGCAGATGCTGGTAGATGGGTAGATGGTGGTTGTGTAATGCTATCTATCCTGATGTAGGCCTATTAAATGAGTTGAGTTGCTTGTAAGACTCGGTTGATTTGCTCCCTCGCATAACGACCGAGAATTGTAAATAAAAAATAAAAAGAACTGAATGTAATATATGCCTACATAGGCCTATGCCCCATGTAAACAAAAAATAATCATAGTTAGTAGGTAGTAGTAGGCCCTATTGTAGTACAATGGTGATTCTAGTCTTGTCACTGTGCATATGCATCCGCATCTGTATCGGACCTATCGGAAATAAATAAGCGCAATTCTGAGTGATCTGACTTGACGTGAGTCCGAAGACATCACAACTTCCACTTCTATTTAGCATCCTTTTGGCATTATTTACAGCTTTTGTAGTAGATAGCTCTTTCCGACCAATTAACATTCATTTTTTGTACCGGGTAATAGGCAGGATTGCAAACTTCTTTATATAATGTTGTGGCCTTCATCCATGATGCAGTATAGATGCAAGCCAGCACATAGTATCAACGTGTGCTAGGCATGGTTCAAAATACAATTTTAAACTCAACACAACATCATTGTTAAATAATATTCATAAAAATGAATCTTTCAACTTTTTGTGAAATATTTCAATGGTACGTGAAATATTTCACGTTAAAACTTTCAAATTGAAATATTTCAAGGGAAATATTTCACTCTTCGATCACTATTTGGATATGACAAACACATTCTTAGGGAAATGTGAAAACATTACAGTTTGTGTCATATCCAATAATGTAAGGTATATCTATCTGATGGAAGCTGCTCAAAATAAAGACCCTAAAACACTGTTAACTAGTTATCAGAAAACTATCTAGCATCAGGTAGCAGTAAAATCAATTGTAAACTTACAACTCATCTTCAACCCTCATTTTCATGCAGGAAAAAGCGGATACTACACAAATAAGTTCTAGCGTTTTGTGAATAGATGCTACAAAGTGCTATTTTTCACTTTAAAACTAAGGTTTTTAAGTCTTAATTTATTTATTTGCGATAGTATCTATAATTTGTTTATACATATCTTTGTTCAGTTGATATTAATTCAACCTTGATGACCAAATTTAAAATAAAAAATCTTAAGAAAGTTCATACACAAGGATTTAAAATTAGCTAAAAAATAGATGCTACAAAACGCTATAAAATGCACATACATGCACCTTTAGTTTAGGGTTATAGGGTGCCGAAATACTGACCTGAGTTTTATAAACAGACCCGATGTGATCATGAGAACGTAGTCGAACGGTACTAGATAAGCCATCGCCATTGTAACGGAGCTGAATGCGTTGGAGAAGAAGCAGCCTGGAACATGGAGGATTCAGGTATTACATCGTACTTTAGATAGGCTGTTGTATCGCTCCAAGACCGATATCGTGAAAGAGGATGAAATATTGGTGAAATAACATGGACTTTTACACACCAACGACTTAGTCAGAAGTTTGAACTTTGTCACCGATCCTCTTCAAAAATACTCAAACATACGAAACATTTACTTTGATTTTTGAGTAGAACAAATACGAAATACACGTCACTACCAGACATTATAACATTTCGGAGGTTAATGGTTAATTGGATGAGCGTAGCGAGCGAAGCAAAGATTCCATTTCACTACACTGGAGAAAAAAATCCGGAATGTTTTTTTTTCTTTTTTTTGTATTTTTGTGTGTTTGTTAACACGATTCCGGCTAAACCGATACTCCGATTGCGATGAAATTTTATTGAGACCTTTGAAATCTTTGAACTTAGAACTGCCACGTTTTTGAGCGCAATCGGGAAATTTTTTCTTATAAAAAACGCAATTTTACGATTTTTTTCAATTTTTAAAAAAGTTCTTCGACTTATAACACCTACATACTTTATCTGATTGTAATGATTTTTTCACAGAACCTTAATTTTATGAATTAAAATATTCGCGTGAAATTTGAGCTGTGAAAAAATCATTACAATAGGATAAAGCATGTAGGTGTTATAAGTCAAAGAATTGTTTTTAAAAAGAAAAAAAACATAAAATTTTGATTTTCATGAGAAATAATTTTTCGATTACGCTCAAATTTCACACGAATATCTTAATTCATAAAATTAAGGTTCTTTTAAAAAAATCATTACAATCGGATAAAGCATGTAGGTGTGATAAGTCGAAGAAATTTTTTAAAAATCGAAAAAAATCGTAAAAATTAATTGCGTTTTTTATGTGAAAAAATTTCGCGATTGCGCTCAAAAACGTGGCAGTTCTAAGTTCAGAGATTTCGAAGGTCTCCATAAAATTTCATTGCAATCGGAGTATCGGTTAAGCCGGAATCGTGTTAACAAACACACAAAAATACAGAAAGAAAGAAAGAAAGAAAGAAAAAAAAAAACATTCCGGATTTTTTTCTCCAGTGTAGTGAAATGGAATCTTCGCTTCGCTCGCTTCGCTCGCTTCGCTACGCTCATCCAATTATCGCATTATATATGCCGTTTACCCGGTAGAGAGCAAATAAACAGACAGAAAAACAAACAAACAAAAAAACATTGGAGCTAAATTTTTGAGGGGTCAGTGTAATTGAAGTCTTCGCTTCGCTCACCCAATTATATTTTTTAACAAGCTTTGAAGTGTTGCATAGCATTTTTGGATGAGCGAAGCGAAGACTTCAATTTCACTGACCCCCAAAAAATTTAGCTCGGGTGTTTTTTTTTTTTTTTTTTTTTTTTTTGTCTGTTTGTTAAGTCTCTACCAGGCAAACGGCATATCCGATCTTGATGAAAATTTTACAGGACCTTTGAAATCTCTGAACTTAGAGGTGTATTGTTTTTGGGTACAATCGAAGAAATATTTCTCATGAATATCGTACTTTTACGATTTTTTTCGATTTTTAGTGCGATATTTTCGTGACATTTGGGCCAATTCTGACCAAACGGGTGGGGCTACAACGTTCATATTATACATGGACATCAAGGTTATGGTGATGTAGTACCTTTAGAAAGAAAAAGTTGAAAAAGTTAGCCAGAATCCATAGAAATAAAGCTTTTAATATAAGTTTTTTTGATTTTTTGTGCGATATTTTCGTGCCATTTGGGCCAATTCTGACCAAACTGGTGGGGCTACAACGTTCATATTATACATGGACATTAAGGTCATGGTGATGTAGTACCTTTTAAAAGAAAAAGTTTAAATAGTTTGCCAGAATCTATAGAAATAAAGCTTTTAATATAAGTTTTTTACGGTAAATAATACCAAATGACAGGTAACAAAAGAAACTTGACAACAATCAGCTACAATGCACAGGCAGCAAAACAAAGAACTTGCAAAAGTAAAAATATCCCATGCAAACTAAAAATTTTAAAAAGCTCATCCATCAACGCGGCGGGACTTTAGCGTTTTCCTAGTAACAGCAAATACAGATACGAGGTTTTGCAATAAGGGTATGTTGGCTAGATATATAGGCCTAAGGGATTTTGCTAATACGAAAAGAGCCTCCCAAAAAAGTTGACCCCCGGCCTCATAATCTTCTAATGATTCAAGCGACGGAGTCTAACCGTCTGATCCCACGGCCAAGTTGATATTGCACATGCAATGCAATGACGCGCATTAACAATTGCCTAAATTGTGAAGTAAATCTAAAAAAAAAAATGTATTTATAGTCTACCCACTCAGTTATATAACTGATTTGCAGTGGGGAACAGTAAATCAAAGCGACTAAGCCTACCCTGTAGGACCCGACCCAATCGACGAGTGAGCGATAACCAACCAAAGATCAATATTTTTAATCGGAAATATAGCAATCAGTGGTATGGACAGTGCAAACACCCGCGGATCAACACCAGAATCAACAAGGCCAATTCAGAACAACTCTGAATTTATTATGAGCTTCGTTGCTAGGACTGCTCAAAAGTCACCGTTTACAAACTCCTAAGACACGAACTGATGGACTTAAGTCCAAATCAGAAGATAAAAACTTCTGACTTTGGCGGGAATCGAACCCTGGACCTTCTGCATTGGAAGCAGATACGCTAACAACAAGACTAACGAGCCACACGAGTTCAGTTCCTTCTATTGGCGGCGCCCTATTAAAAACGGGGACTTTCTTGAGAACAACGATGAATAGTTTTCAAGTTTGCTATAAAAGGCACATGATTTGCATCAAAATTCAGGGTCAGGTGTCAGGGTGACAATGACAGCTGTCATGAAGAAAGCGTAGATCGAGTTCCTCAATCCAACCATCCAATAGGCGACCAGAATGAACAGTAAGGGTCCCACAACCAACCCTCCCCCCCTCCCTCCAAGACAAGACTCTAGCTACGCTCCTGGTTCTCAATCGTGCACTCACCACAAGCTGTCGAAACATTCATTGTCAGAGTGACAATGACAGCTGTCATGAAGAAAGCGTAGCTCGAGTTCCTCAATCCAACCATCCAATAGGCGAACAGAATGAACAGTAAGGGTCCCACAACCAACCCTCCCCCCCCCCCCCCAACACAAGACTCTAGCTACGCTCCTGGTTCTCAATCGTGCACTCACCACAAGCTGTCGAAACATTCATTGTCAGGGTGACAATGACAGCTGTCATGAAGAAAGCGTAGCTCGAGTTCCTCAATCCAACCATCCAATAGGCGACCAGAATGAACAGCAAGGGTTCCACGACCAAGCCTCCCCCCCCCCCCCCAAGACAAGACTCTAGCTACGCTCCTGGTTCTCAATCGTGCACTCACCACAAGCTGTCGAAACATTCATTGTCAGTGTGACAATGACAGCTGTCATGAAGAAAGCGTAGCTCGAGTTCCTCAATCCAACCATCCAATAGGCGACCAGAATGAACAGCAAGGGTTCCACGACCAAGCCTCCCCCCCCCCCCAAGACAAGACTCTAGCTACGCTCCTGGTTCTCAATCGTGCACTCACCACAAGCTGTCGAAACATTCATTGTCAGGGTGACAATGACAGCTGTCATGAAGAAAGCGTAGCTCGAGTTCCTCAATCCAACCATCCAATAGGCGACCAGAATGAGCAGCAAGGGTTCCACGACCAAGCCGCCCCCCCCCCCCAAGACAAGACTCTAGCTACGCTCCTGGTTCTCAATCGTGCACTCACCACAAGCTGTCGAAACATTCATTGTCAGGGTGACAATGACAGCTGTCATGAAGAAAGCGTAGCTCGAGTTCCTCAATCCAACCATCCAATAGGCAACCAGAATGAACAGCAAGGGTTCCACGACCAAGCCCTCCCCCCCCCAAGACAAGACTCTAGCTACGCTCCTGGTTCTCAATCGTGCACTCACCACAAGCTGTCGAAACATTCATTGTCAGGGTGACAATGACAGCTGTCATGAAGAAAGCGTAGCTCGAGTTCCTCAATCCAACCATCCAATAGGCGACCAGAATGAACAGCAAGGGTTCCACGACCAAGCCCCCCCCCCCCCCCCAAGACAAGACTCTAGCTACGCTCCTGGTTCTCAATCGTGCACTCACCACAAGCTGTCGAAACATTCATTGTCAGGGTGACAATGACAGCTGTCATGAAGAAAGCGTAGCTCGAGTTCCTCAATCCAACCATCCAATAGGCGACCAGAATGAACAGCAAGGGTTCCACACCAAGCCCCCCCCCCCCCCCCCAAGACAAGACTCTAGCTACGCTCCTGGTTCTCAATCGTGCACTCACCACAAGCTGTCGAAACATTCATTGTCAGGGTGACAATGACAGCTGTCATGAAGAAAGCGTAGCTCGAGTTCCTCAATCCAACCATCCAATAGGCGACCAGAATGAACAGCAAGGGTTCCACGACCAAGCCTCCCCCCCCCCCCCCCCCCCAAGACAAGACTCTAGCTACGCTCCTGGTTCTCAATCGTGCACTCACCACAAGCTGTCGAAACATTCATTGTCAGTGTGACAATGACAGCTGTCATGAAGAAAGCGTAGCTCGAGTTCCTCAATCCAACCATCCAATAGGCGACTAGAATGAACAGCAAGGGTTCCACGACCAAGCCTCCCCCCCCCCCCCAAGACAAGACTCTAGCTACGCTCCTGGTTCTCAATCGTGCACTCACCACAAGCTGTCGAAACATTCATTGTCAGGGTGACAATGACAGCTGTCATGAAGAAAGCGTAGCTCGAGTTCCTCAATCCAACCATCCAATAGGCGACCAGAATGAACAGTAAGGGTTCCACGACCAAGCCCCCCCCCCACCCCCACCCCCCCAAGACAAGACTCTAGCTACGCTCCTGGTTCTCAATCGTGCACTCACCACAAGCTGTCGAAACATTCATTGTCAGGGTGACAATGACAGCTGTCATGAAGAAAGCGTAGCTCGAGTTCCTCAATCCAACCATCCAATAGGCGACCAGAATGAACAGCAAGGGTTCCACGACCAACCCTGGGAAACTAAAATCAAAATAACGATTATAAATATAATTATATCAAAACAATAGGGACGTCTCATGAGTGAATGATTTAAAGCACCATTATAGCAATTCAAAAGTTTGCATAATTAATCATTAAAATGACTTAGAATAATTCATATTAACCAACACTTATCAAAAATTACAAAATAAAATGTCAGATTTTCATTCCTATAACCCGATTAAAAAGCTTGTTTTGTTTTGTACTGAATTGGCATAATTTTTTCCAAATTAATTCTTATGAGTAGCATTTTTAGAATGGATAAAACATAAAATTGTGAGTGAAAACACAAACTCACACAATATTCCAGAATGTCCCGGATATTGATTTGATTTGATTAGATTGTCGTCTTTATTGGATGAGCGTAGCGAGCGTAGCGAGCGAAGCGAAGATTCCATTTCACTACACTGGAGAAAAAAATCCGGAATGTTTTTTTTTTTTTTTTTTTTTTTTTCTTTCTGTATTTTTGTCTGTCTGTTAACACGATTCCGGCTAGACCGATACTCCGATTGCGATGAAATTTTATGGAGGCCTTCGATATCTCTGAACTAAGAACTGCCACGTTTTTGAGCGCAATCGAAAAATTATTTTTCATGAAAATCGCAATTTTACGATTTTTTTCGATTTTTAAAAAATTTCTTCGACTTATAACTCCTACATGCTTTATCCGATTGTAATAATTTTTTCACAGAACCTTAATTTTATGAATTGATATATTCGTGTGAAATTTGAGCGTAATCAAATAATTATTTCTTATGAAAATTTCAATATTACTATTTTTTCCTTTTTTAAAATTACGATTAATTAAAAAAAAATAAGTTAATTTTTTATTTAATTTGATTTAATTTTAAAAAAATTTCAACAAAGTTCTGATTTTTTCACAGAACAACAGAAAATCCGCAAAACACATGGCAGCTCAATTCACCAATTACGCTCATCCAACAACGCGGCGGGACTTAAGCGTTTTCCTAGTTAATAGATAGATAATCGTCTTTATTTTCCAGGCGGGATTAGGGCCTGTTATGCCTTCTCTTCAATCCAACCACTTCCTAATTACAACAAATCACGACATTCCAGGATTATATAAAATAATGAAAAAATTTCGCTTTTAAAGGAACTAAAACTCAAAAACTACATTTTATTTATTCTAACTAATTGTGAATTTTTAAAGTTACAGAAAAATTATTGCGGCCGCTATGACCCCCCAGAAAATTGTCAAACTTGTGGTCATTTTTGAGCTAGGTATCATTGGCAAATATCTAGCATAGGACCCGATTGGAGCGGAAGTGACGATTTTTTTATGTCTGCTGGGAGAGAGCAGCACTGGCACTGGTGTTATCATTTGTTATGAGACAAAACTGGATGTAAACAAACACTAATGTTTATCGTCAATAAAAAGGACATTTTGAACAAATTTTAGCAAAATTACTGCATCTATTGTTACAATAAAATCAAATAGGCCTACTTATTTTTACTTTGTACATGACTCGAATGTCACGGCTTTCTACGGACAAGTTTAATGGATAGATGACGGAAAGACGGGCCTTGCTTGATAGCTGTCGCTTGCTTTTGTTTTTTCCGAAATGCCAATGGCATAGGACCCGATTCTATTTTTGGCTTTTGATTGTTACGTTACAACAAAGAAATTATCCATTCATATTGTACCATCAAGCTCGATGGTGTTAACTGGTCACTGCATAGATTATAAATCTATCTCATCCACCAGGCGGTGATAACCGGAAGTTGTTGTTTCACGTATTACAATTGGTTTGTTCGTTCGCGGACCTAGTGTTAACACTCAAAAAGCCAGTGTCTACACTTTACACTGGCTTCTAGGCTAGTAATCCTGTCAAATAAGAATTTTTGGAGGAAAAAATTGCGATGTCGCTGAATTTTTGCAGAGACCTTCCTTAAAGGATACTTATCAACATACTAAAACTCCCCTACAATCAGACTGGAGCTTCGGCCGCTATATTGGAAATAAGCGGCCAAAAAGTGTTTGTTATCGAATATCTCCAAATTTGTTTGAGATAGACAAAATATTTCAATGGCAAAAATATTCCCCATTTAATTCCCTACAAAACAGATGTCTTCTATAGTTTTGGTAGGGGCAAAGGTTACGTCACAAAATCGTGGTTTATATGTTGCTCATTGGAATACCAGCTTATTTCCAAATTTTTACGCCCAGCATCAAACAATGCCCGGTAAATCCGTAATAAATCGATTTAAATACAAAATAACTTTTGTACGGGGTTCATGAAAGCTTCCATTAGTATTTTAAAAAATCAGGTCTGGGAAATCGAATTTTGCATTTACCCGGAATTTGGGTTTTACCATTGTTGGCATTTCCTCAAAAATGCCCTTTTTGACTGTCCATTATTAAGCACTAAATAGCATTGGAGGAAAAATTCTTTCTACGCACATTGAAATGACTTGAATAATGATCCGATTACAACCAAAGTTTAAATCCAATATGACTGCTAATTCCTAATATTCACAATATGAATACTGTTTTCGTGCTGTTTTTACACTCTTTTTGTTACACAATTCACTTTGATGTTGTGGATATTAGGAATTAGCAGCCATATTGGATTTAAACTTTGGTTGTAATCGGATCATTATTTGAGTCATTTCAATGTGCGTATGAAGAATTTTTCCTCCAATGCTTTTTAGTGCTTAATAATGGACGGTCAAAAATGGCATTTTTGAAGAAATGCCAACAATGGAAAAACCCAAATTTCGGGTCAATGCAAAATTCGATTTCGCAGACCTGATTTTTTTTAAATACTAATGAAAGCTTTCACGAACCCCGTACAAAAGTCCTTTTGTATTTAAATCGATTTATCACGGATTTACCGGGAATTGTTTGATGCTGGGCGTGCAAATTTGGAAATAAGCTGGTACTCCAATGAGCAACACATAAACCACGATTTTGTGACATAACCTTTGCCCCTACCAAAACTATAGAAGACACCGGTTTTGTAGGGAATTAAATAGGGAATATTTTTGCCATTGAGATATTTTGTCTATCTCAAACCAATTTGGAGATATTCGATAACAAACACCTTTGGGCCGCCATTTTCCAATATGGCGGCCGAAGCTCCAGTCCGATTGTAGGGGAGTTTTAGTATGTTGATAAGTATTATATAAGGAAGGTCTCTGCAAAAATTCAGCGACATCGCAATTTTTTCCTCCAAACGTCAATATACGATCTTATTTGACAGGATTATAGTGTAACGAGAGCGAGTTTTAACACTGAAGCGAACGAACGGACCAAAATGGCTCATTTTACACCAGGAAAACGCTTAAGTCCCGCCGCGTTGTTGGATGAGCGTATATGGTGCATTGAGATGCCATGTGTTACGCGGATTTTCTGTTGTTCTGTGAAAAAATCATTACTTAGTCGAAGATTTTTTTAAATTAAATTAAATTAAAAATTAACTTAATTTTTATAATTATATTAAATAAAATTAAAAATTAACTTAATTGTTTTAATTAATCGTAATTTTTTTTAAAGAAAAAAATCGTAAAATTGCAATTTGCAAAAGAAATAATTATTCGATTGCGCTCAAATTTAACACGAATATATTAATTCATTAAATTAAGGTTCTGTGAAAAAATCATTACAATAGGATAAAGCATGTAGGTGTTATAAGTCAAAGAATTGTTTTAAAAAAGAAAAAAACCGTAAAATTTTGATTTTCATGAGAAATAATTTTTCGATTACGCTCAAATTTCACACGAATTTCTCAATTCATAAAAATTAAGGTTCTGTGAAAAAATAATTACAATCGGATAAAGCATGTAGGTGTTATAAGTCGAAGAAATTTTTTTTTAATCGAAAAAAATCGTAAAATTGCGTTTTTTATGAGAAAAAATTTCCCGATTGCGCTCAAAAACGTGGCAGTTCTAAGTTCAGAGATTTCGAAGGTCTCCATCAAATTTCATCGGAATCGGAGTATCGGTTTAGCCGGAATCGTGTTAACAAACACACAAAAATACAGAAAGAAAAAAAAAAACATTCCGGATTTTTTTCTCCAGTGTAGTGAAATGGAATCTTCGCTTCGCTCGCTACGCTCATCCAAAAAGTGTGTACGAACGAACAAACCTAATAGTATCCTTGACTTGTTACTAGATGTTGATTGATCATGTCCGACCAAGATGTAGGCCTAATTTTAAGTTATCAATAAATCAGTAATCATCCGCTCGGAATACTTGTATTGGAAATGGAATTGGTAAAAATACGTGTTGTTGCCAGCACGTACCATGGCCACCATCTTGGAGAGATAGTAGATTTCCGTGGAGTAGAGACCGCTTCTCAGTTCCCTCAGGAACAGAGGTAGCTCTAGCGGGAAGGTAGCGAGGACCGAGTACATTGGGGAGAACGTGTTCTCGGAGACGAATATGAAGAGCGCGCCTTGCACTGCCTGGATTCCCAGCTGAGTGTTGGTGTCCGTGGCAAGGAAGCAGAGGCCGGCCATTACCGCTATCATCTAGGGAACAGTGAATTCACTTGGATAAGAGCGCGCCTTGCACTGCCTGGACGCCCAGCTGTGTGTTGGTGTCCGTGGCAAGGAAGCAGAGGCCGGCCATTACCGCTATCATCTAGGGAACAGTGCATTCACTTGGATTCTTCCTCATCTAAAGTCCTCGCCTTATCAAGGAACAAGGCCACCTCCGCCTGGTTTTAAATTCAATGTACCAACATTTTAGTACCAAGGATTTTCAGTAACACCGTTTAGGACTAATTTTGTAAGTCTGTGGTTAGGCCTACCATGTAGGTAATAAATAAAATTGTCGAAATTTATAAAAGTCGATCATGTTAGTACAATTTATAAGAAATAATACATAAATAATGTAAACTAGGCCGCTTCGCGAACGCTTTTTCCAGTCGCGTTGATGGATTAGCTTTTTTGGAATATTTCTGTCTAATGATTACGTTTTTGTGTTTTTTTGTGGAATCTCATTACTTTTTCTATAGTTACTTGACATTACTTGTTAATTATACACCTACAAAAGGCTTATATTTAAACCTTTATTTCTATGAATTTGGACCAACGTTTTCAACTTTTTTCTTTCAAGAGGCACTACGTCCCCATAATCATTGTCAATATAAAATATGAACATTGTAGCCCCACCCGTTTGGTCAGAATCGGCCCAAATATCACGAAAATATCGTATTAAAAACCGGGGGAAAAATCGTAAAAGTACGATTTCTTTAAGAAAATATTTTTTCAAATTTCTCTTAAATCGTAACATCAATTTCAGTGATTTAAACGTGCCCATAAAGTTTCATCAATATCGGAGTAGCCGTTTGCCAAATATCACGAAAATATCTCATTAAAAAATGAAAAAAATTGTAAAAGTACGATAATCATAAGAAATATTTGATCGATTATAGAATTACGAGGCAGGTCTAAGCGCAGATAATAGAGTACACTACGTGGTCTAAGTTTAGAGATTTCGAAGGTCCCCTCCAATTTTCATCAAGATCGCATATGCCATTCGCCCGGTAGAGAACGTTCAAACAGACAAAAAAACTAACAAAAACAAAACACCCGAGCTATTTTTCTTGGGGTAACGCAAGTGAAAAAACAAACAAACACACATAGTGAAATTGAAGTCTTCGCTTCGCTCATCCAATAACTAGGAAGCTTCGCAAGCGCTTTTTCATGCACGTTGTTGGATGCGCGTAATTGGTGCATTGAGCTGCCATGTGTTCGAATGCGAAATGCGAAATGACTTACCTACCCGGTTGACGCGCCCCTATTTCTCATGTCGTCGTCGTTAAAATTAAAACTAGGAAAACGCTTAAGTCCCACCGCGTTGATGGATGAGATTTTTGTAAATTTTTAGTTTGCGTAGGACCACTTTTCCTTTGCAAGTGCTTTTTGAATTCATTGTAGGTGATTGTTGTCAAGTTTCTATTGTTACTTGTTAATTGTAATTATAAACCTCAAAAAACTCATATTAAAACCTTTATTCTATGGATTCTGGCTAACTTTTTCAACTTTTCCTTTCAGAAAGCAATACATCACCATTACCTTAATGTCCATGTGAAATATGAACGTTGTTGTAGCCCCACCCGTTTGGTCAGAATCGGCCCAAATGTCACGAAAATATCGCGCTAAAATAAAAAAAAATCGTAAAAGTACGATATTCATGAGAAATATTTTTTCGATTGTACCCAAAAAAAGGGGCAAGTCTAAGTTCAGAGATTTCGAAGGTCCCCTCAAATTTTCATCAAGATAAAAAAAAACGAGCTAAATTTTGGGGGGGGTCAGTGAAATTGAAGTCTTCGCTTCGCTCATCCAACAATATTACCAAGCGTGTCTCGCAGGCCGTAGCAATGGGAAAACGAAATCAATTTAAACACCATCTGGATTACACATGGCAGCTCAATGCACCAACTATTACGCTCATCCAACAACGCGCCTGAAAAAGCGTTTGCAAAGCTACCGAAGAACAATATTAGAGACAACACTGACTACGTATATCACGCACGTTCACAGCGCCATGGTTGAAATCGCCTTGGTTCCAGCCGATTGCAGACTGTGATATATGCGTTGACTTGAATTTGCCTCGAAGCGCTTCCGTTCAACTCGCTTTTAGAATCGACTTGGAGGGAACCAATTCTCCTTGAGCTTACGTGGACTCTGCACTCTGCAACCGACTTGGAAGAACGCCTTTGTAGTGGCGTGATATATGGGCGGATCCCAAATCGAATTCGTTGAAGGCGATTTCAACCAAAGCGCTTTGGCGTGCGTGATATACGTAGTCAATGAAACATTCGGGCCATTTGACGCACGAGTTTCTTTGGATGTTCTTTGGTTAGGTCACCGCTTGATTGATGTAATTTTAATTTTTTTAAACGTTAAATTAAGATACACGTTAAAAATTATTATTCAATTAACCTCAAATTTCGCACGAATATATTAATTCATAAAATTAAGGTTCTGTTTAAAAATAATTATAATCGAATAAAGCATGTTGGTGTTATAAGGTGATTAAAAAAAAAGAAAATCGGAGTCTGTATTTTATTCAGGAATCAAAGATTATAATAATTTGCCAGTAGAAATAAGAGAAATCAAATCATGGGATGTGTTTAAGAGTGAACTTGGTAAATTTATTAAAAATTGAAGTGTAAATTTGTAGGTACCGTAAAGAACAACTTGTATTGTTACTTTGAGTATAATTTATAAATTTGCTGTTGATTGTAAAATTGTTTTTTTTGTATACATGTATAAATAACGTATCTATTGAGGAATTGTAATTTTGTAATGCTGTATGTTGGTATGTAAACTAAGTATATGTATGTGCAGCTGATTTTATCTAATAAACACAATTCTTATTATACAATTAAATTAGCCATTTAAAAAATATTTGTACCCTTTTAATAAGAAGTATTTCATTTTAAGCAATATCACCCACATATTTAAATGATGTACATAATTTAAATGAATTTGGGGTAACAAGATGATGCTTAGATTCTTCTTCTGCGTCGCGCGCCGATCCTCCGTTCACTTGGATGTGCGCATCAGCCATGCGATGGTTCTGCCTCTTTTCTACAGCGCCACAAAAAGCATAGCTTGTTTTAATAATGTTTATCTAAACTATTCGTTACTTCTTTCATAATTTAGCTATGTAAAACCTTATGTGATCGAGCTTTCTTTTTTACTCCCCTTTCGAAGGAAACAACATTATTCTTGGTCAAATGGTTACGAACTAGTATCATTTTAAAAAAATGCCTCAATACAATTCCTAGCTACAAAAATGTTTATACTAAAATGAAGGGAAAAGAAAGTGTATGAATATTATACTCACTACTTTTTGTACAATTCGCAAGGCTTGTACAGATGGGTCTCGTATTACTCCTAGTACAGAGCGATAAGTGAGCCAGATGAGCTTCGTCGTCCAGAATGGAGGTTTACTAAAATAAGAGTCAAAAAGTTTATTTCTAAATGTGAAAAAGAAACTTGGGTACTAGTTAGACAATATGATGTAACTTACAAGTTGTGTTTAGAAGAGTACTCACTATCCTGAAACATAAAATTAGACATTTTACAATAAAATATTCGGTGGAAAATGGTTGTCTCCTAAAATGTCTGATGTGGGTGAGGGGCTTGTGAATTGAAATCCCTGGATGAAAACCCAGAGAGAAGGTGAATGTTAAGAGTACGGTATTATTTCGTGAAATAGCCATGCTATATTGGCATGTGTAAGCTTTATCAATGAGGTTATAGATCGGATGCCACAATGGCAAATGCCGTCATGAACCCATTTAATTTCTGATTTCTCGTGGGAAATCTGCCCGCATGCATTGTACATGCACATTTCCCTTTCTTGGAGCTGGGACAATTGTGGAGGGATGCCCGAGGTCTGTTTAAGAGGACTCAATGCCTAGCATTCACGTTGCACGTCCAGGGTTGGTTGTGACAAGTCACTATATAATTTATTTTTCATCTAGATAAAAATAAAAATAATTCTCTAAAATGTATCTAGATGATAAAATATAAACTGTCTATTAACTATATAAAAGATAATAGATACAAATATGTATCTAGATAATTTTGCTTAGATAAGGTAATAATAAGCGAGATAACGTGTTTCCAAATAGCTAAATTGTTTTACACTTGGGCCGTCATTTTTTTAAATATGCTGACTATGAAAAATATCACGTAGTAAACTAGAAGAAGTATTTTTAATTTTTTAAAGGGATTCATTTTTTTATATATAAAATACTCTTAGTTAAATTTTATCTACGTATTTTAATATCTAAAAGCTTCAAAAGTTTAGAAACGATAAATACTTTATTGTATCAAGATAGTTGAAAAAGATAACAACAAAAACTTGAAATTATATAACATGCAGGTACCATCGTTTAATAAAACACAAATTATTGGACGTTTCACTGCGAAGAAATATTTTTATCTAGATCAGATAACATATTTTATCTGGATAAGTCACAACACTGTCAAAGACTTGGAAAAACCCTCGGGAAACCCGTCTGTCAGGATTGCCGATCTCGGCGGGATTCGAACTCTGTATCTCCCGAATCTGAGACTCGAACCAACCAAGCCACTCACTCTGTACCCGTCCGCCATGTGGAGCTGCAGCTGCACTAGGGCATCCACCTCTGAAGCGGCCTCGCTCACCGCAAACTGATCACAGATCTTCCTCACAGCCAGACCGCTCGACTTCTCGCTGCCGGGTACAATGGCCAGCGTGCGTATGAAGAAGTCGGCAGGGTTGTAGGTGGCGGGACAGTGGTAGCCGTGACTGCAATACAAGAGGCCTTGGCGATACTTGAAACCATACAAAATATAAACAACCAAACATTAACAAAGGACGTTATTGATATAATGATTCTTTTATTCTGGAAAAGAACCTGGATTAGCTGTCAAATACGTGCCTGGTTACCGTTAATATTTAATGAACGGTTATTTAAAATTACATTCAGGTTGATAATATATAAAGTGCAACAAATCAACTTATTTCGTTTCGTTACTTACGAGGTCCCCTGTTAATAAAGGCAATCCACCCTGAAGGATTTTACAAGCGTCTTTCTCAGCGCAAAGGAGAATTTTATGATTTGATTTGATTCGTATTACTAGCTGTTAAAATAATCCCTCCTATACTTTCAACCAGAACCGAGTTGATATTGCAAAGTTCGTGGAAGAATAACATTTAAAGAGACTATCGTGCACATTTAGTGAAGGTTTGGTGTGTATGAGACACATTAATTTCAATACAAATATATTCGGAAATAGGATTTAAGTTTGGGGAAAAAATACTAATATTAAGGATAGGTAATAGTTAGATTGGAGAAGGGTTGACAGGTTGGGAAAGCAAAGAGAACATAAATCATAAATCCCAGCCTGGAGGGCTGGGAGCAAAAAAACTTCACCTGCTGATGACAACTGCAGCTAATTTAAAGTTGTTACCTTAATCCACGACCCGTTTCGTCCTTCTGGGACTCATCAGGCAGATGGTGGCCACTAAAAATCAGCTAACTACATGCAAACAAAACTCACAACACATAACCAAACCTGTGGTAGGGCCACGCAAGAAGCAAATTCTGCATGCATGTTGTCATCATCAGCAAGGTTACTTCAAACACCATTCATACTGAGCCACACCGCCAGCACAACCAGTAAGGGGGCTTCACTCCCAACTCTAGTGCTCGGGAGACAAAACATCCATGACTCACCCTGGATTCGAACCAGGACCCTTGGCAACAAGAGAAAAGCTGCCCCTTCTGTTGTTGCTCGGCCAGGGTGCCTTTTCATTCATACTTAGAGAAAGGGTTAGAGATAGGAAGGGTGGAAAGTCACATAACAGCACAACCAGTGAGGGAGCTTCCCTCCTAGACTCTGGTGCTTGGGCGACGAAACAACCATGTCTTAACCTGGATTTGAACCAAGACCCGTGGCAACGAGAGAGGCTGCCCTACTAATTGTGACTGGGATCAGAAAATGAAAAGAAAAGACACTACAAGTTGCAAGCTCTTGGCTATGGCACGGGCACATGTGCTATTGCTCTTGGCTGCAGGTGAAGAGGTTGAAATAGGTAATAGTTAGGAATTCAGAATGAGGATTTGCTGCCCACGAATGCCGTCAGTTTTTTGTTTGAGTGGCTAGAGGTAGAATGGGCACCAGTTTTTGCCAATTTTTCACAGGGCGCGTCACAGGGGATGTTTTAGGACATTAGTAACTTCGATTACATATTATGCTTTGTTTTCTGTTATTTTAGTGAAAACTTGCTTCATTCAGAACAAGACAACAGATAACAAAATGGCGTGTGTGCGTATCTATAGATGGTATCTCTTTTTGTTGTTGCCATTAATTTAACAAAGTCTTTCCAGGAGAGGTCAGGTTAAATATGGACAACCGCAAAGCTGAAAGGTCTTACATGGCAAAGAACTCGAGGGCGCTCTTCGCATCTCCAGTGAAGGCAATTCTACCATCTGCGACAAGAACTAGCTGGTGAAACATGTCAAAGAGCTCGGACGATGGCTGATGGATAGTACACAGGATAGTCTTTCCTTGTAGAGTCATTAGTTTCATCATGCGCAGCAGCTTTTGCGCAGAGTACGAATCCAAGCCTGTGGTTGGCTCGTCGCAGAAAAGTAGGGGTGGGTTGGTCAACATCTGCGAACAAAATATGACATTAAGCATCACAAATATAATCTCATGAACACCCAACGGGAAGTTTGACCATATTTTCTTAACACTTTTTACTTTACAGATACAATCCAATAATTATAAACCAATTTCATTCTAGAACCATTAAACGAATGACAGATAAAACAGACTTTATTTTGCAAGATGGTTTCTATCATGTCAAACATTTGCCATTTGGTTTTTAATCTGCACCCAAATTAAATTCTTGGAAAGTTTGACTAATTTTCTTGAATGGTTTATTATATTGTTGATTGAGATCATTTTGTATCTTGCGGGTGCCTCTATCCGTTAACCCTAACTCTCAATGATATACCTACAGTCAACATCGAGTTCATACCTCTGTGGCAAATGACAACCTCTTCTTCTCTCCACCAGACAGCGTCTTGCCCTCACCCATGCTGCCTATCAGAGTGTGCGCGCTCTTGTTGAGGCCAAGCTGAAGCAGCAGTTCAGCTATGTGTTGGCGACGTTCAGTGGCAGAGGTACGGCGATCGAACCCAGTCTAGCCTGAATGGAAGAATTAGAAAGAAACAGATAATACAACAAAAGTAAATGAAAATTATGATTTTTGGCTGTATTCAAGCCGTGTCTTAATGTTCTGTAGTAGTACATAAATAATTAAGTAATTAAATATATACAGAATTAAATCCGTTCAACTAATATGTGCTTGCTTCAGTTGTATTGTCTCATCTCTCTCATTTAATATTTTGCCCGCATTTATCAACACAAAAGTTAAAAGCTACTAAGGCGTAGATCTTAGGAGGTGATATTCAAGAATATGTTAGGACCTACCATGAAAAAAAAATCTAAGAAAAGTACAGCCGTATGCATTACAAAGTAAGGTAAAAAGACAAATATGCGAAAGATATAACGCGGCATTGAATTCAATGGCCACTGATTTTCCATCCGAGTTCATTGTCAGAGAAAACAGACAGAGATTAATTTATGTGGCTCGAATTAGCTTGGCGTGTGAAAACGCGGTTATCCTTACAACAAAGTTAGTGCGATGAACTTATATTTTACCTAAAATCGTGGAAATGTGGTAGATATTATAAAAATAGTCAGCAGAGACCCACCATGAACGTGAGATGCTCCGTGACTGTGAGGCTGCCCACAAAGAGATCTTCCTGATGCATGAACCCGCTGAGTCGGTGCATGTAGGGTCCGATGGGTCTGCCGTTGACTCTCACGTCCCCGTCCACAACTATACCCGTCGCGTCGCGGTAGGCGAGGGCCGCCATCAGGGTGCTCTTGCCCGCGCCACTGCCGCCCATGATGGCCACCAGGCTACCCGGCTTCACCGCGCCGCACACTGCAGGACACGGGGGGAAGAAATACATTCAGTTGGGTACAAACATCTTGCACGCATTGCACAACAATCTCTTTGGTGGTTAGCCAGCGGTTTAGCCAAGAGCAGATGGATGGTTCGAGAGCTAGTGTAACGGCTTCGTTCTCCTCGACGTCTGCTCGGCAAACCGGGTTAGTGAAGAAACCTATATGACTGTCGAGATTACACCGTCCTTTCGGATGGGACGTTAAGCCGTTGGTCCCCTTGGTACTTTTCGAAAGGAGTAGGCTACGTTTTGGTACTGGGTTTCCCCTCCTCCCTTCTGTTCATACTTCATCCTCATCTATCACCACTCATCGTCTCGAATAGCCAAATTGCACTAATATGAGACGTTAAGCAATATCCAATCAATCAATCAAATCTTTGCTCTTGTGTGTGTATGGTGGTGTATGGTTGAATAAGTTATCCAGAATCCATAGAAATAAAGGTTTTAATATGAGTTTTTTGAAGTGTATAACAATAATTAAGTAATTATAAGTAACTATAGAAACTTAACAACAATCACCTACAATGCGTTCATAAAGCAATCTTCGGGCCTACAGATTTTGACATTCTAATTACCATAGCAATTATAACCAAAATTATTTTGCAATGGAACTTGAAGAAGTAAAGAGATCCCACGCATACTAAAAACTTGAAAAAGCTCATCCATCAACGCGACGGGACTTAAGCGTTTTCCTAGTTATGATGCCTTCCAGCTTCCTTTTTTTCAACTTTTCCTTTCGAAGGGCATAGCTCGGGTGTTTTTTTTCGTTTTTTTCTGTCTGTTTGTTTGCTCTCTACCGGGCAAACGGCATATGCGATCTTGATGAAAATTTGAGGGGACCTTTGAAATCTATGAACTTAGACTTGCTACGTTTTTGGGTACCATCGAAAAAATATTTCTCATGAATATCGTACTTTTACGATTTTTTTCGATTTTTAGTGCGATATTTTCGTGACATTTGGGCCGATTCTGACCAAACGGGTAGGGCTACAACGTTCATATTTCACATGCACATTAAGTTAATGGTGATGTATTGACGTTTGAAAGAAAAAGTTGAAAATGTTTGCCAGAATCTATAGAAATAAAGGTTTTAATTTGAGTTTTTTGAGGTGTTAAATATTAAAACCTTTATTTCTATAGATTCTGGCTAACTTTTTCAACTTTTTCTTTCAAAAGTCAATACATCACCCTTACCTCAATGTCCATGTGAAATATGAACGTTGTAGCCCCACCCGTTTGGTCAAAATCCGCCCAAATAGCACGAAAATATAGATTTTAGATCTTTCTCACAGCCTTGTATGAAAACTTCACAGGAGATTTTATACCTTACTCACAGCCTTCTTACAATCAAAGATCCAACAGACCTAATGATTGCTATGTATGGGCCGTGTTAATATGATTCTATTATTTTAAATTAATATCAACATTTTATAATTAAAAAGCTCATCCATCAACGCGACTAAAAAAAGCGTTTGCGAAGCTTCCTAGTAGTAGCCAACATCCTAAAAGAGATTTTGACCTTCTTTCAACCCATTTCTTTCACACAGAATGAATTATCGTACCATAATAAAATTTGGCATGTGTTGCGCGAGAAGCAAAGAATTCATTTTCACTGACCACTCAAAAAATTTGGCTCGGGTGTATTTTTTAAATTTTTTTGTTGTATTTTCTCTACCGGGCAAACGGTACATGCGATCTTGATGAAAATTTGAGGGGACATTCGAAATCTCTGAACTTAGACTTTGCCACGTTTGTGGGTACAATCGATCAAATATTTCTTGATAATCGTACTTTTACGATTTTTTTCGATTATTAATGAGATATTTTCGTGATATTTGGCAAACGGCTACTCCGATCTTGATTAAACTTTATGGGAATGTTGAAAATTTCTAAAATTATATAGGTTATGATTTTAGAGACTTTTTAAGAAATATTTCTCATGGAAATCATACTTTTACGATGTTTTTCAAAAGCTCATCCATCAACGCGACTTGAAAAAAAGTTAGCGAAGCGGCCTAGTGTACCTAAATCCCACCGATTGTGGCAGATTTTAAGTTCATAACACCATTGATAACACGTTTCATAATGGCTGGGTGACACCTTGAAAACACCCCTTTGCTGCTTGCTGTAAAAGGCGCCTGAGTAAGTAGCGCGCCGCAGGCTGGCTGCGCCGCCCTAACGGGCACCTAGATTATACTATCTATAACTGTAATGATTTATAGAAACCAATAATTTAATTTTAAAAAATAACAATCAACTTAAATGCAAATGTTCCCGGGTAGGCCTATTCGACATATGACTCTCTCACTCATCTAACAACGAATTTTGCGTTTTAGACGTCGGCACAGACGCGAGCGTAGAAAATTGAAACGTCAATCTACCCTATTCAAGATGGTGATTTCGCGTTTCAATTTATGCTTTACATTATGTTTTAGATACGATTAAGTATTTTTCTGAATTGTTTTGATATGGTTTTAGCTTGTGCAGCATGGGATTGCTCAAACAGAAACAATAAGGAGTCATTGCATAAGGGAAATATAGTAATCATTTGATTTTAATGGCTAATATGCTCACCTGTCAACTTGACGGCCATCTTGAAAAATATTTGTGCTACAAATCGCTCCCATCTACTTTACATGCAAACTGCCATATTCAAGATGGCTTCAAATTGTCACTGGAGTGGACCAATGATTGGGGATCTAGCCTACTATAGATGTTAAATAAATATGGACAAGCATGGACAAGATAGTGCAACCTTAGAGGGAATTACCGTTGTTGACTATTCTCTTATACGAGGTCTTCGTACGTCTGAACATTTTGTGTTCTGCTTGCGTCGCGTAGACGCTGAGGTCCCTCCATGTTAGTGTGACCCCTTGCTCTGCTGGACACCACCGGCCGTAGCCAAGGGGTGTCGTCACGCCCACTGCCATCTGAAACACAATCCAAGAAAAGCTTGAGGAGACACTAATAATTAGGTATTTGGAATGTCACCTGATCGCGACGTGCATGTATTTTTAATAAACATGGTAAGATACTCTTAAAATGTTGTATAATACTGTTTATGTAAATAGTTTTTTACTTTATAATTTTATTTTTTGTTGCTATATTTTATTATTCTCTACAGTAGAATAAGACGTAAATATGATTTTATAATTCACAAGAAATGTAACTTAGTCCATATCACAAATGGAACTTATATGGTACCTAATTGTAAATTTGAATTGTGTGAATAAAATGTACATATTTTAATTCCGTACCTAATACTATTTGTATTAACTTATATTATAACAATGACAACTCGAATATTCTACGTATCCGGAAAACCAGCTGAATTTTAAAGAGGCTAATAAAATCTATACAAATACAAAATATGTAATATATATATAAAAAAAAGCGGCAGCCAAGCTCTCATTCAAAAGTCTTAGGCTGTGAGATATAGAATTTGAGCCAAGCTTTTCATTCTTTCTCCCTAATTTCACATTAAAAAGAAGTTAGATTATTTCGCCTTTTGACGAGCACCAAGTCAACTTCATTTTCGTGGTAAAAAAAGTAAAATTTAAAAAAAAAATACTTGGCCATTGAAAATGGTTTATTACGAGAACTGTGAAAAGTCAATCTAATGGCCAAGCAATTTTTTTATGGTTTTGAGTTTAATTTAAAACTTTACTTTTTTTACCACGAAAATCGTTGGCTTGGCGCTCGTCAACAGCTGTGAAATGATCTTTCTTATTTTCAATGCGAAACTAGAGAGAAAGAATGAAAAGCTTGGCTCAACTTCAATATGTCTCACAGCATTCACAGCCGAAGACGTTTGAAGGAGAGCTTGGCTGCCGTTTTTTTTTTTTTTTTTTTACAAATTTTGTATTTGTGGGGGATATTACATCTTTTGCTGTTTGTTTGTGGTTGCAAAGTATTAAAGATACGTATTATTTCAAATGGTTTGTTGATAGGAAATCATGTTCTGAACAACATCAATGAAAATAATACGCGTTTTGAGGAAATTAGTCCAGGATATTTTTTTAATTTGTCACTAAATTGCCCTTACGCAGATTAAATAGTATTTTTCCTCAAGTCGCAGTAATGGTATTATGCACTCAACGAAAATCAAAACAGAGACTATCTTGGACTTCTCAGACCTATTCTGCAACTTTAGTATTTATGATCGCGCATTTTAATATATTAATTGTAGGCCCTACATTTGTGGAAGAAATGAAACAAAATTAAAACAACTGAATTAAAATTAATTGGATGAGCGAAGCGAAGACTTCAATTTCACAGAACCCCAAAAGTTTTTAGCACGGGTGTTTTTTTTTCCCGCTCTCTACCGGACAAACGGCGAATGCGATCTTGATGAAAATTGGAGGGGACCTTCGAAATCTCTGAACGAAGACCTGCCACGTTTTTAAGTACAATCGTAGAAATATGTCTCATGAATATCGTACTTCTACGATTTTTATCGATTTACTTTTTAATGCGATATTTTCGTGATATTTTGACCGATTCTGACCAAACGGGTGGGGCTACAACGTCCAAATTCCACATGGACATTAAAGTAATGGTGATGTATTGCCTTGTGAAATAAAAAGTTGAAAAAGTTAGCTATAATCCATAGAATAAAGGTTTTAATATGAGTTTTTTTAAGTTTGTATGTAATTAGATGAGCGTAGCGAGCGAAGCGAAGATTCCATTTCACTACACTGAAGAAAAAAATCCGGAATGTTTTTCTTTCTTTTTTTTCTGTTTGTATTATTGTGTGTTTGTTAACACGATTCCGGCTAAACCAATATTCCAATTACGATGAATTTTTATAAAGGCCTTCAAAATCTCTGAACTTAGAACTGCCACGTTTTTGAGCGCAATCGAAAAATTATTTCTCATTAAAATCGCAATTTTACGATTTTTTTCTATTTTTAAAAAATTTCTTCAGCTTATAACACCTACATGCTTTATCCGATTTTAATGATTTATTCACAGAACCTTAATTTCATGAATTAAGATATTCGTGTGAAATTTGAGCGCAATCGAAAAATGATTTCTCATGAAAATCGAAATTTTACAGTTTTTTTCTTTTTTTAAACAATTCTTTGACTTATAACACCTACGTACTTTATCCTACTGTAATGATTTTTTCACAGAACCTTAATTTTATGAATTAATGTATTCGTGTAAAATTTGAGTGCAATTGAATAATTATTTCTTATGAAAATCGCAATTTGACGATTTTTTTCTTTTTTAAAATTACGATTTATAAAAAAAATTAAAAAATTAAGTTAATTTTTTATTTAATTTAATTTAATTTAAAAAATTCTTCGACTAAGTAATAATTTTTTCACAGAACAACAGAAAATCCGCATAACACATGGCAGCTCAATGCACCAATTACGCTCATCCAACAACGCGGCGGAACTTAAGCGTTTTCCTAGTAATAATTAACAAGTAACAATAGAAACTTGACAAAAATCACCTACAATGCGTTCAAAAAGCACTTGCAAATGTAAATAGATCCCACGCAAACTAGGAACTTACAAAAAAGCTCATCCATCAACGCGACTAAAAAAAGCGTTCGCGAAGCGGCCTAGTCAAAAAGAAATTATTTATTTTTATAGAAAAATGAAATCAAGCAATAATACAAAGTTTGGTTAAAAGTAACGTGGCCCATAGCTGTTAAAACCTTAAAACTAATTCTTAAATTTTACATTTTCATTAAAACTTGGTGTACATGCAAGTGTATTAATTGGATGAGCGTAGCGAGCGAAGCGAAGATTCCATTTCACTACACTGGAGAAAAAAGTCCGGAATGTTTTTCTTTCTTTTTTTTCTGTTTGTATTATTGTGTGTTTGTTAACAGGATTCCGGCTAAATCGATACTCCAATTGCGATGAAATTTTATGGAGGCCTTCGAAATCTCTGAACTTAGAACTGCCACGTTTTTGAGCGCAATCGAAAAAATTTTTCTCATGAAAATAGCAATCTTACGATTTTTTTCGATTTTTGGATGAGCGTAGCGAGCGAAGCGAGTGAAGCGAAGACTTCAATTTCACTGACCCCCCAAAAAATTTAGCTCGGGTGTTTTTTTTTTTTTTTTTTTTTTTTTTGCTTTTCCGTCTGTTTGTTCGCTCTCTACCGGGAAAACGGCATGTGCAATCTTGATGAAAATTTGACAGGACCTTCGAAATCTCTAAACTTAGACTTGCCACGTTTTTGGGTACAATCGAAGAAATATTTCTCATGAATATCGTACTTTTACGATTTTTTCCGATTTTTTGTGCGATATTTTCGTGCCATTTGGGCCAATTCTGACCAAACGGGTTAGGCTACAACGTTCATATTACACATGAACATTAAGGTTATGGTGATGTAGTACATTTTGAAAGAAAAAGTTGAAAAAGTTAGCCAGAATCTATAGAAATAAAGCTTTTAATATAAGTTTTTTGGTTTTTGTGCGATATTTTCGTGCTGTTTGGGCCAATTCTGACCAAACGGGTGGGGCTGCAACGTTCATATTATACATGGACATTAAGGTTATGGTGATGTAGTAACTTATGAAAGAAAAAGTTGAAAAAATTAGCCAGAATCCATAGAAATAAAGCTTTTAATATAAGTTGTTTACGGTAAATAATACCAATTGACAAGAAACAATAGAAACTTGACAACAATCACCTACAATGCGTAGGCAACAAAACAAAGCACTTGCAAAAGTAAAGATATCTCACGCATTTTAAAAACTTTAAAAAGCTCATCCATCAACGCGGCGGGACTTTAGCGTTTTCCTAGTTTAAATTACGATTGTTAAAAAAATAAAAAAATAAAGTAAATTTTTAATTTAATTTAAATTAATTGGATGAGCGAAGCGAAAACTTCGATTTCACCGACCCCCCAAAAAATTTAGCTTTCCGTCTGTTTGTTCGCTCTATACCGGGCAAACGGCATATGCGATCTTGATGAAAATTTGACACGACCTTCGTTTTCTCTGAACTTAGACTTGCCATGTTTTTGGGTACAATCGAAGAAATATTTCTCATGAATATCGTACTTTTACGATTTTTTTCGATTTTTAGTGCGATATTTTCGTGACATTAGGACCGATTCTGACCAAACCGGTAGGGATACAACGTTCATATTTCACATGCACATTAAAGTAACGGTGATGTATTGACGTTTAAAAGAAAAAGTTGAAAAAGTTTGCCAGAATCTATAGAAATAAAGGTTTTAATTTGAGTTTTTTGAGGTGTTAAATATTAAAACCTTTATTTCTATAGATTCTGGCTAACTTTTTCAACTTTTTCTTTCAAAAGTCAATACATCACCCTTACCTTAATGTCCATGTGAAATATGAACGTTGTAGCCCCACCCGTGTGGTCAGAATCCGCCCAAATAGCACGAAAATATAGATTTTATATCTTACTCACAGCAATTGTTACAAACAATCAAAGATCTAACAGACCTAATGATTGCTTTGTATGGGCCGTGTTAATATGTTTTTATTATTGGATGAGCGAAGCGAAGACTTCAATTTCACCGACCCCCCAAAAAAATTAGCTCGGGTGTTTTTTTTTTTTTTTTTTTGTTTTTTTTTTTTTTTTTTTTTTTGTTTTTTCCGTCTGTTTGTTCGCTCTCTACCGGGCAAACGGCATATGCGATCTTGATGAAAATTTGACACGACCTTCGTTTTCTCTGAACTTAGACTTGCCACGTTTTTGGGTACAATCGAAGAAATATTTCTCATGAATATCGTACTTTTACGATTTTTTTCGATTTTTAGTGTGATATTTTCGTGCCATTTGGGCCAATTCTGACCAAACGGGTGGGGCTTTAACGTTCATATTTCACATGGACATTAAGGTAATGGTGATGTATTGCTTTCTGAAAGAAAAAGTTGAAAAAGTTAGCCAGAATCGAGAGAAATAAAGCTTTTAATATACGTTTTTTTACTTTTTGTGCGATATTTTCGTGCCATTTGGGCCAATTCTGACCTTACGGGTGGGGCTACAACGTTCATATTATACATGGACATTAAGGTTATTGTTATGTAGTACCTTTTGAAAGAAAAAGTGGAAAAATTTAGCCAGAATCCATAGAAATAAAGCTTTTAATACAAGTTTTTTACGGTAAATAAAACCAATTGACAAGAAACAAAAGAAACTTGACAACATTCACCTACAATGCGTAGGCAGCAAAACAAAGCACTTGCAAAATTAAAGATATCCCACGCAAACTAAAACCTTTAAAAAGCTCATCCATCAACGCGGCGGGACTTTAGCGTTTTCCTAGTTTTAAATTAATATTAACATTTTATAATTAATAAGCTCATCCATCAACGCGACTAAAAAAAGCGTTTGCGAAGCTTCCTAGTTTAAAAAAATTCTTCGACTAAGTAATAAATTTTTCACAGAACAACAGAAAATCCGCATAACACATGGCAGCTCAATGCACCAATTACGCTCATCCAACAACGCGGCGGGACTTAAGCGTTTTCCTAGTCATTAGTGAACTATCGTTCTCTCTAGTGGCCCTGCACGACGTGCATAACTGCATAACCAGTTTAGATTCTCTTTCATTTTATTCGTTGTAATTTCTCTGCGTGGTCGCAAGAAGGTCTGATTATATAACATGCCCATGGTTTGCAGCAAATGACGTGAAACGTCTCCACGAAAACGTTTGAACAGACACGTGGCTATGAAATTACAATTCACTTTAGAGTTCGGTGCAGAATTCCTGTACCAAGCACTCTAGATGAAAATAAGCTACAGAATAGAGAGGAATAAGAAAAATTACCTATAAAACAAAATGTATTTGATCAAAGTGAAATAAATGATTATTGGATGAGCGAAGCGAAGACTTAATTTCACTGACCACTAGTGGGACAATAGCCCTGTTGCTAATAAAGATTTAATAATAAAAATTAGCTCGGATGTTTTGTTTGTTTATCTTTTTGTCTGTTTGTTCGCGCTCTACCGGGCAAACGGCATATGCGATCTTGATAGTAATTGGAGGGGACTTTCGAAGTCTCTGAACTTAGACCTGTCACATTTTTTGGGTACAATCGAAGAAATATTTCTCATGAATATCGTACGGTACTTTTGCGATTTATTCGATATTTAATGCGATATTTTCATGACATTTTGGTCAATTTTGACCAAACGGGTGGGTTACAAAGTTCATATTTCACATGGATATTAAGATAATGGTTAGGCCTATGTATTACTATTTGAAACAAAAAGTTGAAAAAGTTATCCAGAATCCATATAAATAAAGGTTTTAATATAATTGTTAGAGGTGTATAATAAACTTGGCAATAATCACCTAACAATGCGTTCAAAAAGCAAATCTTCGGGCCTCCAGATAGGCAATTTTACATTCTTATAATTGGTATTACCATAGCAATTAGTATTATACTTTATAAAAATTATCTTAAATTTCAAAAATGATTTTGGAACTTGAAGTAGTAGAGATCCCACGCATACTGAAAACTTAAAACAAAGTTCATCCATCAACGCGACTAGGAAAAGCGTTCGTGAAGCGCGGCTTTGTTGGATGAGCGTAGCGAGCGAAGCGAAGATTCCATTTCACTACACTGAAGAAAAAAATCCGGTATGTTCTTTTTCCTGTATTTTTGTGTTTGTTAACACGATTCCGGACAAACCAATACTCCAATTTTGATGAAATTTTCTGTAGGCCTTCGAAATCTTTAAACTTAGAACTGACACGTTTTTGAGCACAATCAAAAAATTATTTCTCGGGAAAATCGCAATTTTACGATTTTTTCGATTTAAAAAAATCTTTGACTTTCGTATAACACCTACATGCTTTATCCGATTGTAATTATTTTTTCACAGAACCTTTATTATATTAATTAATATATTCGTGTAAAATTAGAGCGTTGTCTTTAAATTTCTTCGACTTATACATGCTTTATCCGATTGTAATGATTTATTTACAGAACCTAAGTTTTATGAATTGATATATTCGTGTGAAATTTGAGCGGAATCTAAAAATTATTTCTCATGATAATCGCAATTTTACAATTTTTTCGATTTTTAAAATTGCTTCGACTTTATAACACCGACATGCTTTATCCGATTGAAATGATTTTTTCACAGAACCTTAATTTTATGAATTAATATATTGGTGTAATATTTGAGTGCAATCAAAAAATTATTTCTTATGAAAATCGCAATTTCACGTTTGTTTTTTTCCTTTTTTAAAATTATGATTTTTTCGCTTTAAAAAAATGTCTTCGACTAAGTAATGATTATTTCACAGTACAACAGAAAATCTGCATAACACATGGCAGCCCAATGCACCAATTACGCTCATCCAACAACACGCCTGAAAAAGCGTTTGTGAAGCTTCCTAGTTTAGCAACACCAACACCTTCACACGTCACTCTATGTTTTCCCGACAAAATGATGAGAAAAATTTGTTACAAACTTTAATGAATGAAAATGTTCTCTAAAACATAGAAAACATTTTGTCGAAGTCACGAGTCAGAAAACAAACAAAAAACAGAACAGACCATACACGCAGCCACCATATTATATTTTTATGTTCACCATCGTCCATAAGCAAATAAGGGATCTAGTTGTACACCCAGCCCTTGACTTACTTCTGGTCGTACGGGCTGGCCCAGCCCAGATGCTCTCACACCTTTTTTTTCTAATGCATGAAAAATTAGTTTTATTCTGATGTCCGTATTTTATTTTGACCAAATATGCATATTTTCATACATTTCATGAAATATGTTCTTTTTAGTCTTTTAAATGTACTATTGTACTATGCTGATATAATTTTGTAATAAAGAGTGCAGAACGCTAGACATAGTGCGAGCGTAATAATGAATAGTGAACTCCATGGGTGAAAATTGGTGAGTATAATATAATCGATTCGCAAAGTGTAGACTACAAGTTATGCACGTTAGTGAAAGAATTCGGTGACAAAATTTTTTTTTCTGAGAGTAATATTTTATTTGTTAAGGTTAGTAATGTAAAGGTTTTTTGGAACAACCAAATTACGTGGCTGTACATGTCACTACAATACCCCATCCCTCATAAATTTGACGAAAAAATTAAATATTCTTTTTAAAGATTGTTTTTACATTTTTGCGTTCCTTACTGGTGTTTTTGGTGTTAGATAGGTTTGGTGTTAGATACTTTTTGCCTGTATATTATATTTGTCACTTTCAAAGGCCCTAAACATCCTAGCAACAATACAACTTTTAAGTGTCTTGCGACCTGTGAATGTTTCACAAATAAACTTCACATATCATATTTCAAGTCCTGATGAGAAGCCTGATCAATAATTAAAGTCATCCTATAGCCTAGGTAATTACCTGTGGCGGTTCTGTCTCTAAACTGGCGTTGAGTAGCAGTTTTTGTTTTGCTGGAGAGTTGCCGTCGCTGTGAATGACACTTGACGATATGCTCCCACCATTGCTATGATCCTGCACGCCCGTACCTGTACAGTTCATCTTCCAATCCATCCACACCGAGCAAATTTAGGTGTAGAAACTTTTATGGTGAAACACAGCGGAACCTAAATATCACTTTGTTAGCATGGACTTTGAACGATTATGAGGAAATGAGGCACGGCGAACACCTTAGTATCACTATCAAGTAATTAAGCCAAAATTAAACAACACCATGAACATAATAGACTTGCTTAATACCGACGTAAAAATATAACAGTTCATCTTTTTAGATATCAAATGAGTATTGTTCTGAATATTTCATTTATGTACGATCTTACCTCAATAAATAAATAAATTATTCAGAACAATGGTCATTATTTTAATTTCAGCAGGTATGTTTATTGTTATAGTTACATAATCCGGCTGCCTGACGAGTGAGTGTAGTGTTAAATGTCACAACAATGTAGTGTATTAAAAAGGTAAAATATAGTGAGACGTTTTCTTTCGTTGAAAAAATGGGACTGAAATGATCTGATACCAATCGTTTCATAACATAGAAAGTTGTGTCACTACAAATATTATGATATTCACGTTGCTGTGCCGAAATGCTGGTATTTTTCCACGTCTTCATCTGCTGAGCATGGCTAGCAAGTAACAAACGTACACCCTCGATCAGAAGTCATCAGAGCCAGGCATAGACATCGAGCTGGTGAATAAAACCGATTAAAACACACCATTAAGTATAAAAAATTATATGACTGCAGAGTGCATGGGTAGACTCTAAATACGATTTTGCTATTTTTATTTATATATTTATTTTTAAAAAAGTACAAATTTACAAGTAAAAATGTTCTTGTAATCGAAAAAGATTGGATAACTGTGTTGCGTAATGTTGTAACGCAGCGTCTGATTATACTGGTATCCAATGATCGCAAACATGGGCTCGATTGCCGGTTTGGGCACACGGTAATAACAATTTTGCTCTTTACGTAACAATGTAACTAAATCAGCTTTTAGCTTGAAACCACACAAACAACTTTGATATTGGCATAATTAATTAGAAACACTACAACAATCAACGTTCTCATAATATTTGTTATTGTATTATTATAAAAAGACGCACTTTTTGCCCCCAAACCCCGCATTTCTTACGTTCTGGTAGCAATTAAAATAATATTTATTCGTGATATTCACTCAACCGTTTTCCCCCTCATGATTTGAATAAAAATGCACGAAATCAAACTATTGTTATGTAAGAGAAAACAGTTTTAAAAATAGCTTGTGTAATGTGTACATTGGGTACCTAGAAAATCCCGCACTGGTTACGACCTGCGATCCGACTAGGTCGGCGATACTGTGTCGACTGTCGACTGCATCGCGTCACGTTGCCTTGGTTGGAAGGCTTCATAACGTACTACAAGTTCTGAAAAACCTGCTCCAACTCAAGGTACAGCACTTGCCAAGCGTACTTCATTACGAAACGTGTTTATAGTATAACAATACGCAGTGCTAGACTATAAAAGTGATTGGTATAGCTGTACTTTTTTTTAGCGACCGAAACCAGCCCGTGGTTTTTGGACGAAGGAAAATCAAAATCGGAATAACATGTCACTTCTGGGTCCCCTACTTTTTCTCCTGTCACTCACTCGGGTTGTGAATTTGTCCTGTTCAAAGGTGTTTTCAGACAGTTCTGATCACAGCGGGAACATGCCAGTGGCGGATCTAGGACATAATCATGGGGGGGGCGATCGCCCCACCGCCCCCCCCCCCTGTATCCGCCACTGGAACATGCATTTAGACCAGGAAGTTCGGGTTTCGGGATATCGAGAGGGTAAAAAGTTTCAAGTGTTCTGACCACTCGGCTCCACGGACGGAGTCGGGCGTGTACCGTAAGTGAAACTGTAGTAGAAGGTCATTAGCATTTCCCCCTCTATTCTTTTATAAACATATTCCTGTTAATATTGTTACATAAACGCTATTTACTCTCATATTTTGTTGCACTTCTTATTTTGATATTTGTTTATTGTTCATCACCATATAATTATTTGTTACTTTCTTAATAGAATTTTTACTTTTTACTTTATTTATATATTTTAATCATATTATATTGTATGTATTATATATTATATCCACCCGGAAACTTAATTTTCCACAAAGAAAAGCCCCTAAACACAGTGAATAATTTCTCAGTGTTGCATATTTAATGTAAACCCCTGTACATAGTATTGCATGGTCAATAACACGAACTTGAGGCATGCGCACTCACTTAAAGGCGTGGCCTCGTTACGTTTAGCTCATTGCCATTAATTAATCGTGCATTGCATTCAACAATATCATTAATCATTCATTTATTATTGATACTTCATAGGGAATAGGACACATTTGGCAGTAAGCAAGTAGCTGTTGGCTCGGCCGGCAAGCACCCAATGTATATGAAACTTCACATAGTTGTTAGACAAGGGAGCGCAGCGACCAGTGTTTAATTCAGGACTTTTTACAAGGGGGGGGGGGGGGCGTTTACAAAGTAAGGAGGTAAGACAAGGGCAAAAACATTACTATCTGTGAAGGGGGGGGGGGAGGTAGAGGGCATTGGAGGGAGTTCGTAAAAAATTACGTTTTCTTAGAATTTGCACAGGAGACAAGGGGTCTATAAATTATAATATATTTGTAAATGTGCCTACTCACCCAACTATATTTCGATTGATGACAAATCGGTTCACTGTTAATTAATTCTTCAGAGTAGACGGTAGATAACAAAGGTTAACTAAAAGTCGGTTCACTGTCTTTGGTTTCACGGAAAAACGACAATAATGTATTTTTTAGACATTTTAAAGCTTTATTATTATTATCATGATTATTATTAATAAATGGTGTTTAAGCATAAGCCCGCTTTGAGGACATTATTAGTAAATGATAGCAGTTGTTATAAAATGGCGTTAAGCCAGAGGTTCTGGGTTCGATCCCCAGTCGGGGCATACTTTTATTACAACTGCTATCATTTACTAATGATGATGATTATTATTATTATTATTATTATTATTATTATTATTATTATTATTATTATTATTATTATTATTATTGTTGTTATGCGTCTTACTCGCAACTTAAAAATTTAATATCATTACAAAATAAAATTATAAAAATGATGAATGAAAGAGAAATCGTTGATGGGAGATGTGTCTCGGATTTGTATTTACTATTTGATGTTTTGCCAGTTAGGAAAATCTTTGTTTATAAGCTGTTATTAAAGCATTACTTTGACAAAAAATATATAATTCTTATTGATCACAAGCCTTCAACTCGAGCCAAAAGTGCAGGAATTTACCAGTTACCACCCTTTAACAATAAATATGGGAAGAGATCGTTAAGCTACTCTGTACCTTTATATTTTAATAAGATTCTTCCAGAAATTAAAGAATTAGATTCATTTAGAGATATAAAAATTAAATTAAAGACATATTTGCTTCAAAACCATATTATAGTTGAGTGAGGAAATTGTGGTTATGTGATTTTTATATTTTATGTTTTTCAGGTATTTATCAATTTTCTTCTATTATGTTCATTCATAAATTTACTCATAATGTCAAACTTTATATATTTATCACATTGTTTAGACTCACATGTCGGTAATTTCAATAAATCAAATTTCAATTATATTAGGTTAAGTGTTCAGAAGTGAATAAATCCTTATCTTTAATAAACATAGTTCTACAGATAAGCTGCATGCGCAGTTTGTGGAAGGTCGAATGTATGAAATATGTAAGGTTATGAAAGAAAGAAATGTATCTACAATAATAATTAAAAAAATATATATATATATTATTATTATTATTATTTTTATTATTATTTTTATTTTTATTATTTTTATTATTATTATTATTATTATTATCATTATTATTATTATTATTATTATT
Source organism: Sweltsa coloradensis (assembly GCA_024449915.1). NCBI lineage: Eukaryota > Metazoa > Arthropoda > Insecta > Plecoptera > Chloroperlidae > Sweltsa > Sweltsa coloradensis. The sequence goes on from JAMZAV010000535.1 coordinate 375,971, forward strand.
ATTATTATTATATCTCTCGAAATATATATGTGGAACACGTGTCCGGCATAAGACAATATTTAGATTAGAAAGATAGTAAAATGATCTATTTATGTACCGGTACATGATGATATTTGCTAAGAAGTGCCAGTGGCAGCGCTTCACGACAGTCCGTCGGTGGCGAATACGCTCAACATAGCGTCATCACACCATTCAAGGTGATAAAACCACGGGTGGGAATGAGGTATTCTGAATATCAATATCATGACAAAAGATTTCAGTAAGCCCCACAAATCAAAGCGATTGGCTATAATTGCAAACACTTTCCACACGATGAACTGTCTCAAAGATACAAATTTTACATTGATGACGAGATCTATGATGAGATCGCGTTTCACGAAGAGTTGATAATTGAAAATACGGACACAAAGGAGGAGTGCGGGAAAGTTACAATCAGCGTGAAACATGCCGGTAAAGACCAGCAATACTTTCAGGTTCGCTCGTCAGCACAAGCAACAATCAACGGGAACACTAGTGTAGTGTCAAGATTATCAGTTGCGTTGACAGACATTTCGCCACGATCGAAGAGAGACGAAATGAGTACTCTACTACCTCTGGATTGGGAGAGTCAACTACCTTCCCTGTGAACAAATATTGTACATTGTCAAGACAAGGACATCTATCACGGTTCTGTGGTGCAGCACCATCTCGCACGTAGACATCCAGGCTCTCCTGCTGCAAAAACCCAACCAAGTGATCCCTTTCTCCGTCAAGTTCTTCACTGCCTTCTAATACAACCCGGAGTATGCAGAGATTTATGAGGAAGACACTCCTTGCGAGTATGACTACGAGAAACATGAATTTTTTACCCAGAACTTCGCCACATTCTCTCGAACCACATCCAGGCTCTCCTACTGCAAAAACCCAACCAAGTGATCCCATTCTCCGTCAAGTTCTAAAATCACAACGATTCGACGGAGTGCAAGATCCCTGTGAAGATACAGTTTCAGGACAAGAAACCTGTTTATCTTAGTTCGATGACTATATTATCAAACTATGTCCAGAACCTTAAGCTGATCTTCTAATCATGATTATTGTAATTATGATTGTTTTTATTGTTTTTAATCGTGTATTTGTCTTTGAAAAAATATTTTAAATAAAATTGAATTATTATTATTATTATTATTATTATTATTATTATTATTATTATTATTATTATTATTATTGTTATTTTTATCATTTTTATTATTATATAATAATTCTGGTATACAATAACTATCTTTTAACGCTCGTAGTCTTAAATATTAGAAACGCTTTCTCATAATTCATACCTGGATTGAAGCGCTTACCCCGTCAGTTATTTTCGTCTGTGAAACGTGGCTCGATGCAAGTGTACGAGATTCGGAAATATTGCCCACGTCCTGTATGGTATTTCGGAAGGACCGAGATGCCCGATCAGGAGGTGGAGTTCTCATAGCAGCAAAACCTGAGCTTAAGCCGGTGTACGTACCTGAACTAACTACACTTAATGCAGAGATCATCTGGGTGGAGATAACATGCGGAAATAAAAAACTTACTTGGGTCTGCTTACAGGCCGCCTAATTCGACCGCAGATTTAGACAAGGAACTTATCGAATCTTTATGTCGTGTTGATAAGTTAAGTTAGTAACCAAGTATACTGCAATAGTTTTGTGTGGAGATTTTAATTTGTATATAACTTGGGATTCTGTAGCTCCTATTCCTAATGATGCTACTGCCTATTTTATTTATCTGCGTTCCACGAGCTCTCTTTCACGCACAGTCACCGAAGCTACTCGAGTAACGGATACTTCGCGATCTATCATTGACCTATTACTATGCAATGATCCAAATACTAGGAAAACGGTAAAGTCCCGCCGCGTTGATGGATGAGCTTTTTTGTAAGTTTCTAGTTTGCGTGAGACCTCTTTTCCTTTGCAAGTGCTTTCTGAAAGCATTGTATGTGATTGTCGTCAAGTTTCCATTGTTACTTGTTGATTGTTATCATAAACCTCAAAAAACTCATATTAAAACCTTTATTCTATGGATTCTGGCTAACTTTTTCAACTTTTTCTTTCCAAAAGCAATACATTACCATTACCTTAATGTATATGTAAAATATGAACGATGTAGCCCCACCCGTTTGGTCAGAATCGGCCCAAATGTCACGAAAATATCGCACTAAAAATCGAAAAAAAAAAACGTAAAAGTAGGCCTGTAATAAGTGTGTACTTATAGCTGGTGAACTGACAGCACAGCTGATTCCAAGTTGTTGGGGAATCCATGGAGAGAGAGGACAATAATGGCTACCCACTGAAGTGGGAACTGACTGTTACTGGCAATTGTTTAAATGTATTATTAATAAGTAACTACAACAGTTACATAATGTGATGATCTCAGTTGTAACTTGAATATTGCCGCCCAGCCTCTACTCGTTAGCGAGTTTGGGTTTGTTATGTTGGCAATGCGCACGGCGCAATGCATCCTGGGACTAGTGAGACAGGCTAGCAATGGAGGCTAAAGGTCTGTTCGTTTGTCGTACTCTGACTGATCTAGATCAGCCAGAGTAAGTTATCGGCGTTCTTTTGTAAAATCTTACTCTAGATCAAGTTGTGATGCGCGTTCTTTTGTACCAAGTAACTTACTCTAGAGTTAGCGAGAGTACGAATATGTACTCTGGGTCTATAGGTGGAGTACGTAGAGTAGAGTAAGAAAAAATGGCCGACGAGCGGTAAATGATCGAGCTGGAAACCATAATCTAGGCTAGCCTATTTGCTAACTATGGCTGAGGCGTCGCAAGATATTATCGACGCCACTTTAATTTAAAATTAAAATAAAAAAAATTAAAAATTAAAATTAAAATTAAAATTAGGTTAAGTTGACCATAATTATGTTCTTTTGTCGTGATCTGGAGTACGTACTCCGAGAAGCTCTGGATCAGGTTATGACGTTTTTACTCTGACTCTAGAAATATCCGAGTAACTCTACTTTACTCTGGAGTAAGACAAACGAACAGACCTTAAACCTAGACCTGTGGCGTGCTTATTACTTGTACTGTTCTGCATCTTAATTAATAAAGAACTCATTACTAAATAACCAGTGTGTTATTATTTTATTACATGGTTATTATTACATGGTGTTAGAAGTGCCAGAAGTGTCAGAATGTCAGAAGTGATGCAAGATTGTAAACTGTAAGTACGCGCCGACGCAGGCAGGGCAAGTCAGGGCCTAGGCTAGCTTGGCGAAGCCTAGAACTAGGGCCTAAAACGACAGCGTCTTGAAGCTGGGTAAGAGGGCTGAACGCTCTACCAGCAATTCAAATCGTGAAAATAAAGTCATCGAAGATGGTACAAGCCAGGAAATCCCCTGGAGAGCTGGAATTCAGTGGAAACATAGCTGAAAACAAGAAGCTATGGCGCCAGAAGCTAGAAATATACATGCGTGCAACAAAGGCATATGAGGAACCGGAAGAAGACCAGGTTGCCATTTTATTAAATTTCGTGGGGGACGAAGGACTAAAAGTTTTCAACACTTTTAATTTATCCAGTGATGATCGCAAGAAAATCAAGCCAGTAATAGATACTTTTGAGGCTTATTGTGCACCAAGGAAAAACCTGATTTATGAACAATCAAAGTTTTTTACCTGTAACCAAAATGATGGTGAACCCTTTGATCATTTTCTGACCAGACTAAAACATCTAGCAAGCTCATGTGAGCTAGGCAAACAGACAGATCAACTTATAACTCTTGGAATTGTTCTGGGAATAGCTGACAAGACACTCAAGGAGAGGCTACTGAGGATCAATAACCTGAAACTCGAGAAAGCAGCGGATTACTGGAGAGCGGCAGAGGACAGCAAGAGACAAGCTACACTCTTGGAAGAAAAATATCCTGTGGAGGCTTTCAAGAAGCTCATGTCGACAACCCGGGGGAGTGACCACAATAAAGGAGATCGAAACAGCCAGTCTGGGTCTACAGCGAAACCAACGACAGACATGCAGATGGCACGAGCAGGCAAGACATACGACTGCAAGGAATGTGGCTACAACCATGCTCCACGAAGTTGTCCGGCCTATGGAAAAACGTGTATGAAGTGCAAGAAACTGGGACACTTTGCCAAGGTGTGTCCAACCCGAGAGGTGGCAGAGTACACAGTGAGTAGGCCTAATGAGGGGTCCAGTGACTACACCAAGGACCAAGGGCTCTATGTGGATTGTATCAGGTATGAAATCAAATCTGTAGGGGCACTAGATGCTTCACCTAAGGAATGGATTGAAACCATTATGGTAGAAGGACAGCCAATGAAACTCAAAATAGACACTGGGGCAGAGATAAGTGTTATCTCAAGTGAACATTTTTTGAAGAAAAAGTTTACAAACCCTGTTCTTAAAACAAATGCAGTATTAGTAGCATTTGGGGAGAACACAGTTATTCCAAAGGGTAAAGTTAGGTTAACTTGCTTGGGTAGGAATGATAGACAGGAAACTATTGAGTTCATGTTAGCAGATGTAAAATGCAAACCCCTTCTGAGTCTAGATGCTAGTGTGAGGTTAGGACTAATTCAAAAGGTTGCTGTTACTGAAGTAATGGAGCAGACCGAATTAGGCCTAGGCTTAAGGCTATTCCACCGCGTTTTTCTATTTTCCAAAATATGCTACTAAGTTAAAATATAGTGAATGGCTTTGAAACATGGCTATTTTAGAAAATCAAAAATATTTTTTCCAAATTTTTCTGATCCGGTACACGGCCAATATAGCCACCTCAAAAAAATTTCAAACTTCAATTCGCCAGGGCACACCATTCAACGTACGGTGTTGTGCTTTTGTGACATTAATTTTTAACTGTTTTTCTATGGACTGACTGAGAGAAAACAGATTTATTTTAACAATTGTCTTTCCAGCGAATTTTTTTCGTTTGGCGGTATTTTTTACCGATTTGTACCGCCAAACGAAAAAATTCGCAGGAAAAACAATTGTTAAAATAAATCTGTTTTCTCTCAGTCAGTCCAAAGAAAAACAGTTGAAAATTAATGTCACAAAAGCACAACACCCTACGTAGAATGGTGTGCCCTGGCGAATTGAAGTTTGAAATTATTTTGAGGTGGCTATATTGGCCGTGTACCGGATCAGAAAAATTTGGAAAAAATATGTTTGATTTTCTAAAATAGCCATGTTTCAAAGCCATTCACTATATTTTGACTTAGTAGCATATTTTGGAAAATAGAAAAACGCGGTGGAATAGCCTTAAACACTAAAGAAAATGTTTTGCAGGAGTACAAAGATGTATTCAGTGGGCTAGGGTGTATGCCTGGGAAGTATAGCATTACTTTAAGACCAGATAATGTACCTGTAGTACATCCAAGTAGGCAAGTGCCTTCAGCTCTAAAAGATAAACTCAAAGAAACATTAGATTGTTTAGAAACACAGGGTGTTATTGAGAAAGTGAAAAAACCCACTGATTGGGTGAATAATCTAGTGATTATTGAAAAGCCAAATGGGTCGCTGCGCCTGTGCCTTGACCCACTTGACTTAAACAAAGCTATAAAAAGAGAGCATTACCCAATTCCTTATCATAGTGATATACTGACTGAACTAAGTGGCATGGAATGGTTCACTACTGTCGATATGAAGGATGGTTTCTTTCAGGTATTGTTGGATGAACAGAGTTCTGAGGTGTGCACCTTTAATAGTTCCTTTGGTAGGTACAAATTTAACAGGATGCCGTTTGGTATCAGCTCAGCACCTGAGGTATTTCAACGAAAAAACTTTCAAAACTTTGGTGACATAAAATGTTTCAGATTGTCCATGACGACATAAAAGTGTCAGGTAAAACAAAGGAAGAGCATCATATAGCGCTGAAAGAATTGTTAGAAAGAGCTAGAAAATTGAACATTAAATTCAATCCTGATAAATTTCAATTTCAAATCAAAGAGGTTAGGTACATGGGTCATGTAGTGTCAGCCAAAGGGTTAAGAGCTGATGAGGATCGCGTTAAGGCAATCAAGTCAATGCCATCTCCTACTAATGTTACGAGCTACGTAGATTCCTAGGTATGCTTTATAAACCTAAGTCAATTTGTTCCAAAAACATGTCCACCATTACTGAACCAATGAGAGCATTATTAAAACATGACACTCACTGGGCGTGGAATCACGAACAGATTAAGGCAGAGCAGGAAATCAAAGACAAACTTAGCTCAGCACCAGTTTTAGCATACTGTGACAATACCAAAGAGCTAACCATGCAGGTAGATGCATCCAAATGTGGCCTAGGAGCCTGTCTCATGCAACAGGGTAAGCCAATAGCTTATGCTTCTAGCAGTATTATTATTATTATTATTATTATTATTATTATTATTATTATTTTTATTATTATTATTATTATGTGTTTATTCCGTACATTCATTACATATTATATAATAAACATACGGATGGATGCTAATAGCAGACCGAAGATCCATTTGAGACATTATACACCCATCCTAAGAATTATATACAACAATAATAAAATACATATCAAACAAGATGAAACAGACATACATATCAAACTCTTAAAAAAACATTCTCTTGACTGCTCCCTCGAACCTACCGAGAGGGAAGTTCCTTTACTTCAGAAGGTAGTGCATTCCAGAGCGCTGCCTCCCTGTAGTAAATGGATTTCTGGAATGCACTTGTTCGAGCAATTGGCGTCCTTAAGGTCAACCCCTTATTACTTCCGCGTCCTAAAATGACTGAAACAGAGCAACGGTATGCTCAAATAGAGAAAGAACTGTGAAGTATAGTGTATGGAACTGAGAAATTTCACTACTACATTTATGGACGTAAAACAACAGTTCAAACTGACCACAAACCATTGGTGACAATTGTGACCAAAAATGTAAACAAAGTTAGTCCAAGACTTCAGAGACTTCAACTTAAACTCCTTAAGTATGATCTAGATTTAGTGCATGTACCAGGTAAATAAATGCATGTTGCGGATACTCTGTCTAGGGCTTACTTGTCTGAATCGGGTATAGATGATCCTGAATTGTCAATAAACGTACATAGTGTGTCACAGCACCTTCCAATGTCAAATGACAAAAGAAGAGTGTTCAGAGAAGCCACTCTAAATGATTCTGTTTGTCAGACCCTGTTAGGCCTGCATAATGAAGGTTGGCCTAATGAAAAACATAAGGTCCCAAGTAATTGGATGAGCGAAGCGAAGACTTCAATTTCACCGACCCCCCAAAAAATTTAGCTCGGGTGTTTTTTTGTTTTTTTCTTTGTTTTTTTGTTTTTTTGTTTTTTTGTTTGTTTTTCTGTCTGTTTGTTCGCTCTCTACCGGGCAAACGGCATATGCGATCTGGATGAAAATTTGACAGGACCTTCGAAATCTCTGAACTTAGACTTGCCACGTTTTTGGGTACAATCGAAGAAATATTTCTCATGAATATCGTACTTTTACGATTTTTTTCGATTTTTAGTGCGATATTTTCGTCACATTTTGGCCGATTCTGACCAAACGGGTGGGGCTACAACGTTCATATTTCACATGGACATTAAGGTAATGATGATGTATTGCTTTCTGAAAGAAAAAGTTGAAAAAGTTAGCCAGAATCTATAGAAATAAAGCTTTTAAAATAAGATTTTTGGTTTTGTGTACGATATTTTCGTGCCATTTGGGCCAATTCTGACCAAACGGGTGGGGCTTCAACGTTCATATTATACATGGACATTAAGGTTATGGTGATGTAGTACCTTTTGAAAGAAAAAGTTGAAAAAGTTAGCCAGAATCCATAGAAATAAAGCTTTTAATATAAGTTTTTTACGGTAAATAATACCAATTGACAAGAAACAAAAGAAACTTGACAACATTCACCTACAATGCGTAGGCAGCAAAACAAAGCACTTGCAAAAGTAAAGATATCCCAAGCAAACTTAAAACTTTAAAAAGCTCATCCATCAACGCGGCGGGACTTTAGCGTTTTCCTAGTCTAAAATACTACTGGGATATGCGGTATGATTTTTCCTTTGAGGACGGTTTAGTTTTTGTGGGCGACCGATTGTTGGTACCACCACAGCTTAGAAAGAGTATGCTTGATCTTATTCATGAAGGGCATATGGGGATTAATAAAACTAAAAACAGAGCACGACAGGTCCTGTTCTGGCCTAGTATGACCAAGGATATAGAGAATGTTGTCCGAACCTGTAGTGCATGTGAAAAATATCAGAAGAGAAATTGTAAAGAGCCTTTTCAACCTCATCCTATCCCGTATCGTCCATGGGAAAAACTAGCAGCAGACTTGTTAGATTTTCAAGGGAAGTCTTTTCTAGTAATTAAGGATTATTATTCCAAGTGGATAGAATTGATTCAGGTGTCTAATAAAACAGCGCGAGAACTCATCAATAAGTTCAAATCGGTGTTCTCACGCTATGGTATATGTGACCTGTTGGTATCAGATAATATGCGGTTTGATAGCAAAGAGTTTAAAAATTTTGCTAAGGAATACAGTTTTGAAACTGTAACCTCAAGTCCAAGGTATCCTAAATCAAATAGTATGGCTGAAAATGGTGTGAAATTGGTGAAAAATATGTTGAAGAGAGCAGTACATTTGGGTACTGATGTTTATCTCTTATTACTAGAGTATAGAACTACACCAATAACGGGCACAACATTTTCTCCATCGCAGTTACTCATGGGTAGACAACTTAAAACTAAAATACCTACCATCTCTAAACTGTTGCAACCGGCAACACAGGTTAATGTCAGGGAAACACTCAAAACTTTGCAAGATACACAAAAGTATTTCCATGACAAACAGGCTAAACCCTTGTCTGAATTGACAAAAGACCAACCTATTCTCATTAGGAATGATAAAGTCTGGGAGCCGGCTATAGTAGTGTCAAGGCATGACACACCTCGATCATACTTGGTAAAGAGAGAGGATGGATCTGTTTTGAGGCGAAACAGACGCGATTTAATGCCATCCAGCAACCAGTTCAGACCAAAGACTGAACTAGACTTTGTGTCACCATATCCTGAGCCCGGCGTTTTTGTGGGTTCAAAGAGCGCAGGCTGTGGTGGTCGCATTGTAAACGTATCACAGTTTGACAGCTGAAGTGGACTTCGCAGAGCAGTAAAGTAAAGTCACATCCAGTGCGACTGGCCCTATATCCTGTATGGGGATGATATTGATGGAGCGAGTGTAATTGAAACGTTGATCTTGCGCGGCATTATAGTAATGTAGGCGCAGCAAGAAGAGTAAACCACTAAACCCAGGCCTACATACAAGTGGTTTTCGATACTCGGGAGGTTGCAACCAACTTGCATCGGATGTGATTGTACTTTGTTATTACGGAGAGGCCCATCCTTCCCGTCAAATTCGGACGGGTTTACAACCTTTCATAATAGAGCAGGCGACATCCTAGTTTCTTTGAACCCTAAAACGCCGGGCTCAGGATATGGTGACACAAAGAGTAGTCCCAGATGAGGTAGGGGTAGAATCAAAAGAGGGTGTAGGAGATGAGAGTATTACGTTGGGAATGCAAGCGGAAGTGAATAGATCTGAACCTCGTGTAAGTGGCAGAGTAAGAAAGGTACCAGAAAGGTTTAAGGATTTTGTCATGAAGTAACTTTGCTTGTAAAGCTTAAATAGGTTTACACTACTATCTACACTATTACTATATGGTATAAAAATTTGTTTAAGAGTTTGTAGAATTAATTAAGTAAAACAAACTTTCATTATTGTATTTTGTGTGTAAATCATAAATTGTTGTCATACAAAACTTGTAATTTGATTATTTGTGTGATTAATTGTGTGTGATTATCTGTCACAACTGTATTTGAGAGACATTACATCCTAACTTATTGTATTGTTTAAAGTAACCTTGTTAACAGTAATCTCATTTGTAACTTTAATTGTCTAAAAGTAATCTATCAAACAAGTTAAAGGAAGGGACGTCACTTGACTTAAGGGGGAAGATGTGATGATCTCAGTTGTAACTTGAATATTGCCGCCCAGCCTCTACTCGTTAGCGAGTTTGGGTTTGTTATGTTGGCAATGCGCACGGTGCAATGCATTCTGGGACTAGTGAGACTGGCTAGCAATGGAGGCTAAGCCTAGACCTGTGGCGTGCTTATAACTTGTACTGTTCTGCATCTTAATTAATAAAGAACTCATTCCTAAATAACCAGTGTGTTACAATATTATTACATGGTTAATATTACACATAATACATAATGTAACAAAAGTGATCAATAAAAAGTGATCTAACTGATTACACATACCTATCGATGCTAACTCATTACATGGTGGCTAGCGGTTCGCGGAAGTGAACAAAGAAAAACCACGAGGTAGGCCTAAGCTAGAAACTCCGTAATAATGGCGCTGAAGTGCAAGGAGCCGGCAGAACTTAGCCTAAGTGGGAATGTCCACGAAAATTGGACGCGTTTTCGACAGAAGTTCGATATTTTTATGAGGGCATCGAAAAGGTATAATGATTCTGAAGAAGATAAAGTGGCCGTTTTTCTCAATTTCATTGGAGATGAGGCCCTAGAACTCTTCAACACGTTCGAAATGAGGGACGCAGACAAAAAGGATCTGGTAAAAGTGATGAAAAAATTCGAAGAATACTCCACACCAAGACGAAATCTTGTGTATGAACAGAGTAAGTTTTTTACATGTGTACAAGAACAGTCAGAAGTGTTTGACCATTTTCTAACTAGGCTTAAAATCCTAGCTAAATCCTGTGAATTTGGAACTCATCAAAATCAATTACTAACTTTGAGGGTAGTGTTAAGTATCACCGACCAGGCTTTTCGTGAAAGACTTCTTTGCATAAGTGATCTCACTCTAGAAAAAACAGCTGATTTATGCCGAGCAGCAGAAGTAAGTAAACAACAGGTCATGGAACTAGGCAAAAAGGTGATGGTAGAAACAGTGTTGACTAGGCCTCAAAAGGCTAGGCCAGGATCATCCAAAGACGGGAACCGGAAAATGGAGACCGATGCATCACAGAATAAATTCCAGCGTTACTAGGCGGATGGCGGCAAAGACTTTGACTGCAAAAAGTGTGGTTACCGTCACGGTGCGCGTAGCTGCAGAGCGTTTGGAAAAACATGTAGAAACTGCGAACAGTTAAATCATTTTGCTAAGATGTGTACTAAGAAACGAGTAGCCGAATGTGTCGTAGACCCGGAAGATAAATCTGAAGATAGCCCCGAAGATGAACATAATAGCAAATTCTACGTAGCCGAATGTGTTGTAAACTCGGAAGATGAACATAATAGTGAACTTTATGTGAAACCAAGTCAAAATAAACTTGATGTTTGTGAATCAAACGAACATAATAGCAAGCTATATGTTACCTCAATTCAGAAAGTAGGCACTCTGGGCCCGAAAGGCAATAGGCCTAAGGTAGGCAGAGCATGGTTGGTAAATCTGAAAATTTCAGATTCCGAAATTAATTTCAAAGTTGATACTGGAGCTTAGGTGAGTGTAATGCCACTTAATATTGTCAAAAATTTAAATTCAACGCAGAAGTTGAAAGATACTGCAATAGTTCTGGTTGCCTTTGGCGATACTAAAGTAAAGCCCATAGGAATCATAAACCTAGAGTGTAGTTTAAAAAATGATCCTAGCAGAGGACCAATTGCAGTAACTTTTATGGTAGTAGACAAGGAGTTTACCCCATTGTTAGGTCTACAAGATTGCAATAATCTAGGCTTGATAAACTTTGTCAGGGAAATAGATAGATAGATATAGATAGATAAGGGTCTTTATTGTAAGGCGTGATTAAGGCTAGTGAAGCCTTATCTTCCATCCAACCTAATACAACTAATAATAATAATAATACAAATGATAATGAAGGCTTATGAGAATTATAGATAATTTGAACACAAAGTAATTGGCCTGATGAAAATTACACATAATTAACTAAAAACATAAATATTTGAAATTATGATAAACAATTTACACAATTTAGCTATCATTTCATTCTCCGCATTCATCCATCGCTGTCATACAGTTTCATTACAGTAACAAAGAAGGCGTCCTCGTAAAGTAAATAGAGTAACACAGGTAACCAAGCATATTAATACGTAATTTATTTTCATTATTTGGGTTGTTTGGGTGTTTTGATATCACTTATTGTTTGTACAGTTAAGAATTTGAATAATAGGAAGTAGTGGCACTTTTAAAAGCATAGAAGTTATTTATATATTTGTCTCTGATTTCAGACGGAAGAGCATTCCAAGTTCGAATAGCGTGGATTTTGAATGAGTGGTCAAGGAGATTAGTTCTGTGTATGGGAAATGAGAGTTGTGTACCGGACCTAGACCTGGTATTAAACATGTGGTTTGAGTGAAGGAATTGAAAGTTAGAGGCGAGATAAGACGGTGACGATGTTGAAAGTAGTTTGTGAACTAGGCATACGGAGTGAAGGTTTCTACGATCCTTTAATCTAGCCCAACCAAGCGTCTTAAAACCCGGGTTTTATGGTCAGATTTTCTTATTCCTAATATAAATCGTACACAGGAATTTTGTGCCCTTTGGAGACGAATAGCCAGGTCCTCGGTCAAGTCATTGTAAACAACGTCGCAGTAATCGAAATGGGGAATAATAAGAGATTGTACTAGCATTGTTTTTAGTTTAGTCGGAAAGAAGTTTTTTTAGTCTGTTTAATGAGTGCAGTGCAGCATACGTTTTTTTACAAACGTGTTTGACATGTTCCGTCCAAGTCAGGTCATTAGTCATAATAAGTCCTAGGTTTCTGACTTGTTTTGAAAGGGTATGGTTGTACCGGTTTAAGAAACTTTTCGATTGTCGAGTGGTCTAATTTTGCTAAAAGTTTGTGTAGCCTAAAATAATGATTTGTGACTTATTGGGGTTTTATTTGCAAAACGTTTTAGTTGCCCAAAAGCAAGAGATTGCAGGTTCTTTGTTTATCATTTCATTGCTTGATTAATTATGAGGGAGAGACATGTATATAAATTTGCAGATCGTCTGCGTATAGGTGGTGATAGCAATAAATGAGTGAATTTGAAATGTCGTTAATGTACAATGAGAATAACAAAGGTCCTAAAACACTTCCTTGCGGCACACCTGCCGTCACTGGTAGAGTATATATATAATAGAGAGTGAACTTGGTTCTAAAGAGAGTGTGTTGCAGTCACACAGTAAAATATTTCAGGGATTAGGATGCATGCCTAACAGATGCACAATAACTAGAAAAGGACCATACCCCTGTTATACATCCTCGTAGGAGGATCCCAGTTAGTCTAAAAGATAAGTTGAATGATACTCTGTTGTCTTTAGAAAAGGAAAAGGTAATACAAAGGGTGACAAAACCAACAAATTGGGTAAATAACTTGGTAATAATTGAGAAACCTAATGGGGATCTAAGGTTATGCATTGACCCAGTAGATCTAAACAAAGCCATAAAAAGGGAACATTACCCAATTCCCAATGCACAAGATGTAATTGCAAACCTATCAGGAATGACTATCTTTTCAATTGTTGACATGAAGGAAGGGTTTTATCAGATTTGTTTGGACGAAGCTAGCTCTGACCTATGTACTTTTAATAGTCCCATGGGTAGATTCAAGTTTGTAAGAATGCCATTCGGTATTAAATCTGCCCCTGAAATATTCCAGCGTAAAAAAACTGAGATTTTTGGTGACATTCCAGGAGTACAGGTTATATATGATGACATCATAATAGCTGGTAGAACAGAACGCGAACATGACAAAGCGCTCCTAGAAGTTTTTAAACGTGCTAATGAGGCAAACATAAGGTTTAATCCTGACAAGTTTCAGTACAAAGTAAAGGAAGTACGGTACATGGGACATGTCATGTCAGCACAAGGTTAAAAAGATGAGAAGAGTAAAGGCAATAGCAGCATTTCCTTCCCTACTAATGTGACCGAGTTAAAAGATTTATGGGCATGATTACTATGTAGGCAGTTTATCCCAACTTATCATCAGTAAAGCCACAAGGGGCTCTTAAAAAAAGGGGTTTTCCATTATA